>PDGT01000162.1:83950-126421 GCA_003671415.1 Megathymus violae | reverse complement strand
GGGGGGAGTCACGCGGCGAAACACGCGCGGGCGCACGGCTCCGCGTGACATTGGGCTTCGTTGAAGCCTTCACGTTTGGGGTTGGCACGCTGCGTAGGTAGGTAATTAGTAGGTAATAGAGCCGAGACTCAACATATTCTATTTCATTATATATATAAAATAAATGAAATGTACAGACAGACACTTCAGATTTATATAGATAGATAAATTTTATAAAGCCTATCGTTTGGGCAATCTCGTGTTCTCACTATATACGAATTTTCATGAAGATCGGTCAAGACGTTTTTTAGTTATCTTGAGACATACAGGAAAATCTCAACTGATTTTTTTGTCTATTTGGTATCAAAAGACAGAAGTTGAAAACGTAATGCCATTGTGTATCAGCTATTCAGCTTAACTTATTAGCTTAATCCTATTGTTTGAATTTGAATTGGAATCCATTTTTGCTCATTTACTTCATCAAGCGTTTTACATTGCAGGTATTTGCAAACTGAAAATATAATAATTATTAACTAACATTATTAAAACCCACAGCCAATTCGCCATCCTACCATGAAGAGAAATACTCTTCCTTAACAAACGGAACCACCTGTTGCTTACACCGAATTTCAATTAAATTGACTAAATTAGTATTAATTTACTTTGCAACAATCCGCAAGCACAATATATGATGTTATATACTTCTATACATGCATGAAACCTCCCTCCCCCCCACAAAGGAAAACATGCAATTATGATAAAAGTATATACCAACACGTGTTTCGCTCCGAAACAGAGCATCGTCAGGGTGAGAGCTGCCGTATTATAAGGATAAAGGTAATGTCCTAGCTTGTGTTATTATTGTGACTTGAAGATACAAATGGATGAGTGCCGGAATGCTCTCAATAACTGAATACAAAAATTTCTTCGGCCTCTTCTCACGGCACTGCTAATGCTATGAACACGCTGAACCGATGGGGCATTTTGACTCATTTCAAATCTGTCTGTTGTGTATACAAGTAATAGTGTAAAATAATATTACTCAAGATAATTTTAACACCACGTTTTAGTTTGTTTCTTTTTCAATTAATTTAGGCCATTATGCTCCGAGAAAGGAGCATGTCCGTTCTTGGTACTGATTTTTTTGATGCATCAAACGAAAATAATATTATAATTGTTTATGTATTTTTTTGCCATCATTTGGCCATCCAAATGTTATGTTTCGAACAGGGGGATTCCTTTTATAATAAAATAAAACCTTATCTTGATTATTGTTCTTGATGAAGAAAAACAGATGCCAAGAGATGACAGTTCTTTTAGCAACAACGACTGTACTCGTGTTCCAACCATAGAGTTACTTAATAGAGGAACACTCATCTTAAAATCGCGTCACCAAAACATAAATGTGCATGTGTGTGAAAAATACACTGATGTGCGTGACTTTTAGTGATGTCAAAGTCACGTCCATGCATTATCGACATGAATGTCGACTATTCCATCACAGGTTTTTTTTGCTACATTTAATTCGTTCTCTTAATTCTTATTACATCTTAAATTAATAACACCATGCTAATACTAGTAAGTAATCTTTACTTCGCTTCTTCTAAACTTAACTTTATTGGACAGGATAAAACAAAACGTGATTAAACGGTACTAAAGAAAACAATAATAATAATTCTTATTGGTTTTAATTAATTCTTTGATGTAAACCGATATAATTTATTGCCCTCCGAAAGGAAATAACCAACAAAATTTGGAGGTATAGATTCTTCAGTAACATGTCAGTGATTTCGTAGAACAAAATAGTTGCCCTTAAAATTTCTACTGTAAACTTACCCTACCTATCTGGTTTAACATTCGAATCCATTTTTCTTTTTGAACTGCATTTACAT
Organism: Megathymus violae; assembly: GCA_003671415.1. NCBI lineage: Eukaryota > Metazoa > Arthropoda > Insecta > Lepidoptera > Hesperiidae > Megathymus > Megathymus violae. The sequence continues at coordinate 124,550 of PDGT01000162.1, read as the reverse complement.
GAAACCTTGAAGAAGTAAAATTTGTCAATAAATATGAAATCATATTCGCCGTTTATTGTCATATCATAATAATAATAAATATAAAATTCGCCAAATTTTATCAATTTAAGGAGCTAAAACTATTCAAAAGCTAAAGATGCAGAGTTCAGAGGGCGGCCAAATTCACACTTTACAGACGAATGGACAACTCATCATTCACTTAACTTTGACCATAGAATAAATTATAGTACAAGTAACTGAAATTATAAAGATGATAAAAGATTATGTAAAACAAAAAATATTTAAAAATTATCCACTTATCGATAGATTTTGTGCAAGTCCTACACAAAACGGTATCATTTTCACGTACACAATACCTTTTTATCTTACACATAATTATGAAAAATAAGTTATTATTCATAAAATGGAGTATTTACTGCATGTTATTAATCTTAATTTATATAATTTTAAGATCAACTTCTATGGAAATAAGAATCGTGAAAGTAGCATTGCTCTATCAGTACTTACCTGTGTATTGCCTCTTTGTTTGGGTTATTGTTAAAAGTAACCCTGCAATTTAATACTGAACACGACACCATTATGTTTACTATTTTTATTCTGATAAAATATAGAAAGATTGAAGTGAAACTATTAAAATAACAAATATATTTTTTTTGACAGGAGAGTAATGGAGTGTAAATAGTTTGAAAACAGTCCTACGGTAAATTTTCTTGCATCTCTTTCTCGCAAGTATGTTTTTCCGTAAAGCTCGAAATCTCACTCGCACACTGTGTTCCTCTATTACTAGTATATTGACTTTATGGTTCCAACTAAATAAATAAATCTATATTGTAAATATCGATTATGGAATCTTATCTTATATTTCAAAATCGTTTTTTTTTTCGATGGCAATGAATCATTATGATGCCACCGAATCAATTTTAGATCATATCGCATGTTTTTAAATTGATGAGGTTACAATAATTTAAAAAACCTTTACAATAAAAACGTACAATTATTTTATTTTTACAATAAATAATTTTATTGCAGCCCACTTAAATATTCTGATATTTATATGTATTTTATTTGTATTATTCGTCTATTTCGTCTCGTGCTAACAATTACAATGTCTCCTCGCAGTCGTCTGTTGGGTGTAAACACAACACTCTCCGAATGTTATCTGTTATGTTGTTGTTGACTTGTGTTTATGGATGTGTGGTGTTCTCTGAACTCGATACTCTTTATCCATTAAGATGCCTCTGAAAGATTGCAAAATAGCGATCTACCAATAAATGGAGTCGCAACGCCCATCCATCCCCACGGTCCGTCTCTTGTACAACTCGAACGGCACCGTTGCGCGGCGGCCGTCGCTGGTTTAGTTGTGTTCATCGAGTTTTACCTCAACCAAAACAGTGATAATTATAATTATTACGATATCTACAGCGTGTTCAGTCACTGTTACGTGTTATATTACATACATTGTGTTATTACTTACAAAAATAAATGTCAATGTAATAAAATATATTTTATACCTGGGTTTCGATTAAAAAGTAATAACAGAGGGGTGAAGCCGTGCACGATTCGCGTACATTATGATTTTATTATTGCATGAGTCACGTGAAGTTAATCATAATCGGGCAATCGTTAAATCAAAAAAATAATCTCGCAAGAAACTGGCTCTTAATGTTCACCTGTGGCATAATATAGCGGGAGATGCGATACGACACTTGTAACTTCCTAGAAAAAAGTTGTGCACGAAGAGATTGTTGGATGTAGTAATAATAGAGCGGGGGGGTGAGGGTGGAGGAGGGCTTCAGGAAGCGGGAAGTAACCCAGTTAATGTGTTACGTGTACCGCCACGCTTTCCCACGCCGTTCCGCTGCACGCGCCACGAGCAGCCGCCACTGCCACCTTACACAACGTCGATCACCGTCCTGATCTTTTATGCATTCTTTGTTCATACATCGATACTATTACGATCATTGCGCCGTTGAATATATCTGTAACCTAATTTCTACCATCGTTTCCAAAACAGTATTAGTTGAAAAAATCGAAAAAACTTATTAATAGCGACCGAAATGAAGAATTCATATACGATATAAAAATGTCAACTCGCGTAAGAAATCGAAAAGTCTTGTATTTACACGCAACAAACTGTTTAAGAAGCTCAAATAGGAATTATAACAATTAATACAGTCGTAACTGGTATTTCGCAATGTATGAAGGAGTTCGTCAGTGGGATAAGATGGTGAAGGTTAGATGAACGGAGGTAGTCGACCTGATTAGCCGCGACGCAAGGGGAGTGCGCAGGCGCACAGTGCGCCCGGAAGCGATCCGGCCTCCGCCTCCGCCACCGCCGCCGCCGCCGCCACTGCCGCCGCCGCCGCTTGCACTCTCACTTTCGTTGGAGAAAGTGGTCGTCGTTGCGATGACGACGTCGGCCACTAAACATACAAACTCAACCGAGAGCGCCGCACGCCCTCGGCCCGGCGGCGGTGTCGCAACCTATTCACCGTCGCTTCGTCTTCGTCTCATAACCTTGTATCATGTTCACTTCTAAAATTATACAACCTGGAAAGTGTTCCACACTTAAGTACCTCATGAGCGAGCTATGACCTCTATCGACGCTGGAAATAGGGAGGAATCGATTAATATGGCATTGAACAATATGGTGCGATACTGATTATTCGAACCGCATGTAGTCTATTGGAACAAATGAAACATGTATAGGTAAACAGATCAGGTTCCAACTCAACAATCAACTCGGCATTGCAGGGCTGCAGGGTTGCAGATTGGTGAAAGCACTTTGGTGCGGAAGTGCTGCGCAAGCTTCGCCTCTCACTTTCCGCGGCGCAGCTAGAAAGCCATTGCAATGCAGCCCGATCGTTCTAATCACCTTTTATTTTATTGGTTAACAGACCGATTTTATATCTTTTATTGTATTTGTACTGCGACTCATAACTGAAAAATAAATGCAGTGCCGTTTTGCGCTCCTTTTGCTTTTATTGAAAGATCGACAAGACAGCTGCCATCAAAATCTGTTGATTAGTTTTAAATATACATTGCTAAAAGTATATTACAATATTACGTGGTGACCAATGGGGAATGGGGTGAGACGTCAAACCCACGCAGAAAAATGGGTCTGTTTATGGTTCTGGTGCACTGGAGTCTCCCGGCGGGGTGCGGGGATGGCGAGATCGGCGGGCGGCGTAATCGGAATGCTGCGCGGGCTCCGGTGAAAAGCGGCGTTGCGCAATATCTAATACTCGCTTCCTGCTCGGGAAATATAGGTGAGGAGTGCCAGTGGCCGAGGGAGGGAGGGACGGAGAGTGGAGGTAGTGTTACATAATAGTGAAAGCGAACGTTTTCCGGCGACGCCATCATTTTCGTAAACGTGTGAATTGAGCGAAAGTGAACGAGAAAGTCCAAACCGTGAACACTGCCCGTTGCGCTTCTGCTATCTCGCACGTTGAGTCTCCATCTGAAGAACGTGACGACAAACGATCACTAGTAACCGACAATTCTTTAAGACCCATATTAAATAGACCCCACGGGGGCAGTGGACAACAATGACTTTTTCACGCAAGCGCATACATAATTGTTACAGGTGCGTTGCGTTGTCATTTCCTGGTCCTTCACTGCCTATTCATGGAAATTATGACGCCCTACCATAAGTATGTACTTAATGATTAACTTTCACATCAAAATATGATACACTTCTGCGCTTATTATTAAATAATTTAATCCCTCGACGGCTCGGGGCAATAAATATTACTTACACATAGAGCCTAATGGACTTTACAAATGATATTTCCGTCTAATATTCAAAAGTAAATAAAAATTAAACTAAATTCACGAGTGATGTCATTTCATTTGAATTCAGCATAACTTGTTAAATAATCGATTTTTAATGCAATTAATAAGTAAATATCATTTATTTTCATTTTGCGGATATCCTGACGGCAGTTCGAACCGAGGTATTGCATATCGGAAGTGTAGTGTATTCGCGACATCCGCGCGAGGCGAGGGGAGCAGAGCACTACGTCAGCGGAAAAGTAAAAGTCGGAAAGGTGTGCGCGAACGGGTAAGCGCGCGGGTCACGACATGCGGGGCCGAAGTGAGAAGAGGGGAGAGAAGGGGAAGGTACACACGGAAGCAGCACCGGAAGAATACTTTTACTCTCGCACCAGACGCAGCGCGTGCGGCGCTATGGCACACGATTCTATTTAGATATTTTTTTTAAATTAACAGTTTCATACGATCAAAGAAATGAACTAAGACACAGGTCAAGACAAGATTGACACAAAATACCATTTTTCTAACGTAGCGTCTGTATTCATGTAGCTTGATTATTCTACTCTGCAAAAAAATATATTTTGCGTTGATTGATTTAAAAACTGTATAATTCGACATATCTGATGTATTCTACAATAATCACGTACCCGTCGTCGATCGACAGCAAAGTTACAATTACTACGTATACTACAACTACTGCCACTACTACCCCTACGACCACTAAGCAGGCAGGCAAGGCGACACACTCGGCCGGTGGAGCCGCCGACTGTACTGTACAGTAAAACTGCTTCCGACAAGTTTACTAATGTTTACGATGCGCACTCACGGTGCGGCAGCGGCTTGCGTAATTGTACGCCGCTGATTGGAACACTATACCTATGATGTGAACTCAAGCTAACGAACACACGCACCCGTATGTGCACAGCATCCGAACGCAGGATCTCGACACTAGTGACGCAGCCTGTTTGTTGAACGTACCTTGTATGGTACCATCGAGATGACGTGCGGGGTTGTTCGACTTCAAGTATGATTAAATTGCAACATGTCACATTTAGAGAAGCCATCGATCTCCCCACACACACAGACACGGTGCAAGTGCACGGCACGCGACGTGGACGTTCATTACATGTTAAAATCTCCCATATTACAGGTATATGTCTCATATTAAGATATATTTTTTTTGGATTGACGTTGATGAATATTCTTTGTAGTAATCGCTTCCTGAACAACCATGCTTTGCTGCCCGAATTTTAGATGTCTGTCTTTAAGTTTAAGTTAATATTCAACGTACCTGATACGTAAATTATTAACATATTGTAATATAATTATATTATTTGTTGTACCTACACATAGTACCTATCATGTTTACGTTAATTAACTTTTACTTCCACTATAGTAAAAATAAACTACTAGACTAAATTTATTAATTTTTAAGTATGTATTTAAGTTAAGTAAAAGGTTAAGTAAAAAGTAAAGTTTTTAAATATCACAGTGAATTTATGTCAGAAATATGATTGACATTTAATCCAATAGTCTTAACTTGTTCTTTCTAATTTTAAATGAATATCAATATTATTAAAATCTTACTACCGCAACAAATTTTTACATTATAAATTTTGAATTATATTTTTAAAATAAAGCTATCCACCACCAACTATTAGTAATGGTTTATTGTTAGTTTGAATGAAACAAAGTTACTTTGAATTGAATTGAATTTAATAATTTAAGGTGTCACACGCGGCCAGAGTGAAAAAGTGTGAACGAGTTGTGAGAGACAATGGGACGGATTGGTGGGTTCGTCGTGGCGGAGCTTGAAGATATGAGTTGTCTTCGATACCCGGAGACTGAGCTCGTCGCACAGTTGCGTGACCGTGAATAGGAAGGTATAGATTAGACATGACTATGGTTACGGTTATTTTGTCCAGGAAGTTTAGATGAAACTTGTCAATCCTTGTCAATTATTTAAATGCTTATCTGCGCTTTTGTTTTCCGGAGTGACCTGACCCTTTGTCGCACACGATATGATGCGCTCTGACATTGAGTTTTATCACCACCAATATCGGTCTATAGTTTTTAAATACTCCAATTTAGATAATATTTTATGCGTTAAAAAATACTGTAATAGTTTTATTAACATGATTGATGTTCACAATATTAATACTTGGAATAAGGCTAAACTTGAGGTGTAAGAATTTATAATTTAATTGCGTTAGAATAAACGGAAACATGGCCATACGGAAGACAAACAAACTGATAATGATTTTAAAGACGAGACTGCTAACCACCACCACCTACGGTAGGGATTTGTCGACGCGATGGCGTTTTCTGATTTTCGAAGTGTTTGTAAAAATCCACTTCTAATGAAATATCATTTTCTTTATTTTATTTCACGTACGTGGAATCCTGGATACAAAGTACCGGCTAAGGCAGAGATTCCTAAACTTATTTTTCTCATAGACCACTTTCAAAATTTTGCTGGTTAAGGTGAACCCCCTGCAGCTATATTTCTACTATATTCCCAAAACTTGACAAATAATGTGAAGATGAGATCTAACTATGGAAATTTGCATTGGGGCTGCGTTCCATCCACAAATTAACAGTTTTCGAAAAAAAGTGAGAATTGATTGATTAATTAATTGATTGTGCTGTGAGTGGATGTCAAAAAAGTAAAGTTGGTCAGTCAAAAAAGTGATTCCATTCAACTTCACTTTTTTAACATCTACTCACAGCACAAGGAACCAATTAATTCTCACTTATTTTATTTAGAAAACTCCTCATTCAGTGTGGTAAAAATAAAAAGAACAATAATATATTTGCTTGTGTTATTTATTAAAATATGTATTATTTTTACACAATTACTCAGTCGAAAATTAAACATTAATTATTTCTACAATGACAATCACAAAATAGTCATAATTTTAATGGGATGGATGTACTTGATGGATTGACAGTAAATTATCAATATTTGGCTTCAGTTTTGTTAAGAATAACCGCAAATCTCCCCGTACTGTGATATTCAATTTGCTCCTTTTTTTTGTTAAAAGGTTTGTAACGACACTAAAACTCTTTTCGACAAGATATGACGACGGAAACGCTATCAAAAGCTTTCTCGCAATTCTCCACAGTCCAGGATATTTTTCGGGTATTTCTGCCTGCAACCAAAATGTTTGATATCCTCTTTTAAATTTCACCTTCAGCTCCTCATTAGTGCTAAGTTCGAGTAGCTCCTCTTGTAATATCACATGCTCCACTTCCGTTTCATCAAATGGATTTATAACCCATGGTGGTATTTCCATCGTCAGAATATCTTCAAATCTGATTTTGAAGTTATCATGCAGGGCAATTAAATGTTGAACGTATGTGTGAATATCGTCATCAAGGCATTCTACCTGTGACAAGTTTGAAAACCGGGAAAATTCGCGCCGACTAATATTTTGCTTCATAAATTTCAATTTTCCAAGAAAAGCTGAAATTACACCCTTTGCTTTTATTAAATTGAGGCTGTCCCCTTGTAATTGTAAGTTAATGTCATTAAGTTTTTTAAACAAATCTGTCAAATACGCGATGTCTGCTTTCGAATTGATCAGGTTTTCTTTTAAATCTGGATCTTTACTTTCCAGAAACTCTAACACCGATTTAAAAAGTGAGTAAAATATTGTGAAACATGTACCTTTCGACAACCAGCGTATTTCAGTATGTAAGAGCAGTCATTGGAAGTTTTCATCATTTTCATCGCACAATTGTGCAAATAAACGCGTATTCAATGCATTACTTCTTATTTTGTTAACTGCATTAATCACAAATTGAAGCGATTGGTGCAATCTATCACTCAAATTTTTCGCTACTAGGTGTAGGTTTCGCTCTGGTATAATTCTTTAAAGATGACTTATAAACGCACGATATCGCCCGACTATGGCAGGAGCTCCATCTGTTGCCGCCGAAATAACGTTTGTAAATGGAATTGATTTATCCCTAAAAAAATCACTCAGGACATTAAATATTGATTCACCTTTAGTGTCCGTCTCCAAAGTTTTCGCAAATAGTAGCTCTTCGTGAATTTCTTCGTTCATAACAAATCGAACATATGCCAACAATAATGCTTCATTGCCAGGTAAAGTTGACTCGTCCAGTTGAATAGAAAAATAAGTTGTTTGTAGATAATTACACAAGAAACTTTCAATATTAGAGCTCATTTCATCAATTCGTCTTTGTACAGTGTTGTTACTCAAAGAAATTCTCTTGAGTATGTCAAATGAGGATTTGTACAGAACAGTTTTTAAAACCTCTTCAATAGCGGGTAAAATTAAGTATTCTCCAATGGTGTGCGGTTTTCCAGATTTCGCTATAAGTAATGAGATATTGTAAGATGCCCTCAAGCCATCATCGTTACTTTTAGACGTTGAAGCGAACATGCCGTGCACGCTGGGTTACTTTTCATATTTTTCTTTCAAAGTTTGAAAATATTTCAAATCTTTACTTATTTAATCAGGATGACACCTTCTTAGATGATCTTCGAGCTTCGATGGTTTCATAGTCATTGCTCAAAACTTTGTTGCATAAAAGGCATATCGGCAATCGCTTGTCTGCCTTTGATGGAACGAAACCAAATTTTAAATAATCAACAATGTACTGTCGACATTTCTTCTTAGATTCAGCCATGTTTCATATCAGTTACCTACCTGTAAATAAAAAAAAACTTCGTTTTAGTAATCTTAAGGCGGTCTTACTTAACAGGATATGGCATGGCATACTTTAACTGAGTAGGATTAATTAATTATAGCAATAAATTCAACAAAGTACCGGTGACTTTGATATATTTGTGTAAATTCGATGTAAAATACTTTTAAATAATACTTTCATATCAAACTCCGTGATTTTAATTATTTATTTATTACCTTGATGCACGTTACGACGAAATATATTTAATGATTGAGTGAACCACTACATAGTCGGGAAATAAAAAAAAATATTAATAAAGTAGGGACAAAATGTTCAATCTTTTTCGGCTTTCTGTTCTTTTATGGAAGTATCTAATTATGGTTCTGTTCAGTATTTAATTTAGAATAAGTACCTACTGCACGCAAACATTATAAATATATTACAACAAAAATATATCTCCTATCGCAGCTGGAAGAGATTTTTTTCAGAAATAAGCCTCACCTTTTGTACCTCCATAATTTTTTGTAATTTGTCCATTTTTGGTTTACTTACGTGTACAATCAATTGTAAAATAAGTAATAAATAAAATAAAAGTATGTATAACAAATTAATTGGCAGATAAGTACTTACTTTTTACGACACTCGCAAACACTAACATCGATTCACTTTACTTTTCGAAATTCCGGAAACAAATAAGTAACGTTTATCCTTCGCATTCGTATTTATATTGGTGAAGAATCAAACAAGTTCATGCAAGATTCCAAGCACAAACACAAGTTGTATTTCGTTTCTTTTGCTAGTCTGAACAAGCGTTGCAGACAGCGGTGGCGACAGCGGTGCGGCGGCGCTTTGCAAGTCACGACACGTTGTACTGAATATGGAATATACAAGTTTTTACAAGTAAAAGTCGCTGAGTTTTTTAAATAAATACTATCTGCCTACATTGATAAGTGAAGTCAAGCCAACATTGTAGTTCTTCACTACCCTAGTTAGAAAAAGGCATTTATAATGATTAAAAATATTTGAAACGATTAAAATAGATTTGAATTTGATTACAAGATAGATAAATAATATATACTTTGCATTGAAGTAATCTTTTTAAATGCCTTTTTCTAATCAGGGTATCGAAACCAGATAAATTTTCGTGGACCCCCGCTTACGAATTGTGCAGCCCTATGTTTTGGTCACGGCAACGTAGACCCCCGTCGAGTCTCCCGTGGACCCCTGGTGGTCTACCTGGACCACTTTGGGAATCAATGGGCTAAGGGTTCGATTATGAAAAACAGGGCCGTCATAGTTCGCGAGGAATATCTCAACATATCGAGAGCGCATTGTTTGGTTAAAAAAGTAAAAGTGGTCACTGGACGCGCGCACGCGGAAGAAAGCACGTGCTCGCGAGAGCTCCGGGAGGGGGCGGGGGGCGGAGATTCAGAGAAAGTTGCGAAAAGGTCGCCACTTTTTCCCAAATATTCGGAGTGAAAGTGTGCGGGCACGCTCGAATTGATCAAAAAAGTAACGAGCTCCTCGCTCGCAGCGCCGCCCGCGAAACAGCTGCTTTATGGGCCTATGATTTACATTCAAATTGATTAAAACAACAACTTTCTTCACTTAAACAAAATTAAATAAACGATTTACAACACGATTTACAATCAAAGCCTTCTATATGACTTGAACTTATTCATGGTAAAAATTACAAGCGTACGATGAAGCAATCAGGCTGGCATGGAGGAAGCTGGTCGACTGTTGCGCAGGTCTTGGAGCGCTGGATTTAACTGCTCAGTGAGATAATACATGTCGCTATTGCCCATCAATGGGCCGGGTCGTAGCCAATGCCAAGTTCACCCACTGTACTTGACTGTGGAAATTACCTTCGATTGAAATGCAAATATAACACGAGGCATTTCGCATGTATTACACTCGGTGTAATTTGAATTACAAATGTATACAAAATTCTAATGACTCCTTGCAAACTCAAGGATAAAGATTAAGATCTTTAAAAACTCTGGAGATCAAAATATGAGAGTTGTTGATAAAATTATAAATAAGCTCCTATATACATGTTAATTGACATTGCAGGAAAAGATTACATACATAAGATATATCATTTTCATATGTAATTTTAGTCACTTCTTGAAGTTAATTTCAAAACCTAACAACAATAACATATTATGTTATGGCGGCAATATTATGATATAAATGCACGTGCTTCCTATAAAACCAAAGCTAGTGGGATTACGTCATGAATACTAATAAGGTGGCGATTAGAAACACGGACTCTAATTAAAATTTAACCCCGTTAAGAATATTGGAAGAAAACGTTAAATAATTGTTGCAGCATAATACAGAGAAAAGGTGTGAATACGCTGCATTCACAGCGGTGATCAAACGAACGTCCCATCTGCATATTTGTATTCCCGACTACACACAGGACGCCCGCCGCCGTCAGACCATTTTACATTGTGCAGACAAACCTCGCCGTCCATGGTGGCCCTGCTGAATCAGAATACAACTCCGTTGGGTCTACCATACCTACTACATCAAAACATTGTTGCATCGATTATGATTTTCATATTATTATGTTCATATCGCTGTTGAGTTTCATTCGTTAAAGATAGAATTGTTCATACGCAATATGACTCAAGAATTATGTTTTTTTAGCGGAAACATGTTTTATGATTGATTTAGACTAGTTTTATGATTCGATTACAATATTAAATGAGTTCGGTTCAAGTGAACATTGGAAGGCAAGAAAGCGACTGAGTATCAGTGAATAACGTGAAGGCTCCTCCAAATGCTTCTCCTTATCTGTTCGTCTAGAATACCGGCCAGCAAATATCCTATGCTCTACACAACACTCAATGTTTTGCCCTTTTATATTATAATGTAATATATATGTCCAAAGTCTTAACTATTCGTAAGTTTTGTTTGAATATGTGGACTTAGTGGATATTCTTAAAAATGACATGCTACCTAGAGATTGAAAGAGTAATAATTTTTATGTGTATAAATCATTAAGGTAAATTAGATATTAATATGAATAATTAACAATTAAAATTGGAGAATAAATTTTCTTTAAAATTAATAATTTAATTCACTAGAGAATGTTCGCCGCTCGACACCGATGTAACATGAATATCTTTTAGATCGGCAGTTAGCTGATTGACGTTATTGACAGGTCGCAAAAACAGCAAACATGTAAGCTGTATTGTGAAAACAATAAATTGCAACGAGTTAAGATGCATTAATTGTCCGTATTAAATAAAAGCCGCTGTGTTTTATTCATGTCATAGCGGTCACAGTTATTAATTAGAGTTCATATAAATATGATCTCAAGAATAATGCGTGACTTACCGATACAAAAAAACCTTAATACTCCCACAAAACGTTATCACAATATACTCGTACATAGATATTAGGCTCGAGTTAGAACGATTTTGTTATAGACAAAGCACAAAGTAAACGTTACTTGTCGGTTTTTCTCGCCACGAGTACTTATTCATTGAATGTTTAAAAATATTGTAATATGCTTATGTGGAAATTCCAATATTAACATAGCTGATTTCACCGCTTTATTATTCTATAGCAGTTACATACAATGTTTTGATTTTTTATACGATTTTATAATAAACAGCATCAAAGTATTAAAGATGTAACACAGATTTTGGGCATATTTAGTCTGCAAAATATTTCACCTTCCCTTTAGATCGGACTTCTCTTCCCCTCGGATTAACCAATATTTATTAAGTGTTCTGGTAGTAAGTGTTCGTTGTTAGTAGTAGTGCTGTAAAATGGCATATGTTGACATTGGCGTAAATAAAGTAGGTTCTTATTGAATATGAAAAGAAACTTTTGGGACAGAAAATTACGTTAAGGTTTAGATTTAGAGTATAACATTGCTGTGTTGTATAATGACCTAGTGAACTAAAAAGCCAAGTGGCGACTGGCAGCGGCGTTCGCACTTATGGCTTCCCACGTGCACGCGCTCCTCTCCCGGCTAATCGCGTTTGAACAGCCTCCGCGACCACCGCCGTCCTCCGTCTACGACGCGGACATTATCCACTTGTCACAACGACACCGCATACTCGTTTACCAACACGTGAGCACAGATGAACGAAGCTCGCCGGAACGACGATCGGAACTTCGCACGGAGATGAAACCAAACGAATCCGATGGATCGCCGGAAGCACCGTTTGAGCTGAACGAGGAAAACGGACGGCCCGGCCGCGCACTTTCTCTTTTAGCGGTCGACCCGAAGCCGCGGGGCATCGGCGGAGAAAGTGCGCGGCCGCCTCCCGGGACACTGACCGTTGACGAAGACGTGCTGCCTCCAGATGTGGTATTGGCTCCATCGGTCGTCTTCCTGCGGGTGCGCATGCGCATGGGCGTGCTGCAGCTGAGGCAGGCTCGGTAAAGGCGGCGGCGGCGGCGGCGGCCCGAGCGGCGCGCCAGGCTGCGGCGGATGCTGGTACTCCATGGGTGAGCGTCACCTACGGCAGTTCACTGGTCACACATCGCGACGCGGCGCGTGGCGCGGGACGCGGACGTGCGTGCGCGGCGGCGTACGGCGCGCGATTCTGCCGAGCATCGTGCGCTTCCCCCGCCGCTTCTCCCCGATCCCCTCCCCCCTCTCCTCCGCTTACCGCCACCACTGATAACCGATCGCGTCGATGCTAAAAAGACATGGTCAATATCGTCACCGTCGCCTCGAATCTCGTGGTAGTCCGTATGTCTTCCGTACAAACTTTAATTTTTCCGATCATTACAAGGAAACGCGAACCATTTCCAATAAGAGACGGACGAGACGTGTAAAGTTGGAACTGAACTAGTGGATGATATATTGTATACAATGTGCCATAGACCATAATGAAAAAAAAGTTGTTTCGGCAATATTTAATACTTACAACATCGTATTTTTTTAAACACGTGATGATTTTTGTTGCAAAAACAATAGTATCGAAACGGTAATGCAGATCCCGGGGGCATCGCACAAGCGGAGCGCGTTGAATTCTTCAGTATGGCACTACCGCTCGCCGCGGACCGGGACACTACAGCGACACAATTGAAATAAAGTAAAATATCCGCTGAAACTGACTTCTCATAGAATACCACTACTGGTATTGAACTACCTAACCAACTGGCGTAATTTACCTCATTTGTCCAGAGCGTTATGGCCAGAAGATATGTTCCTAAAATGACTTGTTTTTAATATAAAATATGGTCAACTTGACATTTTGCATATGATAAAGTTTAATGAAAAAATACGAAAATATTTTAACTCAGAAGTAATCTGTTTTTTTTTTACATAATTTAACAAAGCCCATTTTTTATTTTTATTTTAATATAAATACACGTAATATATCATCATTGGGGTGGATTGGGGATCTTTATGCAAAAGAGAAAACGGGGGACCCGCATTATTACTGACTCTGTTTTTTGACATTTATTATTGAATACAATTTCATTAACCTGGTTACAACAGGGCCTAGGGAGCTTCGACTGGCCCCGATTAGGGGAGCTATGTCTAGCAGCAGACTATGAAAGGCTAATAGATAGGCAGAAGCATCATTAATTAGTAAGAGACCTGTAAAACGGCTAAGACTGAATAAAAATATCAGACCTGAGAAAGAGGTAAAAAACAACCAAAAACTTAATCCTTGACGATTTTCAGAGGTTGATGTATGTACTACGAGAAAATATATAATAATATAATAAAATAACATATACACATATACATAAATATGTATACATCAATATGTATACATAAATATAAAGATATGAATATACATATATATTATGTAATTAGCCGAATCAGAATACGAGTTGTGTAATAACTAGGGATAATTTCGGATCCGGATATGGATACGGATATGAACGATGAATAATATTTTACGGGTTTCGGTTACAGTCATGGATATGAAATTATTGCGGATTATCCGATTGTTTCGGATAATTTCGGTTACAGATATTACAGGATTTACGACTTGGAAAAATATATAATGTATATAAGAATTATAAACACAGAAAAAACAAACTGAATAATAACAACTGTCTAAAATGAGAACGACGCGGCTAGTGTAAACCAATCATAATATGTTTTTGTTTAGATTTTGCATCCGAAATTGTCCGAAATCTTTTTATCAGATTTGTTTACGGTTACGCATATATATTTTTTTGAATATCTGATAGTTTCGGTTACGGTTACGGAGCTCCATAACATCTCTGGTAATAACACTCGTAGACTTAGATCTTAAATACCTCTAAATAACTATCCGGACCTAACACTTAGCGAGACTCGTCCGAGTTCAGGAAGAATGAAGGCCATGGGGATGGAACACAATATCCAAAAAATAGTAAGTTATTAAATCTGTTGATAATGGAATGTCACAATGCGACCCTTTCGTTTTGGACATTTTCTTACGACGAATTACAGTCCACATTACATACAAATCATCTATTTTTATATACAGAGGTAGGAGGTAGGATGGAGGCGGTCATAAATTTGCAAATTCATAAGTTCCTAAATCGCCATACTTCATACTAAAAAGTATCTAATGCCAACAATCGCGGCACACGTATGACACGCGGTTCGTGTAGCGCAAGCACACTCGCGGCCGCAGCAGCTGCGCTCGCCGATAGCGGGAACAATGATGTTGACATCGGCGTCGTGCGCTCGCCAGATGTAAGCCTTCGCATACCATATCATACCATACCATACCATACCATACCATAC
The DNA here is from genome assembly GCA_003671415.1 of Megathymus violae. Classification (NCBI taxonomy): domain Eukaryota; kingdom Metazoa; phylum Arthropoda; class Insecta; order Lepidoptera; family Hesperiidae; genus Megathymus; species Megathymus violae. The sequence continues at coordinate 109,387 of PDGT01000162.1, read as the reverse complement.
TCGGTACCGTGCACTACACTTTTGGACTCTTTTCTCTTAAACTTGCGACGTGTGCAAATGTCCGAACAATGAAACAATGAGCATAAACACTTAATAGTAAATTAGTACGTAGTACCTACGCTGTTCAAACGGTCACAGTATTAGAGATGTAATTTGTATGTACATCGAAACATTAAGGTTGATATAAATATTCGGATGAAATTTTCATGAGTCCGTGACATAATCATTTGTGGTTTTAATTGTCTAAGTTTCTTGAACCCTTTTCTTTTTAACTCATCCATCTCGGTTTTTGCGATTTGTGGAATCCGCCGGTCGTTTCATTGTCCATGTGTGCAACCGGACAGTTTGCACTCGGCTGCCGAGACCGCGAGTCAAATCAAGTTCGGTTCTTTACGTGAGTATCCAGGAATCACACTCGGGCGTTGGTTCATAGTCGAATTGCGGCCTTAAGAATGGATTTCGTATATAAATAACACATTTTAAACTTAGAAGTCGGAAGAAGCTAAGTAATAATTTGGAATGGCTGTGATTTTTTTTTTATCGCTTGAAGAGCCGACGTAAAAGCGGACGGGTCACCTGATGATAAGCGGTCACCGTCCCCTGTTGACAAGGGCAACACCAGGGGAATCACCAATGCAACGCCGGCCCTAGATGTGATGAGTAATTGATGGTTGATTTAATGGTTCCACCATGGTATTGGTATTGAAAACAAGTGGAAAAAAAGACAAAAATTAGAAGAAAATCACAAGTATCATCCGGTGCATTCAATAGCAATTAATTAATAATAATTTGAATAACGCAAAAATCGACAATGGCATGTTAAGTACTACAAATATTTTTTGTAAAATATATTCAAAAAACATGATAGTAGCAGGCTGCGAGCTGCGAGCAGTTGGAAGTGGGCAACAGGCAGGTAGTTACGTCACCACTGTGGAAAGTTTACAAAACAGTGGCACATGTGGCCGCGTAGCACCTCTCACCTAACATAACAATACGGGCACGCACAAAGTATGTACTCGTCATCTGGTCCAATATAGTACGTCTCAAATTACTGACACAGACGCCTGAAGTTTAAGGGATTATCCATTCAGCTTTAAGCTGAATGTCGAGGCGTTCCGGTGCTACTACTCTATTGGCCTTTAGTAATATCAGAAAACCACTAAAAATTGATCTAATTATTCACTTTGGCAATATGGAGGTAGAAGTGATAAGTAATTACTTAATCCTATATAGAATATAACAATAAAAACTTTATTAATATATATGGAAATAAATTACTGAAATTTTCTTTTTCGTTATAAATTAAACTAACTAGGTCTCTAAATACATAATAGTATTTAAGTGCTGAACGATATTGTATTATATATTGAAAGTGATATTTCACATTTTTGGATTTTACTCCTTTTTCATCGATTTTCAAGTACATCTCCCGGTTTGATAATAATATGGAGAGTAACCGTTATATCACCTCTCTGTGACCGAGTGACTTTGAATGGACGCAACATTCATTAAAGATACGACGAATGTTGAATGTTATTCAAATTGTTATAATAAAATAAGTTGAAATTTTTATTTAATTTTTTTACCTATTAGTTAAATTAGTTGTCCATAAATATAATTGTTTTACCCATAGAATAGTGACAAAATTATAATAAAAAATAAGGAAACCAAAAATTAAAGTTGGCCATATCACAGAAAATTCATGAATGCCCTAGTTCCCAAACGCAGTGAAGTAGTACACCTGAGTACGTTCAATTTTTTTCTGTTACCCTAGTGCCAAGCAGTATGCCAAGGGCGACAAAGGGAATATCGTTAAGAGCTACGAATATTTCACTCATGCCGCCTCCGTGCGGATTTGCGGAGCGTTTATTAGAGAATCTTGGTGTCGCAAGTTTTTATGTCTCCGTGTCTATCCTCTGAAATGTCGAAAATTGGTAATCATGGTTTATAATGTTTAATATAAGAAAAGTCAAACAAACTGAAGCTATATACTATACAATATTAGTAGGTATCTATGGATGTTCAAATCTGTTGTTTGCAACTCTTGATCGCATATCAAAATACATCAGCTTATGCATGCGACAAATGCACCATTAATTCTGACCTGAACGATTCCTAAACTCAGTTCCAATTGACTCCTAACTTGGATGGTGGCTGGCAGCAGTAATCTTTCATTGTTTATGTTATTCAAACGAAAATGAATGATTATAAATATGTTTCGTAGTGAAATTTCTATATTGAAACATTCAATTTTGTATCACTTGGAACATGTTTAGATGAAATGGCTCTACCCTTTTCAAACATTGACGTACATTGATATTCAATAAGCACGTGCTGTTAGTGTTAAAAAAGTATTTTAATTGTGGAAGAATGAATGTATATCATATAATGATTAGAAATTAATAATCACGTAACAAATTATTGTCAAGGGGAAAATTTTGAAGTTTCCTTCGTTTCTAAGGAGTGTGGACGTGATTTTATTAATCAGTCAATCGTTTATTTATGACGTAAGGTTACAAACAAGATGGTTTTTGGTATATGTCCGCTTACTCTGCCAATATTTGGCGTATAAATTAACAAAATAAAGAAAAAAGAAGGAACAATAACTTATTATAAAATTGTCAAAAAGTCATAATATTTAAATGTCAAGCCATTAAAAATTACCATATCACTTACAAAATTAGAATAAATCATAACATTTTATCATTGATAAATTCATTTACACTATAATAACATTAATTTATTAAATATAATCGAAGCTTTATCTTAAATAGAAATAGGTCATTAATTATACGACTTTAATTTAATGAATTGTCGACGGTAGTCATATGGTGGCTATGGCAAACTGAAATTCAAAGTTAACGGGCCGATACCATCCTTAAATAATCGATTCATATATCATATACTAGTTATATAAAATCCATGGAAGTCTCCCCGCCAGCTCTACAAGTACATCTAAACATGCTGGTCGTCCAACGTCATTCTGAATTCCACATAAATCGCCTTGGCCTCCTCTTAGGAAAAGATCCATAACGGGCAGAAGCAAGAGACCCCCTGTTAGGTTATTGCCACGCTTGTGTCGTAAACCCGTTCACAGACCCGATTACAATAACAGTAAACATTATTAATAAGCCATATCATCATCCATCCATCCATCAGCCTTTGGAGATCCACTGCTGGACATAGGCCTTCCCTAACTTGCGCCACTGTGACCGGTCCTGTGCCTTCTGAATAAGCCATATAAAATCAATGAATGTGGTGCGTCACATACGTATTACAAGTATATTGTAATTTGTAAGATTATCTACTCGACCGGATAGCGTAGAGCAGAGCGGTGAGGAGGGCAGGGGAGCGGAACGGAACGGAGGAGAGGTATTCGCGACAGCGACGAGTTACCCAGTCGCGAACTTGAATGTTGCCAGAAAAATTCTTTTTGTTTAAAATGTAATATAATTACAACAACATAATATTTTGCGAAGAATCGGATATTTTTTCGAAAAACACTTTTTTAATTCAAATTAAAGCCTCGCAATTCGCCAGTGAAAAAAATCCTATATAAGATCAAATATATTTCAAACGATCACACTATATTGATTACAATGATGATGATGATCACAAAGGTTAATATTAGTTTTTGTGGTATTACCACAGTAATCAATCAGTGCAATGTGACTTTACCAGAAGGTATGATGCAAAATTATTTTGTCAATTAAATAATTAAATTTTTTTTGTTCTATCAAAGTTCTAAAAATTATTAACATATTTACGTCTAGCAATAGTTGGAAAAATGCACCTAAAACATTGTTTACTTGATATAACTGACTGAATTTCCAATTCGAAAATAAAATTAACGAAAACCAGGTCACCATTTGAGTCAATTATATTAATTTACAATATTTATTAAGATTATAATAACTCTGCAACATTTTATATTATGATTATGAAACATTTTGTAAGCATAACAACGGCTTTAATTATTTATCTATAATCGAAAAAGTCAGTGACTAGATTGTGGACGAAGAACGGACTCGGTTGGAACATGGTGCTATTTGCGATAAGCGTTGACACCGGAATGCCAAAAGTGTTGAACCCGAAAGCTGCCGCGCGATAGGTTTCACTTTCGAGGCGGCGCGATGAGACATCAGAGAGGACGAGGTAGGGGGACGAGGGGGGCAAGGAAGCGCCGATAGAACACGCGCGCGTTCTTCCGAACCTCTTACCACAAAAAATAAACTACTTTTCCTTTCTCAAAAACATAAACACTTTCACCTCCGCCGAAACCAGCCAGAATACGAAGCGGCAGACGGCACCTCGATTGCTTTACTATTTTCTGCAAAAAAATCTCACGACTTCTACCAAACATACAAGCACAGTCGCTAACATGTCTTGTGATTATAAAAATTGCATTATATAGGTGCTCATAAGAAATGTACGCGATGTTGGCGATGTGTTCACGTAGTATACGTCGACAGTGGGCGTTGTGATAGTCACACGTGTATCTGTTTTTAACACGAACCTGAATGGTACCTAATGTCGAGGACCGATGTTAGGTACATTTTTCAGGGGCGAGCAACGTCTTTCGTCTAATGTAATCACCAGACATGTAATGTTTTTTGATTATTTTTGTATTATGTTTCCGACGACCGATTTAAATAGGAAATTCGTATATGAAAGTTAAATGGAACCGAATGAATCATATATATACATATAGTGAGATATGGAACATATCAAAGGAGATGAAGATGTCTCAGTTCGCCCGCCGATTTGCGATCAAGACCTCACCCGTGGCTGCATTATATTACTTATTATGCAGTATAATACCGGGATCGAGTGTAGCAAACTCCATCAGTAACAAAGACACATATGTGTAGGACGATCGGAACCGCCGCGGGCCCGGTAATCCTCCGTTAAAGTTTTGAAAGTAATAGTACTCGCAGAAACTCGGTAGCCGCGAGATATATATCTGTGGCTTTCTCTAGTGTAGAACCGGTCCAGATCCTCGCCGCCGCTTGTATCTTCGCTGGTCTGCACCCGTCCGACGGACGTTGTTTCATTTAATTATGGATTTTGTCAGGGTTGAATAAATATCGATCGGTGAGTTCCACGAGCGGGGAACGCGAGCTTCTTGGGTATCGACAGGAATCGCAAAAATATACTGTAATAAGACCTGTATAAAGCTCATTGTAACGAGATCTCGGCCCTCTAGGGACTAATTGTCGGCCACGACAAACTACTCCACATAATATTAATGTAAACTACAGTGCATTAGTTATCACCAATAGATTAGTTCAAATATATTGTTGCTTTATGTATGTAGAGATTACCGACTAACTACGTAACTACAAGCTGGGTGATCTTTGATCAAAGTCGTAGCTCATGGCTACGACACGGATGAAGTCACGTGAACTCTGGGTGTATAACAAAATGTGCACGGTGCCAGTTAACGAAGTGCAAGGACAATGCAGCGCGGAAGCGGCTGCGGCCCCCTCGGGCGAGGGGCAGGAGTGGGCGAGTGCGCGAGCGTCCGAGGCCAATCAGCGCCAATTTCCTCGTTCACCACAAGAAGCACCTCCGCTGACGCTGGTTCGCGGACGGTAGAGGAAAATTCCATGATATCGTTTTGCTCGTTGTGGTTATTGTACACCTATTGCATCAGTACGATTAAAGACATATATAAGTGTGTGTCGACATGTATATCTATCCGTCTATCAGTCTTTTGTTTCGGTCGGGGGTAATCTAATGTAATATCTATATACTGGGTCCGTATTCCGAATCTTTTGTGACCGCCAAGTTAATCAATGAGTAGCTGATTTTAACGAAAGACGTGATATCCAAATATTTAGATAAACTATTTTTTAATACCACCTGTCACCATTGTCATCACTATCATCACGAAATCCGTGCCATCGTTAAGTATTATTAACGGTCCCGGCAGCTCAGGACCAGAACGCGGGCGCCGGTGTCCACCGCCCGTCGTAAGGAGCGACTAAAATGAGACTTCCGGAGTTGTAGGTGGTAAGAGTGGAAGCGCGAGCCGTCCGGCTAGCGACCCCGGTATGGATGATCGTATGTGTGGCCCCACATACCATTGTTAAGATCAGATGATAAGGAATGGGACAGGTCGTCCTTCCCGGTCGATCCCGGAGTCTTCTATGTAGCGCTGTGGAAGGCCACCGAGGGGGCTTTAATACGGTAAAATCCCACATAATCCGGTGTCATTCCCACGGCACTGGGTACCTTTTGAAACTCGGTAATACTGTGGAGGTCATCGATATAAGAGCGTGCGTGTCGGGGTGAGTCTGTGTTCAGGTATTTTGAGTATGAAGGAAACATACGAGTGATGTGCACAATGGTTGTTTCATACTCATTTTTATGTGTAAAAAGATAATATGGTAGGTGTGCGTGTTAATTTTCAGCACTGCGCAATACTACTAGTCGCAGAAATACCTACAGTACATTGACATTATTAAAATATTGCTACGATAATATTATATTGCAAAACTTTTTTTTAATTATTTTATAAAACTTGAATACCTAAAATTTTATTAATATACTAGTAGTAGTATTTCTTAGGTTATAGTATGATATCGAAACTTTTACACACAAAGGTAATTCAGATATGTTCAGGGAGCCCCCGATAAGTTTAGAAAGGGAATCGATAATAGGCATATGTTGTCAACTGAGCAAAGATTGCATTTTAAAGTAATCAAGTCTATCCTTACACGATTAATCTAAAACAGGCAGCATGCCGAATAAGCGACATTCCATAGATCCTGATGCCTGGACAACAACAATGTGCATAAACATATTGGAGTATTGTATACACTTCATCCTGTGATATTGGAATAATTGTATTTTATTATTCTGGTCCCTAAAATAAATCCTCGAATTGATTATTTCGACGCAAATCACAGACTGAGGGTAATAATTTTGCATATTATATTCCGTATTGTATTTGAAATTTATTAATTAGTTTAAGTTTTTATGACGAAATAAATGTTTCTTTCTTTCTGTATTTCAAATAAAATAACATTTACCAAAATAACATTTTTATACAATTTTTGTCTGTCTGTCTGTCTGTTTGTTCCGGCTAATCTCTGAAACGGCTGGACCGATTTTTACGGGACTTTCACTGGCAGGTAGCTGATATAATAAGGAGTTACTTAGGCTACTTTTATTTCTACTAAATAACTTTTTTGTTAAATTCCACTCGGACGAAGTTGCGAGCAAAGCTAGTATATAATACTTTTATGTGTTACTTCAAAGGTCCAACTTCCAGGTATATCACTTTACGTTTACGCTTAGAGATAGCACCTGCATTGTTTTACTTGTAGCAATATATGTATATGTAATTCCTTTGAATTTGAAATACATATATTAATTTATAACTTTTTTATTTATGGACATATTGAAATTAAACAAATTTTACTTACATATTAAGTGATACTTATTGCAATACATAAGTGAAAACCGTAACGAAATTTAAGCTGGTTAAGCCATTTCTGAGATAAGCGTGCCATGACGCACAGACTAATATATCCTTCAAGTACAGAGAGCGATCGGTTAAAAATTTAATTCAAATTCAAAATCATTTAATCATGTAGGTATTCAGTAAATGTAATGTCCTTTCTTTGCTTCTACCACCGTTTCGAAAAGGTGCTTTAACAATGAGGAAAAGAAACGGCGAAAGAAACTCCTCAGCACATCTTTTAAACAGAACATGGTAATTAAATAAGTTTAAACCTGTGCGGAATTGGTTTCGACACTATTATTTCCAGGCATCCTTGTCATTAATGTACTCATCTATACAATAGTATTGTTTGCCTATAAGTTGTGTTTTAATGCGACGCTTAAAAGTTCCAATGGGCAACTCGCGTATCAATTTAGGAATATTATTGTAAAAACGGACTCCAAGCCCCATAAAGGAACGCTGAACCCTTTGAAGACGATATGAAGATGTAACCAAATTATACCTATTCCTTGTTTGATGATTGTGTGTATCACTTTTCTGCTTAAATGTATTTTTTTTAATAAATACTAAATTACTATATATATACTGACTGGCTACGGTGAGTACACCTATTTCTTTAAATTTTTCTCTTAATGACTCACGCGACTTTAATCTGTATATAGCTCTGATTGCTCTTTTCTGTAATATAAATAGTGAATCAATGTCCGCTGATTTACCCCAATAAATATTTAATTATAAGTATAGATAAGTACGAAATAAAAAGTTTTTTTCGTGTTCATTACATTTTATTGCGGTACATTAACTATGTTTGTTGAAGTTAAGTTATTAAATGAAATTAATTAAGCTAGTGTTGGAAATAATTAATTTCTATATTATAGGTATATAGTAGTGGGAGGCTGGTGCTGGTGGTAGTCAGTCGTGCACCGCACTGGCGCTGTAATTACTTGATTGATAGTGTTTGTCGTATAAAAAGCTTCTGCAAGAGAGCACGTGCAGTGCGGAGGGGCGGGGGGTAAGGCGAGCACGCGACACACTCAGCGTCACGTGTCGCGGAACGGGACTGCGCCCTTGACACCGGCCGCAACCTTCATAAACACCTCCACCCTCTATATAATTCGCCGTCAGTTTCCTGAGGATCGAAACCATTCTGCCAACGCTCGTTAAAAATGCACACTAGTACGTAAATATGCATTTTATTATATACTCAAAGTAAACGAATAAAATTATTATTCCATTATCATTATCGCACGCCAACTACATTGATATATGAAGAAATTAAATTAATCAATATATTAGAAATATATCAATATTATATTTGCACACCTATAGGTAAATAAAATACTTAATAACTAAATTATGCTACAAATATACCATCTGTATACCTTGAGTAAGAACTTTGTACGACGAAAAGATATTGTGTTTGGGAGCACGAAACTGTATAAGGCGTTGTTACCAACTGATTTAGAGTCATGTAAAAATATATGTACATTTTAAAAATTAAGAGTGTCACATTCTGGAAGGTTTGAAGTTTTAATTATCATACGGGGTACACCATGAGTTTCATTGCATTTCTCTCGCTGTGCTTTATTTTTAACGACATCACGTCCAGTGGTTTATGACCAAAACTATTGTAATTATCGTAGTTTGTATATAAATCAACACAGCGGCGTGCACAGGATTATGAGACTGGGTATGCGGCGGAGTACTGGGTCACAAAAACTTTTTCTTTAATAGATTTATAAACTATAAATAAACTTAATAATAAAACTACGGGTTAGAAAAAAAACAAACTATAAATCTGAATATCCCGAATCAGTCCACACTGTACTAGAATTACTAAACAATATGCAAGGAAAACAATATAATTTAATCGTGTGTACACAACCACACAGCCAGTTACACGTTTCATAACTTTTAACATGAAACTTTCGAGTTACATTCCCTTTTTGCTGGTTTAATTGTTGTAACTCGGGTACACACCTACCTTTAGACACAATTTGAATCTTTTCACTGAATGATAGTTGTGAGAAGTTGTTATTTTTATTCTTAATAAACACACATTTTCAACACAAACCTCACAATTAAATAACATTAAAAAAAATCAACAAACGCACTAGTAAAAGCAAATCACTACAATTATTATAGAAATTCAGTAATAAACTCTTAAGTGTACACACTTTCAAATGTTAAAATGAAAAACTTTTAGGAAAACTATAAATATACTGGCGCAAACAAAATAGTAAACAATGCTTATCACATGAAAAAAGGCAAAATGGCCCCCGCGAAACATAAAACATTTCTGCTATTTAAACAAATAAAACCTTGCTAAACAAAAATGCATAATGTGCATACGTGATTTATTAGATTTCCGTCTATTATTTTTACTCGGATTATAGGCAACGAACATTTCCGATTAGTCCCGACAACTGCCGAACTTCCGTAGCCTGGCAAGTAGAATGGCAAGTAAAGCACTGTATTTCTGCCTACAAGGTGTGCACGCCCCTGAATCAACATAATTGTTAAATACATTTATCGTGTGCTGATGTTGATAATTGAAGTTCCCAACGTCACCGGCGACACGTGGCTGTTTACCTATCGATTTATTAACTGATTGTTTTTTTTGGTTTTCCTTTAATTATCTTCCGAAATGAATATTAGGACGATGTTCCACCTTTGCCCGCTTAAAATTATTATGAAATGAAATATGAGTCTATACAACAAACTTTGAATTTTTTTGAGTATAATCTTAAGGTCTACTTTGAATTACAAGATTTGCCACTGAGTTTTGACATTTTCTCACAAATTGAAACATCACGACGATTACTGTACGTACAGGAAACTTACATAAGTAGGCAACGTTAGCTTTATTGCATCTTACTCAAAGCTTAAAATTTCTAACAAGATATATATATTTCTTTAAATACGATTAATATAAGCACACGGTATAACTAGATAGTACCCAATGTATTTCTTGATATTATTATGTTTAAGGTGTCAATGAGGGTCTGCCTAGACTGCCTGGAAGAACACATTCCGATAAGATAGCAACACAAATTTCAAACAATATTTAAGGTATGAATAAACAGGGCTGTTTACTTTTATTATCAGTATAGATCTACCTATGAGTTAAGTAACTGTTATCAATTAAACACTGTTTTTTTTTAAAATAAATTATTTAACTTTACCCTTGATTTTCTATTTTCAGTCATAAAAATTATCCTATCATATAGCAAGAGAATTGTTTAATAATAACATACTAAGTTGGCCACTCAAATGTAGACTTCATTACCTTTCAAGGTCTTGCTCTCTTTATTACCGAGTATGAGGCACAAACATTGTTCTGAGATTTTGTAGGTGATATCCATAAAGTTAACATACTAGCGTAATAGAGGTGCACATCACAGTGTGCGAGTGAGATTTCGAGCTTTACGGAAAAACATACTTGTTAGAAAGAGACGTAAGAGAAGTGGTCGTAGGACTGATTTGAAACTATTTAAATATTTACTCTCCATTAGTCTCCTGTGAAAAAATAGCTGTTATTTTATTAATTTCTGAAATGAAATGAAATGAAATAATATTTTATTCGAAGTCGGTTTTTACAAACACTTTTCGAACGTCAAACTACGCCATCGCTTCAACAAATCCCTACTGTGAGTGGTCTCGGAAGAAGAAGCGGCAAGTAACTCCCGAGGAGTGTTTTTTTCCTACTCACAGTTATAGAACGCAATTAAACTGGCTTAATATTAAACTTATGTCCAAGCAGTCTTATCCTGAAAGTAATCATCAAGTTTTTAATAACCTTTCCGCATAAGAACGCCTTTGAAGTGAGCTTTAAATTTACTATATGGCATTTCTGTCAATTTTCACGGAATTTTAATATAAATATTTACACATCTACCCATGAATGAGCCACCAGTTTTGCTTAGTCTGAAATTTGGAATAATCAGTTTAGCCTTACTCCTAGTATTAATACTGTGAACATTACTCTTCCTAAGAAAACTATCAGACTATTTTTTAACGTACATAATATTATCTAAAATATATTGTGATGGTACAGTTAATATATAAATTTCTTTAAAGAGATCTCTAAGGGAATCCAGGCCTGAGGTTGTAAATGGCGTGTACTGCTCTTTTCTGTAATAAAAAAATCGACTTAATATCTGCAGCTGAGCCCCACAACAACAGACCATAACACATCACACTGTGAAAGTAGCTAAAATAAACTAATCTTGCTGTTTCTACGTCCGTTAAGAGCCTCACTTTCTTAACAGCGTAGGCAGCAGAGCTAAGTTTCCCTGACAAGATTTCAATATGAGGACTCCATTGTAGTCGTGAGTCTATAGCGATTCCAAGAAATGTGGTAGAATTCACTAATTCAAGCACTTCCTTATTTAAAACAATATGAGATGGCACTTGTCTAACATTTGGTAAAGTGAATTTAATACATTTTGTTTTCTTAGCATTTAACACAAGTTTATTATATGTAAACCAGTGTAACACTTGCGAAACAGTATTATTTATATCGTCAAAACATTGTTTTCTCCTATCTACTTTAAAAAGTAAAGAGGTGTCATCAACAAACAATACAGCTTTACACAAGTCGCTAGTAAAATAAGGAAGATCATTGATATATATTAAAAATAGTAGTGGTCCTAATGTTGGTCCTTGGGGGACCCCCATAGTAATGTTTGCCCCTGGGGATTCTTTTCCATTGATAACTACTTTCTGAATACGCTTAGAAAGATAAGATTTTATAAGGCTAACTGATTGTGTGGAGACACCATAATGCCTAAGTTTATTCATTAATATACTATGGTCGAGGCAATTGAACGCTTTTGAGAGGTCACAGAATATACCAATAGCATCCTGCTTGCACTCCCAAGCATCAAAAATATGTTTAAGGAGTGCTATGCCTGCATCAGTGGTATTGTTTCCTTTAGAAAAACCAAACTGATTAATGTGAAATAATTTGTTTATTGAAAAATGTGATAGTAGCTGATTGTAAATTATTTTTTCAAAGATTTTACTAAGGGCTGGTAAGATGGAAATTGGTCTAAAATTAGTGAGGTCGCTTTTATCACCAGGTTTAAATAGAGGAATTATTTTAGCATGTTTCATTAGATTGGGGAAGCTACCATCTTCAATACATATATTAAAAATAATACTTAAATGAGGCGCAATGGAATAAATTATTGGTTTTATTATAACTGTGGAAAGACCCCAGATATCACTTGTTTTCTTAATATTGATAGATTTGAAAGTTTTTATAATTGTATCACAAGTGATGTATTTGAAGCTAAATGAATTGGGGCAATTCTTAACACAAGATTCCATGATAGCCATAGCAAGCCGAGGGCTCGCATTTAAGTTTTTATCTAATCTAATTTAAGTTTTTAAGTAATTTTATCTGGTATTTTCGAGAAGTCCTCAAATACGACAACAACTGCATCATCGGAAGTTGCATTCTCGATATTGACATTTAAAGCAAAACTATGATCATTTAAATTCACTTTACCTGTTTCCTTATGAATAACATTCCAAGTAGTTTTGACTTTGTTTGCAGAGGTCTTAATTTTATTCGCGATGTAAATCGACTTAGCTTTCGTACAGACCAATTTAAAAATCTTTGAATAATTCCTAACATGTTTTAAAAATTCAGGGTCTGTGGAAGTCGATTTTTCTGCATAAAGTTCAAAAAGTCTAGTTCTACTTTTATAAATGCCCGTTGTTGCCCAATCACTAAATTTAGTTTTACGACTATCGCACATGATTTTTTTTTGTTTAAAAATATTACTAAATCATAATCAATTAACCCTAAAACATTAGCGTATGCTTTCTGTTCAATCTTACAATATTTTATCGAACAAACAACAGTAAACACGATGATGTCGTGTTCTTTGTGAGACTGCATAGTCAATTATAACAATAACCCAAACAAAGAGACAATCCACAAGTAAGTACCGATAGTTCAATACTACTTTCATGATGCTTATTTTCACAGAAGTTGATCTTAAAATTATATAAATTAAGATTAATAACATGCAGTAAATACCCCAATTTATGAATAATAACTTATTTCCCATAATTATACTCGGGCTTCGTCCTCGGGATTAGAAGATAATACATGTAGTACCGCGTAGCATCTCGCCATTCACGCACTCTACTTGAGGGTAGGTAAAAAAAAACAAGTTATTTATATTCAACCTGGTAGGAGATCTCTTCTCTAGCATCAGTCGCTTTTTAGTGCACGCCACGAACTTCTTATTCTTAATCTTTTATACACAGTGTTTTAAAGTGAAAAAAAAAATGCCAAAACGCAAGTCAGAAGACAATTACGAAAAGTTATATAAAAAAATTAAAAGATTGGAAAGAAAATTGAGGCGACGACGTCGAAGTTCGAGTTCTGCAACAGAAACGGAGTCACACGGTAAGTCACTAAACAAAATTATTAATTTATCGTGACTTAAAAATACCTACTATTTTCTGCTGGGTTTGCGTGCTTCTCTTTGGAGATGTTACTACCTATTAATTAGTTTTGCGAACAGTACTTTGGTCTGTTTCTTAACTAAAGCAAGCAGAGAAATACCAAGAATGTTCAAGACATATTTCTTGTCAGTATAATTCCTGCCAGTTTTTTTATCAATCCCGGGTTTGCGTACTCCTTTTTGGAAGTTGTAATACCCAGCATATTAGTTCTGCGAACAGTACTTTGTTCTGTTTCTCAAGTAATAAACTTGAAATCGGTCCATTTCAGACCAAGAACTGCTGCCAGTTGTTGCTGCCGTACCAACCACAAGCGCAGAGGGCGTACACACGGAACCAGCTAACAGCTTGTCATGTAGTGATAATTTATCGCATGCCATACCATGCGAAGTCGCAGAAACTACCAATGACATACCAAAAAGCATAATATTGGACATATTAGGAGAGAACCCTACAATTTCTGATTCGTTTGGCGCTGAGATCAACAAGGACTTGGCAGTCCGACTTGAACATGTCGCAACACATGGCCTTAGGAAAGAGCAACGTAAAGATATTGCTGACAAGTATTTGCTACCAAATAATTGCAGACTTGTTAATGCCCCTGCATTAAATACAGATATTAAAGCAACAATATCTGACATGAACTTTAAACGCGACAAGAGTATTGAAATGCGACAAAAACAGACTGCTACTGTAATATCATGCATCAGTTACGTAATTAATAAACTAATCGGTAATTCTAATATAGATCCTGAGATCATCAAGACGTTAATAGATGCAGAGCACCTTTTATGTGATTCGCAATACAGCGATTCGGTCGTTAGGAGAAATTTCATTCTTTCATCCTTAAAGAAAGAGATGAAAGACCAGCTCCAAAGCACAAAGCCAGATAATTTATTATTTGGTCAAAATCTCTCTGAGACGATCAAAACAGCCAAGGCTTTTAGTAAGTCTGGTGCTGAGCTAAAGACACCAGTCCACAGACCACAACAAATTAATAAGAAACTACCGCCACAGGCTAACACATCAAAAAATGTAAACTGGAAAGGCCCCTTCCTTGCTCGGAAACAAACGAGTCATCCGAGGGCGAAGAGGCCCCCTGTGAACGATCGTCCCTCGAGCTCATCGAAACAGTCGCAGCCGCGGTTACCTTTATTTTACAAACAGTGGTCATTAGTCACCAAAAGCACCTTGATATTTTCATATATCATGGGATATGAAATTCCATTGACATGTCCAGTTAACCAAACGTCGCCTTTAATGAAAAAATGTTATTCAGATAAAGAAAAATACCTTTTTCATGAAGCAATAGATATATTGTTGTATATCGGAGCGATCTCAAAATGTGAGCCTATAGAAGGCCAGTTTTTATCGAACGTGTTTTTGGTACCAAAACCAAATGGCAAATATCGTTTTATTTTGAATTTAAAAAATTTAAATAAATTCATTGAAACTAATCATTTTAAAATTGAAGACTTACGTACAGTATTAAAACTTATAACCAGAAATTGCTTTATGGCAAAGATCGATTTAAAAGATGCATATTATCTTATAAAAATTCATCCCAAATCTAGAAAAAATTTAAGGATTCAATTTGAACAAAACTTATTTGAATTTAATGTATTGCCATTTGGTTTGAGTATCGCACCTTATATATTCACTAAGGTAATGAAACCTATAGTCCGCTTACTACGTTCTGCTGGACTAATATCAACAAATTACTTGGACGATTATTAGTTAATGGGTAAGACGTACTTAGAATGTTTGTATAACACAACAATGACGAAGAAATTATTAACTTCGTTATGTTTTCTTATAAATAAAGAGAAAAGTTGCATGGTTCCAAGCAAAATATGTACATTCTTAGGATTTGTACTGGATTCTGAAAAATTCCAGATCATGTTACCCACCGATAAATTAAATCGCGTTAAAACAGAAATTAAATTATTTTTAACCCTCAAGAGATGTAAAATATGCGACCTTGCACGTTTTATTGGATTATTAGTTTCAGTTTGTCCAGCTGTGGAGTATAGTTGCCTATACACAAAGTTTTTTGAACGTGTTAAATATTTAAGTTTAGAATTTGACAATAACTATGATAAATTTATTAATTTACCTATAACGTTGCAATCTGACTTAAAATGGTGGTCAACGCAATAGAAAAACCTTTTTGTAAAATTAAAGAGGATAACTATGATCTGGAAATTTTCTCAGACGCCTCAAATACGGGGTGGGGAGCTGTTTGCGAACAAGAGAAAGCTAGTGGTTTATGGAGTATTCAGGAACAAACGCAGCACATCAACTATTTAGAAATTAAAGCTGCTTTTTTAAGGTTTAAAGGTCTTTACAAAAATCTTAAACAATTGTCAAATCCTACTTTGTGTTGATAACACGACGGCTATCTCCTACATAAACCGAAAGGGTGGTGTTGTACCCTCACCTCACGGATATCACACGTCAGATTTGGCAATGGGGTGAATTACGTAGAATACATGTTATGGCTTCTTATATAAGATCTTCAGATAACAATACTGCGGATGCTGAGTCTAGACACGTACATCCTGATATTGAATGGGAATTAGCACATTGGGCATATAAGAAAATAGTATCCACATTTGGCATACCTGACATAGATTTGTTTGCTAGTCGCATTAATAGAAAATGTACCCATTACGCCTTATGGCATAGAGATCCAGATGCAATGGTTGTCAATGCGTTTACAATTTCGTGGACACATTATTATTTTTATACTTTTCCTCCATTTTCTGTCATTCTAAAAATGTTGAGAAAAGTTATTTCTGATAAGACTAGAGGCAAAGTCGTTGTGCCATTATGGCCCACGCAACCGTGGTACCCCCTTTTTAAAAGTCTCTTGTTATCTGAAAGTATGATAACGTTAAATGCTTCTAAAAATCCGATTATATCTTTATATTCCAGCTATCACAGCATACACAGAAAGGTTACCCTGGTTGCAGGGATCTTATGCGGATGGCGTAGTTAAGAAGAAGTATACCACCGTCAGCAATTGCTGTTATATTGGGGTCTTTATCTGACAGTTCCATAAACCAATACAATACTTATTTAAAACGTTGGTTTATGTATTGCAGTGAAATAGTTATGATTTATACAGCGCGTCTATTCCACAAATCATTTACTTTTTGAATCAACTGTATGAGGAGGGCTCACAATATGGCACACTTAATTCTTATAGATCTGCACTAGCCTTGTTAATGGGTGATAATCTAGGAGAGGATGATAGAATCAAAAGATTTTTCAAAGGCGTATTCCGTTTACGACCCCCTTTACCCAAGTATTCGATAACATGGGATACTTCTATAGTTATTAATCACGTCAGTCGAGTATATCCTAATGAAACATTAACTCTTGAGAAAATTTCAAAGAAGCTTGTAACTCTTTTTGCATTACTAACAGCGCATAGAGTGCAAACATTATCAAATATTAATATAAGAAATATCGAAATTTTACCTTCAAAAGTATTTATAAAAATTCCAGATTTTTTAAGAACCACCCGTAAAGATTTCACGCAACCAATTTTAGTATTACCCTTTTTCGAGCAAAGACCCGAAATATGTCCAGTAAAAGTTCTTTTGACGTATTTGGGAAATACTAATTCCTTACGCCAGGACATTGACACCTTTTTTTATTAAAAAATCATGTAGAGCTGTAGGTTCTCAGACTTTGAGTCGGTGGACCAAAGAGTCTTTACATGATAGCGGAATAGACGTAAATAAATTTACAGCCCACAGTACAAGGCACGCAGCCACATCTGCAGCCCATACCTTGGGTATTAGTTTGGATCAAATTAGAAAAACCGCTAGGTGGAGCGGTTCCTCTAACACATTCTATTGATTTTATAATAGAACCATTAGTAATGTAACTCCTATCGAAGATGATTTTTTTGCAAGAATAATTATCCATGGTCATAAATAAATTAAACTTAATTATTTTATCTATTTATTTTCTAATAAAACAAGATATTTCACATTAATCTCTAAAAATCTACATGTATTATCTTCTAATCCCGAGGACGAAGCCCGAGTATAATTAATGATTAAACGAACTTACCTGTAAGCGAAGTTCTATCATAATTATGCGAGGGCTTCATCCGAAGGGATTAGCAACCCTCCCGCCCGTTTTTTCAAACCTCCACTTAAATTTTGTGAAATATCTGCTATCCTCTAAGCTAACTGATGCTAAAGAAGAGATCTCCTACCAGGTTGAATATAAATAACTTGTTTTTTTTACCTACCCTCAAGTAGAGTGCGTGAATGACGAGATGCTAGGTGGTACTACATGTATTATCTTGTAATCCCTTCGGACGAAGCCCTCGGATAATTATGATAGAACTTCGCTTACATGTAAGTTCGTTTAATCATTAATTATGTGTAAGATAAAAAGATATTGTGTACGTGAAAATGATACCGTTTCGTATAGGGCTTGAACAAAATCTATCGATAAAAGGACATTGACAATGTCCGGCAATGTGACATCATATTTATTGACAAATTTTACTATATCTAGGTTTCCTGTAAATACAGTTAAAAAGGTGGATTCGAATGTTGAATCAGATAGGTTAAGTTCCTCACCAAGTTTACAGTAGACATTTTAAAGGCAACTATTTCGTTTAACGAAGGATCTATATCTACAGAATTTGTTGGTTAGTTCATTTCCGAGGGCAATAAGTTATATCGATTTACATCAAAGAGTAAATTAAAATCAATAAGTATTATTATTATTGTTTTCTTTAGTACCTTTTAATCAAGTTTTGTTTAATTTCAATCAGTTTACAAATAAAAAATATGTTTATATGATAAAGAATCCCGTCCAATAAGGTTAAGTTTAGACGAAGCGAAGTAAAGAGAAGTTACTAGAATTAGCATGGTATTGCTTAATTTAACATGTCATAAGTAATGACGAAAACAAATTATTAAATTAGTATTAATTTACTTTGCAACAATCCGCAAGCACAATGTATGATGGTATATACTTTTATACATGCATGAAAGCTCCATCCTACCCCACAAAGGAAAACATGCAATTATGATAAAAGTATATACCAACACCCATACCGTCACCAACACGTGTTTCACTCCGAAACAGAACATCATCAGGGTGAGTAGACTTTACGAGTGTTAACCGCAAAGATGTCTGCTTGTTTATTAATAATATGGTGCAAATATTCAAAAAACGCCAGGGGGTCACTTCGCGCTGGGACTCATTGTATATAATGTAATTGTAATAAATTTTTTTTTCAATCAATTATATATCAATTAATTGTAAATCGGCTATTCATTCCTGAGATCAAGATGAAGTCACACGAATACCTTTATCTTGTAATATGCTCGTACACTGTATTTCGATTGGGACATTTTCGTTGCATTTTAAATTCAGCTCTGGTTTTGTTTTGCTTCATTGATAGTCTACCAATTAATTGTAATCCAATACGAGCGTTGATTGAAGCCATCGAAGACTATTATTTCCGTGGTACTGTACTCGCAATACACAATACAACATACACACAACACTTCCACACTCGCAACCGTAATATCGTGTCGACCGTTTGTACACATCCAAGCGAGGATCATAACCGTGTGACGCTCAGCAATGAATGGCGGTCAAGTGCAAGAACGCTGATAACATTACGCTCGTTGTGTTTATTGTAGTTATGTGACTTCTCGGAAACGCGGTGGACCTCCGAGCGTAACCCACCGTACCATGTTGACGCATCGCAGTCGGTCGTGTCGCGCTTGTGGTGTTTGCATAACTCGGACACATTCGTGCTTGCACACACACACACCCACACACACACACACTAGCGCCGTTAATTTTTCTGTTACACGAGTGCGTTTCATGTTCTACGTTAGTTAGCGAGGCTAGCCGGGCTTCGCTCGCTTCTCACATCTAGTGCAGCTCGGTCCGCGACGTACTCGCAAATACTCCTCTTAATATTTTGTATTGACTTATATATATTATCATACTATACCTTATTCTGTATGTCCGACGGAGTATCACATAAAATGTGTAATTAAAAATCTTTTAATATTTCATCCGCCAAGCAATCGATAATGGACTACCGAAGAAACAAGATAATCACTTTTCGCATACCAGTAAAGTTAACATAATGGAATAAAAATTACATTACCGTATAACAAATTATCTCTCACTGGTAAACAAATATATCCTGAGTTAAGT
Organism: Megathymus violae; assembly: GCA_003671415.1. Lineage (NCBI taxonomy): Eukaryota > Metazoa > Arthropoda > Insecta > Lepidoptera > Hesperiidae > Megathymus > Megathymus violae. The sequence goes on along the minus strand of PDGT01000162.1, from coordinate 89,220 downwards.
GACAAATAATATATTATATTGTAATAAGTATTTGTTTTCGAGTGTGTGTGTTTATGATGTTTCATTTTTGTATTTCCATCCTAAATTTTGAGTTATGAGTAAAATATTCAGTAATGAGTAAAATATTCAGTAATGTGTGCATAGCCACACAATGGGAGAAAACCAGTGCGCAGTGTGATCATTATAAGGCCGCCCTGTGCAGATAAAACGTATTCTGTAGTCGTGGTGCATCACAATTTCGTACAAACAATTAACTGTCAGTCAGCGGGATGCTCATCATCCCGCACCGGGCTGCACCGGAGAGCGGTGGCACCGGTGACGTCGGCGGCGGTGCGGCGCCATTAATGAGCGACAATTACCGATACCTCCCGCGATCATGCCACAACGCGGACGCTCACGTCGTACTCCCGTGACAATCATGTTCTCGTCGATTCCTCCAGCCAATGGGTAAGAGGACAATAAATTACAATAACGTGTAATGATGATGATAAAACGAACCGATTGCTGTTTTATTATTATAAGGTTTAGACTGTCTGTCTGCAGCTATTACAATGAATTAATGTGTTTCATTCAAAGAACTTTACAACCCGTTCCTAAAACAATGCGGATGCTATTGCTTCCGTAAGGCGTAGATTTTCTGAAGCAAAGCGAGGGCGGGTCACAGTTGATACTATAAGTATTCTGAAAAGGTCATCTTACAACTGTTAAACTACATGAAAACCAATTCTTTAATGTGTGTTTCAAAACATGTACATTCTGCTGGCATGTTTTTTTCTATAGCATAAAATAGATTGAAATTTAAACTCATTTAATCTTGTTCAGAATGTACAAATTCACAGAGGTCATCTTATAAAGGCCCAACAACATCGGACTCTCATTATGATAAGAATGTAGTATGAACCGTTTAACTACCAAGAAATACAGTAGCAGCGATCCCTAAAGGTGATACCTACAGCGACCGTTATATCATATCTAACAAATGTTTACCCACTTACTCTCGGCGCATGAAAACCATATTTTTGGAGTTTCATACTATGTACAAATTATAGTTCAAAATACAAAACTTCGCTAGTATAACTTCCGAGATTAATCAGCTGATGGTATTATCAGCGGGAATAAGTAATATTAAAAAACTTGTAGCCTATAGACGAAATACAATCTGCTTCGTGTTTTTTAAGTTCATTGAACACTAAAGTTGTCCACAGTTAAATCTTTATTCGGAAATCTACAAACGTAGATGCCGTAATTATATATAATACTAAGTACTCATCAGATCAATCGGATCCTGTGATTGGGTCGAATAAGCTGTACGTTCACGAGCACTGAGAGCTAGCTGTAGCTCTGGTCTACGGTTTATTTATTACATTTAGAACGGGTTATATAAATACATTAATTAAATTTGGACTGTTACGATACATAGAAAACATATCAGCAATAAATTTACAGAAAGTAAAACTAAAATAGCAATAAAAGCAATCATAAAAAGCAAAAAGTCAATCTCAACTTCTCTCTATCTATCTATTAGCCTTTCATAGTCTGCTATTGGACATAGGCTAATTGGCTTCACTCCAACCTGTTCTGCGCCTTTTAATTCGAACGTCTACTCGCCGTTTTCTACAGGTCATCAATTCATCTGGTCGGAGGGAGACCTGTGCTCCTTTTACCAGGCATCGACGCCATTCGAGGACTTTTCTTTCTCCATCGGTGATCAGTCCTTAGAATGACGTGCCCTGCCCATTGCCACTTCAGCCGGCTAATTCTACGTGCTATGTCGGTAAAGTTTGTACGTCTACGAATGTCATCGTCCGGAATCTTGTCTCGTAGCGATAATACCTAAGATAGCTCTCTCCATAGCTCACTGAGGAATTTTGAACTTTCATATGAGGCCAACAAACCAAGTCTTGGATGTATAGGGCATCATTGGCAACACAGATTGCTCGAAATACTTTCAACTTCAGGCGCTGTGGTATATCGGATGAGACCAGTCTCTCACATTTGTCCTAAATAAATGTACTCGTCAATAACAACCGGTATAGGTGTCACGAACATTAGACGTGATTTTCTTCTTATCCATGTTCATTTTAAGATCCACCCTTTGTGAGGCACTGTTCAGGTCTCCTAATATGGTGCTGGGGACCGTTTCTGGGTCTTGCTGGGCAGCGTTTCTGCCGAGATCACTACATCGTCGACAAATCGAAGATGTGTGAGATGTTCGCCATTAGTGTTATTGCGTTAGTCCTTTAGTGTATTAGTGTTAGTCCTTATCACTCCTTCAGCTTGAACACGTCTTCCAATGTAGCGGAAAATAGTTTCGGGGAGACAACGTCCTCTTGTTTGACACGTCTCTGCAACGGAAGGGGGTTTGTGCTATTATCATGTCATAAGACGGACATACATGGTAGCTGTTCAGTATACACATATGAACACTTGAATATACCAATAGTCGATTTGATAACACTAAAGAGATTCCAGCACCACCCAGATCTCGATAGAATAAAAGGCTTTCTCAAAGTTCACAGCAACACATAGTGGCAGGCCATACTCCTTGGTCTTCTGTATAACCTGTCATTATACAATTTAAAAAAATTGTCAAAAGTCGATAGGTTTCAATAATTCATCACGGTTACATTTCACGGTTGTTATGATTAACATAAATATGCGAAATTATTATCTAAAGCCACAGATAAATAAATGTACGCTTAGATAATAATTATTTGATTATTACTTTCGACCGCCATCAAAAATTATATAATTATTATTCATCCTTGGACTTTACTTAACTGCTGTCTCCAGGTACGATCCTCTCACTTTGTCCTCATATATGTATATTGGTGCATTTTGTTATTAAACGTTAACATAGTGCGCCGAATATTTATCATAAAAGTATGTAATCATTTTAGTATATAAGACTGCAAGTACACCGCTACCTATGGAAGCTACAGCTTTGTAGCTTTTTCAGTCATCTTTTTCTTTGTTCGCTTTTTACGCAGTCAGATTAATTTAATGATTGATTCGTGTTCTAAAAACCATATTATAGCGTTAAACTTTCAACATGTTGACTCACAACTATGCGATTTCGGAATTTATGGATTAACATAAACTAAATACTGGATTCCCCGTTTGTGAACTTGAATCCGTACCGTCCGTATTACAATTTTTGAGGCATTTCTCTACCTCTATTAGCTCCGGTACCAAGACGTGACATGTGCTGGCGTTTCAAAAAGATAACCTGCATGCTCTGACGTTTAATCCAGTATTAGATGTTCGATTGACAGATTGACAGATGTTCTGTTACAGCATATTAGTTCAGTTCATCCAGTCTGACTGCCGCAATAAATATATTTTTTACGCTGTAAAATCAAGCTTTTTGTTGCTCGATGTAAAGGTAGACTATCAGAGCTCGACCGATGCAACTAAGTTAACATATGACACTATAAAAATATGTATGTTTGCCGTCGCTTCCGAACATCTCGCGACAGACGTGTGCGTCCGATGATTCGCGTCGTTAGGGTTCCGTAGATGATGTTCGAAAATCTTCGCTTTCCAAAATGAAGTTAAAACAATGTAAGATTAAATAATATCTATACATATTGAACAAACTCCACTGAACCCTGACAAACATTCGCACCTTTTTTTTTTAATTTAATATGAAACAGTTATAAACATACATAATTAATCGATTGCAAAAACCTATAAGGGTTTGTCCGCAACCGTAGTCTCTATATATAGTTCTACACTACAAACCATACAATAAATTTGCAGTACCCATTGACATATCTATGTACCTGCTTACAAACTTCACGGCTCCACTGCCTAAGTCAACATAGCCGAGGACTCGATTATATTTTTTGGTATGGAGTGATGTTTTCGTTTGAATAAAAAAGGCGTTACTTTGTTTACCGGTCAGATCGGTTGTTGACATTAAACGAGAAATCTGTAAAAGCCTAGTCGATTCATCGCAGCTATTAAAGAAAGTCTGAGTTTCCTTAAGCATCGACTGCGGCAGCGACGCACGGCCCGTTTGCATGTGCCGCGGAGCCGCCGCACCGTGCGCTCGACGCATTCATGTAATTCAATATACATGGTCGATAATACGCAGCACTAAATTACATGTGTCCCGCACCACTTGTACCTAAGGGTATGTAGTGCGGGAGATCATGTGTCATTGACATTTACGCTCACATACACTTCATTTAGTACAAACAGTGGATCGTACCATCTCGTATTGGAAAACTTTAGCGACTACATAACGGTAATTTCACGACCCTATACAGATGTGAGTTAGGTAGTATTAGACGTAGGTAGGATATAAATAGGTCTAGATTTTACTCATGTCGACCAAAGAAATAAAAAATAAAATTTGCGGGAAAAGTACATTAAAATATAAAGGTATTCAGTGGACTCTCCCGATGACTGTTCGATATTTCTTTTGTTACACGATGATGATGATAGTTAATAGGTTTGAAATTTCAAGGAACTATAATGACTACCTATTATGTAAAAAAAATGTTTTTTATCCCACGGCCTTTTTACCTGCTGTATAATAACAATGTCTCGTTTGATCAAAACAGACATCAAACTCATAGTTTTTGCACCTTAACAAATAATAAAAATCAAATTTCCAACTTCTTTGTTCTAATAATCAGAAAAATATTGTATCAAAATCTATTATCTATTAGCTTATTATTATCTATTAGCGCGCACAAACGCACAGACAAACAAACAAAAATTATAATATCTAACAACTGTTTTGTGTTCTATAGCGTTAATAAAGGTCTCGGTTGCGCGACACTCGAGACACTCGCGACACTCGCAACACCCGCGACACTCGCGACACTCGCGACACTCGCGATACTCGCGGCAGTCGCGGGGCACAGCGGTTTGGTTTGTTTACATCGATATTATCTCGGGCATGTTGAATGGTTCGGATCGAAATCGGTAGTCCAGTGATAATAATGTGTAAAGCTAAAAGAAACTATCAATTATGTGTCGTATAGACACTATTACTAAACCGTCACGCGCACATCCACAGAAGAAATGCACCAATCCGTATCCAACACCGACGTCTCCATTAACGAATCGAGGTGAAAATAAAGTTGGAGCCGAGCGCGGTGGTTTAGGGGTACCTGTATGCGACTGATGCTGTTGCGTGTGCAGCTGCTGCGACGGATACGGCTGGACAAAATCGTGGAGCGACCGGTCGCCCTTGGAGGAGTCGGTGCCCATATCTATGTAGCCGTGGCGGTCGAGCCGGCGCGGCCAGCATTGCG
>PDGT01000162.1:69817-83934 GCA_003671415.1 Megathymus violae | reverse complement strand
CTTCGGCGCTGACGAGCTCAATCGTGGCGGTTCACACGACCGATCCCGGGCCGCTACGAAGCGGGATTGCGCTCGTCTGCGCGGAGCCAGTGAGCTGCCGCAGCGTGCACGTGGCGGTGGGCGTGCCGCACGTTGAGCCGCGCACCGCCACGTGCACGCCGCGCGACACGTGCTGGACGGCGGGAACCTTCCGACCCACACCCACTCACCCGGGCTCTCCTAAAAGGGTGGGACGCCCTTGATGTCGATTTCTAAATAGAAAAACTTTAAGAACTTGCGAGTAATACTTTCCACTTGAGAAGTAGCAACCGTCTAGTCGGAATCGGATTGTCGAGTAACAAACAACAGCACCATAAGTGAATCAAACAGTTTGGGTTTCTGTTAATATTTAAGAACAAATTATATCTCACACGATCTATACAATATAAAAAATCAATTTAATTATCTCCTTAAAATTAACCCCCAGAATCATATTCGAGTAAGAGACGATATGAGTTATATAAACATGTTAAGATGTAACCAGAACTAACCACGTATGAACACGCTCTAGCTTGGAGTGAGAAGAAACAAAGGAGGAAACAGAGTTAAAGATGACATCAAAGAGTTATATTTACGACACAATTCTGAGAGTTGATTAATACTTCAAAGTGTGCCACGGACGCTTCAACGTCAACTTCATGAAAGCTTACAAACACTCCGCAATCACTGAATCAAAACTTTATTAACTTTACACAATATATTCGTTGGATTCTCATGATATAAATAGACATGTTATTCCAATCATTTACATAACTTATTCCAACTATTCGTATGATTAAGTTAGAAAGTACATGTTTAAAAAACATTGTTCAGATGTTCGATGGCTGACGTAATCTAAATTCCGAATTTCACATAATATATGAGCTTTTTTTCATATTATATTTATCTATATGCCGTAGGTTGCATGTAACTTAGTAAATCGAATGAAAAACTGATTATTAACATTATTATTAGACTTCAAATGTTAAACGTAATACGACTACACAAAGCGTAACTCATGATCTGTAACCTGAATCTCGTAGCCCGTAGCGCAGTGCGGGCCGCGTACGTACCCCTGACTCGGCGTACCGCACAAGCGTAGATACTGTAGACACCATCGAATGGAACATTGTTCAATTTACAATAGTTTTTCTGTAAGATAAATCGATTGGTTTAAGTAAGTTTAAGTTAAAAATTTGCATAGAATGCATTAAAAACTTTTTTTGTTCACTTGTACAAGTAGGTAACTACATGCTTTATACAAGTTTTGCTATAAAAACAACTTTTTAGTATTTAATATTCTTAATCCTATTAGGGTGATGACTATAACTTACTAATATTATAGATATAAAAATATTGGTACGTGTCAAGGTACAAAGTTATTTCGCAGAATAATAACGACTGTTTATTAGAGTGTGCACACTATTAAACACTCGCAGTGGCACTCGTTGATGGCTGGTATTTCGCTTCGTAGGGAGAACTCTTCGCTTTCGTATTTGAGATCCGAATGACTCGCGTGTTGTTCTTGCACGGCGTATGACCGCCGCGGCGGGGGCGCCGGCCGAAGTGTGGGAAATTCGGGACTCTAGGGAAGCTGGGAATTTTACTCGAAGGGGTTAACAGCCCTCTGGTTTTGTAAGCCCCGCTGCGAGCGGAAGGGCTTCTGGATGACTCGCAGGAGGCCCTGCTCGCTGCTAATATTCATTTCTGACCCTTTAAAAACTTTCTACGCTTTCTAAAACAAACGGAAATAAGTGATCAAATTGCATGGGCATGCATTGATTGCATGGGTTTTTTTTCTCGTCTACCATACATACACACGCGCAATAGTCCTTAGTACAAGTACATAGTGGTCGAGATCGAGCCGGATCGTCAAACAAAACTCGCATCACAATAATACAAAAGGAAGAAATAAAAACGGATCGAGCCTACATGCTGTTGAAAAAATATACTTTTTTTTGTTTCGTCTGACGGGTACATATCGCAACTTAGACTACCTACTATTCGCCTACCTGTCTTTCTAATATCTAATATTTTTTCTCGTACAGCAAATGGACCAGGACCCATACAAGAAATGGATGAAATTGTCTTACAAGAGAATTCAAGATTAGAGCGATTTAAAAAGATATTTAGAAACGAAGTTTAGAAGTGGCTCATACTAGTGCCATTCAATTATAACCACAGATTTTTATCAATATAAATGTATGACAATAAAAATGTAGCCCATATAAAGAATATTTAAGCTTAAATCAAGCTGTAGAAATATCAGAACATAAGTATGTATTGTATTTAAGATACGAGTTGTATTCGATGCATCGTGCAAAGAAATAAAGTGTTTCTTTAAAGGATGAGCTGCTTGTTGGTCCAGTCCTGCAAATAGATCTGCGAAGTATTAGAAGTATGGACAAAGTGTATAAAGCGTCTAAGTATTTGCGTCATTGCTGTCATTAAAAATTATACAAAACAGAATACTGATAGTGTGCAAGAAGCAATAAAATCAAACAAACAATTTAAATAACTTAAAGGAAGTGGATTTTAATTTCAAAAGCGTGATGTAACAGTATAGATTTTATTAAGATAATTGAACTAAAAACAGATCTATTAAATGTACAATTAAATATAATTCTACAAAAGAAAGAAGCATTAGGCATTCCTTGGAACTTATGAACCGATCGATTTAGTAATCATTTAAACTTACCTCCAATTTCGGAACTCATTACAAATAGAAGCCTTTTTTGTCTTACATGCAAAAGTGGTTTAATACACTCGGATGGATTGCCCCTTCAATCTTAATAGCTAAAATTCTAATACTAGGTTATGGGTGGAAAAATTAGACTTGAACGAAGAAATTACAGAAAACCTGAAACAAAATCGGATAAGCATAAGACAAAACTATGAGAATGACCCAAGTATACGATATGTCACAAAAGGCCTATTTCACCATCATTTCAATTCGTAGCAACGGGACTATCGCGACTGGATTAGTCGCAGCACGACGCGAGCAGCACCTGTTAAATCTATGTCCTTTCCTCTGTTTGAAATTTGTGGTGTAGTTCTACTCTCGAAATTATTACAACATGTTAACACTTATGAACTTGATTCACTTGAACCTTTTACACCTGAATACCTATTTATTGGTAAACCCTAATTATAATAGCTTCTTCCAAATTAAGACTTACTAATAACAACAAGAAGGTCGTTGACAAATGACCAAAAGGCTAGTTAGGATTTTTTGGCATATATCTATCTATCTATCAAGATTGCAAAGTAGATCCAAATAGATTACAACATTTCAAATGTCGTTTTATTAAAGGATGAACAGCTTCCACCTGGAAAATGGTCCTTGGGCAGAATAATACCATCACATCCAGTACCACATTCGTCTATTCAAATGTCGTGGTGATGTTGTAAAATGTTCAATGGCAAAGATGTGTGAGTTCGCAATTGAAAATGTTTAATTAATTGTTTAAAAGGACTGCCGCCTTTTGGTGGGCGGCATGTTATGTCTTAAAATGCATTGAATTTTCTAAGACAGTCTGAAATAATGATGTGCACGCGTTTTTTACTTTCATCTTCCATACAAACGCAACATTCCTTTTTACAAAATCAGTAAAGTACAGCAAAGTATGATAGCACAGATATTGTAATGTAACCGGTACCAATAGCAAATAACTCGAAACATGGTTAGGTAATCAAACTAATCCGTTCAGGAATTGCATTTTTCATTTCTATTATTCTAAATTATACTAAATCATCATGGTTATAGGTAGTCATGGAAGTGTTACAGAGTTCGTTATAACTGTAAGCATATTTCATATTATCTCCTTAGGAGTTCTCCCAGAACTAGTAACACCAAGTAATCGCTAAAGTTTTTTGACCATAGAAAATTGTGACAACATAATGCGGATGAAAATTTCATTAATATTATTTTTAGCATACAACAGGTAAGCATAATTACAGCCTTTGCCATTCGTCTCACTGTCTATTTGTTTGTTAATTAGACTGTCTCTCGGTCGATTTTTTAGGATTAAGCCCCGAAATGTGCAGTTTCATTAGCTTGCAAGATATTTATTATATTTATATCTGAAAGGTTTTTGAATTCAAAGGACCAACATGAAATGTTTTAAGATGCAGACGCATATTGCCCTATCAATAGAATCGTTGATTAAAGTTAAGTACACACCTAGTTTTTCATTGTACTGAATAAACATAATATGGCGTAATGTTTCGATTATTCTAGTATGTAACTGGTTGGTAAAACCTAAAACATCTTTCGTTACAATCCTCAAATGTAACGAAACAGCTGACAGCGGCCAACGATCAGTGTAGTACAAACAAAACACATAAATTTGTGCAAAAATTAATCGTGGGCTTAATACAATAATTGCGTAATAAAAAACCAAAATTTACTGAAGAAAAAATAAAATAAAGAAAATATCGTAAGGAGAAATTAATATTATGTGTAAGAGTATATTACTAATGTAGTTATAAATATATAGTTAACGTCACTACTTAAGTAATTTGCAAATACGAATGAATACATGGAAGCAAATATTCAGCCTGTATATTGTATGCATCGTACATAGATGACGGCCGATGGACGGGGGCAGGGACAATAATGTATCAAATTCTAATTCGCATATGCATCACCTCTTGTTTTGCGTATTGCATTATTGTTTTGAATTAATTATCACCTGGTAAATTGTTTAAATTATGACCTTGGTAAACTTACAAATTAATGATGAAGCGGAAGTGATGTCAGTAATAAAAAAACAGCAGCATTTAAATACTGTTAAATATGAAAGACAACAGAAATATCCACTCGATGGAAGGCCAAGCGTGTGGCAAGCTACTCACCGTATTTTTTGTTGAAACTCGCCCCGTGACTGAGAAAATCTGAAACAATACGATACTTTACATAAATATGCAACAATTATATTATAACTACGTCAAAACATTGTTCCTTTTTTCAGCACAACTTTATAAGAAACTACATAAAAAATCGTGATTATTGATTTTGGCCCGAATTATATATAGACGGCTAGCCAATGTACTTTGGTAGTTTTGCAGAGATTTACTATCCATCCATTCATCCATTTATCACCATTTTGGAATCCACGGTTGGACATAACATAAGGTCACTTTAGCCGGCTAATCATGCAAGCTATATCGATAACTCTTGTTCGTCGACGCATTTCATAATCACGGATTCTATCTGGGAGAGAACTACCAAGCATGGTTCTATCACATGTCTTACAACGGTGCGGATACCTCTCTGCAGTCGAACGATGTTCGTGGCTGGATCGTGTAATCGGACGGTCACAGTGAACACTTCAACATCTGAGTATACCAATAGTCTATCATCGATAAAACTAACTGCATACCGTCCAGATCTCAACAAAATCTATGGCTTTCTCATATTCCACATAAAGCAACACATAACGGTAGCTCATATTCCTCGGTTTTCTATGTACAATATGTCGAAGCGTATGTATTTGGTCTATGGTGCTTTTAGCCTTATCGAAATCCTGCTTTTTCGGGACGCTGTTAGTTGTCAACCCTGCGTACCCTCGAAAACGCCTCATGAGAAACATTAGATGTCGGTTAGGAAGCGATCCGAAATATTTTTCAGTTTAAATTATTGTCGCCTTCATTATAAGTGATACAGTTACGATTAAATCGATTTCTGACCTTTAATTTTACTATAGGCACAAATTTTTAATATTATATACAGCATGACTAGTTGAAGGAGGTGAACAAGAAAAAACGAAAGGATTCATACGTTTGAGGTCGATTTTGGTGACATTCCGAGTAGCTATCACCGTGCTTATTACACATAGAGTATAATTTAGAGCGTTGGGATATAACAATGGTGGAAATATTGGGATTAAACGCCATCAAAATGGCATTCAGGGCCAAGAATTCCTTGACAGTTGCCAGGGCATAGAATAGCTATTCTTCCTGGAAGGAGGGTTTTGACATTGCAGGAATACGTTATATCCACCTAAATCAAGCGTGTTTCAACTCAGCGCGAATACGTCGTTACAGATTGTTAATTGGTGAAAACTTTGTAGATCGATTTTTAAAATTTTTAAAATTCAAATTCAAATTCAAAATCATTTAATCATATAGGTATTTAGTAAATACACTTATGAACGTCATTTTTTGCTTCTACCACCGTTTCGAAAAGGTGCTTTAACAATGAGGAGAAGAAACGGCGAAAGAAACTCCTCAGCACATCTTTTAATTATTTTTAAGAAATTATTTGAAATCCTCCCAACTATCAAATATTTATAAGCTGCACACTATCTGTGCTTTATTCTCCGGTTGAGATATGATATATTTACATAAGATATTCTGCTAGTACATCGCAGCAAGTGGCATTATCACAATTCCTAAAGAATGATGATAAGATTTCACGGTCGCCATGGTAGAGTCTTACGAATTTGGAACGTACATTTAGTGTGACCTTTTCATTTTAGATTCAGAAGGTTCGCCTAAGAGACATTTTTATAAGCATTTGATAAAGAGATAAAAAATATATAGAAAAATATGTCACACAAACTTCATACCAGTGATATAAATATTTGCAAAATAGGTGTAAAATATTAAATAATATCATCTTGTAACACGTTCCTCAAATAGCGCGTGGAATTATTTGATGAGTTTGATTGTAATAATAGACTGACTGACGTTCTAGTCTTCGGATGAACCTTGCATTAAGTCTGAGTCGCAGTGAAGCAGACACTCGAGAAGATTGTGGTGAAGGCTCAGAGTGTGAGACTAATTGTTGACCACGAGGTGAAAGTGTCTGGTCGATGCAAGGTCAGCGCGGTTGTTGATATTGTCCGTCTCGTGAGGACGTCTAACGAAGTTCTATTTCTGATATCAGCTGTGAGGTGCTTAAAAGATTCAGCTTTTAAAATATTAAACACTAACTGTCACACTGAATTTAATTATTGATCAATAACACTTCATAAATTTTCTTTCAGACTTATGCGAGTCGCGGCCAAAATTCAGTTACTCGACTGCGTGGTCACAATTACGTTTAATTGAATTAGATTTGTTAGCTCAACAATAATTACCTTTTAAGGAGCGCGTATGTACCTAGTATGTATCAGTACGAAATTTTATAGTTTTTAAATCAAACTTTTCAAATCATTAACAAAACAACCCTGAAGATCTAACAGTTCCAGAAATGTACGTGGTCAGTTATGATTTGTAGACCCAAGACCTATTTCTTTTCTGTTGGCATCATCTAGGGCTGCCAACATTTTTTTTTCTGAATATAGTATTTAAAAAAAAAAGTTATAAAAATATAGTATTTTGTTGGGGAAGAATAAAAATAGACTAAGTTATATTTTTTACTCATTTTTTTTATAAATCTATATATTTTTTGCATTTCTTGCATTATTTAACAATTTTTTGTCTTCAATAAAACTGGCATAAGCTTTATCGCAGTTAATTTTTAAATTAATACAAATCAAAATCTCATTTTTTATTAAAGATATACTGGTTCTGTTTCTGTTTTTTTTATTTTATTAGTTTTAGTGTTGCAAAATATAAACATTGATGTATTGTACTGAAATATAGTATTATATTAGTAGTATATATTTCTTGAACAATATATAGTACGAAGTCCCGAAATATAGCACAATATTACAAGCATCATCCCAACGTTCATAATCGCGAAGCGCAAAGTACGGAAAGAGCTATGCTAAGTATCTTGCTACATAGTATATAATAATGTTATATTTAAATATTTTTTAACTAACATTTTGTACTGTTTTTAGCGTAACTGATTCAATTTTTTTTAAAAGCATAACTTCTGCCCTACTAAGAATTTTCTCTCAACTAATATTAGGATTATCCCCCAAGTCCTAGTTATTAAGAAGCGCTGCTGCTTTTACCATCGATTCAACATCATATGATGATAACTACTAGGCGTCAATACCTCAGTTATAGTGGCTTTGCAATGATATAATAAAAACAAACAAATCAAAATACGGCTCAATTATTACCATCCAAAAAGATGAAAGATGAGAAATTCCACTCTTTATGTTCAGATACATGATTTCCATTTCATTTCCTCAGCATATTTAAAATAAATTTATTCCGAGTCATCTCCTATACAATAAAAAAAAAACTATCAAAATCGGTTCATTATGAACGGAGTTACGATTGGTTATGCATAAGAAATTAAAATACATACACACGATCATAGATCATCCTTTTTTTGAAGTCAGTAAAAAATGGTTCTTCTTACTGTAAACATGTTTTTGTTTTAAAGGATTTCTCAATAATTTCGTCACTACTCATGTCAAATTATTTATGAGACCGCTGGCCCTCATCGAATAATATCGCAATCGTAACATACAAAGACAAAATTCATCACGTGTTTTTTCAATCTGGTTAAGCAAAAATGTAGTTTTAGTGTGAAAATGTTTTTAAATTTTTTCTATACGTCATACTGACTTAGCTGTACTACAGTTAGATAAAATGATCGAAGTCCGTTACATAATCTTATACTAAAAACGGCCGATATATATTATCTTGTGGTTAGTTAGTAGAAATTTCTCGTAAAAAACACTGGACCTTATGAAGCAGCAACGCATTATTGTAACGCTGTCAAAGACTCGAGAATCCCAACCGAAGAAATTCATGAGACAGTTATGTGAACTTTCGATGAGCAACCATTAAAGTCACGTTATCTAGCCAAATTGGTAGTCAAAAAGTTAAGATACCACCTCGGTACAAAATAAAAGTATTTAGTCAAATAAGTTGAAGATATATACGAGTATGACCTATTTTATCTATAATTCCATGCCTATGACGCACCCCAGTTAACAATGGATAAGCCAATTCGGTCAGGACCTTCCTGCCGCATGTCGCTGGACAAGTGGGCTGGACCCCATTGAAACTCAACGACGACAAACTCCTCTAAAATAATGGTGAAAACAAATTCGGTGTCATAAACTGAGAGAAACTGATCGCAATTATTCTGGAAGACTTAAATATTTGACGAGGCAGGGAATATATATGACAATTATATCTTGAATTGTTATCATGGCATGGTATAAATATCGACCAACAATAGCTGCTACAATAAGTCCATTTTTCAGTCAGTTTTTAGCGAGCGACATCTATTGACTGAGGTGTTCACTCGACATATCTACTTGCACCGTACAATGTTTATACAACTTTCCATTATTTTATTAGATGGCGCTGGCAGGCTCTAACCACATTCCAATATTATTATTATTAAACTCATTAAAAAGAAAAGACATTAATTTGAAATACTTATTATACTTTTAAAATTTATTTTAATTATATAGGTTTTTATAATTGAGATCACGAATGTTATGTATTCAATAATTAATATTGTTTTAGTTTATATCGTAATTAGAATAAGTTAATCAGACCTTTAAATATAATAATAGTACTGTTAGTAGCAAAGTGACGTCACATCTGTTAACAGGAGGGGATGGCGGACAGTCACCACCAAGCACCTATATAAGACGATGTGCGCTCGTCTGGAGACAGGTTAGCGCCCCCTTTCCCTAAAGGGGGTCGCATCAGATGTCGGCTTAAAGGCCTCCAGGCCAAAGCCAGCCTCGGGTGGTGTTTAGTGGGTAAGCCCCTAGGTTTCACGGGAGTCCCACATAACCAGCGCAGCCGGCTGCGCTGGTATGCATAAAGCCTTCACCACCCCCCTCCCCCGTTTCCCGGAGGGTAGCCCTTTTCCAATTGTCTGGGCGCAAAAAAAAAAAAAGCCCGTTTGAATAGTCAATTCTATTTCGTTTTACATTTGTTTAGAATTGATTTACAAAAATCTGCTTGATTTGCCATTTCGTAATTTAAAAATTTCACCATTTAAAATACTGGTGATCTTAATGAAGTTTTTATTTTTATTTATATACTCTCGTTCTGCTAAGATCAGAACTTGGGATACGGTTCTCACGTGCCCTGATCCGTTCCAAAGCAGATTGGCCATTAAATTTTAAAAATCTTATTTTTAATTTTTTGAGAGTGTACAAGTGGTAATTATATGTAGTAAGGTGATAAAATCTGGTGAAAACGTTCCAGTTTGATTACTGTAGAAGACTATAGCGTGTTTTCAAATACGTTGTTTATGTAACTTTGTAGTTTATTCGATATTTTTGCCTACCCTCAAGTTAATTGGCAATTTTTCTTTCATTTTATTTGTTTTGTTCAATTAACTATTAAAGTATTTCTTGTTACCCTTATACATTGGTGAAAGTTTAGATATTCCAAACAATAGCCACAAAAGGAGAAATCGTTCTAAGAGCCGTGATTCTCATTCCGATATTCATAATGAGAACCCTCCTCGACATAACTCGCGTTCTAGGCATACCTGCAAACGCGATAGATCTTCTAACAATGTACTATCTGAATGCAGCAAATACTGGATCGATGGTGCATTCCCAACGTCGCCGCTGAGTCCGCAGAACCCAGTTGCGACTAAGGCAGGGTGTAGAAGGTCACAGGCAATGTGTCGGGAGTCGGTAGCTTCTCATCCTCGCCGGGTCCTTCCACCAGGGCTGCACTTGATCGCGACGCTGGCGCCGCCGATGGCATAATCGAGGCTATTTGGTCAATCAACATGATGGTGAGATCTAACCAATCTTATTATATTTCGAATTCTGACACGAGCATCAACGATATAGACACCTGGTGCGAGGAAGTGGACCGTGTAAATTATTCTAAAGATAATGAGTGCCTTTCTTGTGTTGGAAATTGTCTGAAGGGTGATGTTAGGACTTGGCTCAGTGAGTGGGTTACCAGTGAACCCCTAGGGAACCCGACATTGCAAATATTTTATACGAAGTTCTGAACACTGATTCTAATAGATACCCCACATACGCCGATTATGCTCGCCGTTCACTACTAAGATTGCGCATAGTTAGAGGGCAGAGCGATGAACTAATTTCAGCAATAGTGATACGAGGTGTCACAGATCCGCAAATCCGTGCTTCGGCGACTAATGCGAAATTGACACCGAATCAATTTGTAAAATTATTTTCGATATACGTTAAATCAAATACGCCAGCCCATAATATGAGATCTAACTATACCTCATGTAGTGACGATCATTTCTCAAAATCAAATAATACAAGTACCCGTAAAACGGTAATTTAATGGGGGCAAATGTTTTTCGTGTGGTCTTTTGGGTCACTTGCGGGCTTTTAGTAAGAAGTCTGGACACAAAGTTCAGTCGTGTTTTGCAAAACCAAAATCTGAGTACCGTAATAAAAAAGTCAACTTTTGTGGTGAAAACGAAATTACTCGTAATGTTGTTGTGGCGGTTATGCACGAGGTCCCTGTTGATATCCTTATTGACTGCGGTTCATGTGTATTGTTAATTTCTACATCTTTATTAAAATATTTTAGATGTGCGCGCAAACCTGCTTTTAGAGTTTTGAGAGGCATTGGTGGTCGGGAAGTCTAATCCACTCTTTTTTTTTTGACACTTTGCCTATAGAGTTTAATGAAATTACTCTGGAAGTAATACAATTCTTGTGGATGCTCGATTCTGGTGAAATCCTGCTACATATTGACGATATTCTTATACTAAGCAAAACAATTGAGCGTGGATTTAAATTATTAAGAGAGAATCTCACGGTTTTGACTACGGCTGGTTTTTGAATAAATTTACGAAAATGTTCGTTTTTGTGCACGGAAATTGAGTATCTCGGTTGACCTATAAGTCAAGGTCAGGTTAGGCCCAGTCAAGATAAAGTTAAAACCCTAATTGAATCCACTGAACCCAGAAACGTGAAACAGGTCCGACAGTTCAGGGGTCTGGTAAGTTATTTTCGCAGGTACAGAGGAGAAAGCCTCGTTGTACTTTTGACCTCTTTGGTTTTGGTCAAGAAACAAGCACAGTGGACTGGAAAGTTGGACTCCAGCATGCGCGGTCCTTATCACGTGGTAAAGACGCTGCCGCATGGGTGGTACGGATTGCGTCTTCTGGTTGGCTCCTACAGCAAACCAACCCAAGCAGTGTCGAAATATATTATTCCATGGCGTGGCGAGTGGACTCGTGAGGTATGAGCAGTTTACTTTTTTAGTGAATTAGTGTGCGATTGTTGGAATATTGCCCAAACTCATGTCTATGTTCCATCAGTTGCACGCGGTTATGTTGTGGGTATGCTTCACGTCGTACCTCTACCCTGAAGGTGTCATGGACACGCTTCAGGTCGTGCCTCTGTACTAACAGTCGTAAGATATGCTTCACGTCGTGCCTCTAGATTGGTTCAGTGTTATTGAGCTATGTATCACAGTGCGCCTCTAGCTTAGCAGCATGGTGTGTTATGTTTAAATTAATTGTTTAGCGCGCTATTTTATTTTTATTTTTAGGGACGATGTGGTATGCTAACGTCGTGCCTATGTCATACAGATGATAATGTACTTCTATGTGTGTATAATAAGCTAACGCAGTGCCTACGTTATACATACGTAGGTGACACATGATATTGTCCCTGTAGCCCTGGACAAGAATAGGGCTACGGTATCCCCTGCCTGTCGTAAGAGGCGACTAAAAGGGGGCTTCCGGGGTCGCGGGCGGCTAGGGTGGGAGCCCGAACCGTCCTACCAACGACCCCGGGAAGGACTCCGGTTGTGTTCCGACGGAGATCCCGGAGTCCTATAACAGCGCCGAGGAAGGCCACCGGGGGGGGTTTTAGTGCGGTAAAAATCCCACATACCCCGGCGTCGCTCCCACGGCACCGGGTACCTTTTGAAGGTTCCCCCTCGTCAACAAAAAAAAAAAAAAAGGTGACACATGATATGCGAACATCGTGTCTATATCATGTAGTCATGGGAGATAAAGACGACTAACGTTATCCTATTCAGTGTTGCTATGTGAACTATGCTAACGTCATGCCTATGGTTCATGCTTTTGTGCCATTTTTTTTAAAGTAAATCCTGCTACGCTTGGCGATAAGCTAACGTTGTGCCTATATCGTGTAAGCGTAGGGGCCGTGTGGTATGCTAACGTCGTGCCTATGCCACAAGGTGACGTGAGAAATATGCTCGCGGCTAGGTCTCTCACGGTTCTTATACGTAAACGTGGTTAACGTCCACTATAACAGTAATGGTGGAGTTGAGTTATCTGCAGCGGTTCAATTTCATTATTGCCATGAAAAAAAAAAGTTGTTTCTATTTTTTTCTTTTAAGGTGCAAACTGTAACAATGACCACACTTCCTTCCTGAAGTGATGACATCAGGACCCTTACTAAGTACCTCCAGTATAGCACAGCCTCAAGTATAGGAACACGAGGACGAGCTCCAGTCAGGAGAGGCCTTGTTAGCAGTAAAGTGACGTCACATCCATTAACAGGAGGGGATGGCGGACAGTCATCACCAAGCACCTATATAAGACGATGTGCGGTCGTCTGGATATAGTCTCACCATTCGACAACACCTTCAGTGTTAACAACAAGCGTATGCTCCCTCGGGAGTGCCGCTAGCACCCTTTCCTTCTCTAAGGATGGGTCGCGTCAGATGAAGGCTTAGAGGCCACAAGGCCAAAGCCAACTCGGGTGGTGTTTAGTGGGTAGGCCTTCGGGAGTCCCACATAACCAGCGCAGCCGGCTGCGTTGGTATGCTAGGAGCTTTCACCACCCCCCTCCCGCGCTTTTCCGGAGGGTAGCCATCTTCTGGGCGCAAAAAAAAAAAAGAAAACGTCTGGAGACACTTATATTTGTGGTGTATGTGTTAAGGGAAAACTGCCCGTTTGAATAGTCAATTCTGTTTCGTCTTATTTGTTTAGAATTGATTTACAAAAGTCTGCTTGATTTGCCATTTTGTAATTTATAAATTTCACCATTTAAAATACTCGTGATCTTAATGAAGTTCTTATTTTTATTTATTGAGTCCCGTTCTGCTAAGAGTATAATATATACAACTGTAAACTTACTGTGTATCAACAACCTTACACTGTAAGAAGTTAAGAAGAAATTTATATTAGTTGATTACAAATATATAATTTTACAGGCTCTTAATTGTTATAAGAGGTCATAAGAGGGATTGTGGGACGAAAGGGTTCCATCAATCCTCAAGTCGAAGCTCCCCCC
>PDGT01000162.1:29366-69802 GCA_003671415.1 Megathymus violae | reverse complement strand
CAAACAAAATGCATCCATCCGAACAATGGACGAAGTAAATGTTGGACGCATTTAGGTATATCACTATAAGAGGTATAGGGATCATTCGGTTTCTACTTCTAACTTTAATCCTGGTCTTAATTTGCCAGATTTGTTACCATCCACCTTCTAAAATCATTTTCGGGTAGTAGTGCCGAAGAGACAGTAATAAGCGCGACCCCCGCAACCTTCTTGACTGGCAAAGCGTCAGGGTGATCGTTCACCATAAGATGGTCAGACTGCACATCTTACGGCAATTGGATTAAAAATATCCATTTTTTAATTGTATCTAAATGATACTACTATATATACACTAATCATAAATACGCAAACGCATTAGGATATGTTATAAAAGCATTTCATTTAGTTTCCTTGCCGTGAACATGCTCCATCTATCTGAAAACCACAAAACTACATAAACTACTACGTTTTTTCCCTAAGGCTACTTTTTGACATCGCGTCACCAAGTAGTTACAAATTCCAACACCGATTGTCGCTGAAATCGCGACGATCGAATATGGCTGAAAAACTGATTGGGACTTACCGTTCCAACTCATCGCCGTGAATCACAAATAGTAACACAAGTAGAAAATATAACGTTAAAACACCGTTTAAGACTAATGATAAGTAATTTCATACGGCATGGAAAACTTTATTTATGACAGTAAGTAAAGTAGAGCTCGATCACATGTGCGGAGTACGAATACGATAAAGTATTACGATTGGCGCGCGGCAAAAGGTCGATGTAGCAAGCGACGTAGTGATTAGTCGCGCGGTGGCACGTCGGTCCAGCAGGCTGCACGGGGATTGGTCGTATGGCGCGCCGGTATGGCCGGCTGCACGTGACGAGCGCCGTCCAAGGCCGTGACAGAGGCTTACGTGCCTACGTGTAGATGGCGCTGGCATGCACGTTGTTTACAACTTGCACAATCGCCTTCGCTATGACATAATTTCGCGTAATTGTAAGTAGGCGTGCGACAATAACAAAGTGAGTGAAGTGGCAACACGGCGCGACGTGACGCAACGCGGTGCGACGGCAGGATCCCCAGGCGGACGGAGCCGCGCGGCGCGTCCTCGAGTGTGACAGTGTTTTAATGAATACGTCCGCGTTGCTGTGACAACATTCGAGGCTGTTAGATGAACGATGGCATGGTGCGGCACGCGCTTAGTTTTACAACGATTCCACGAGTATTCTCTGTAATCTGTTTTGCGGCACTATATTACTCGCTCCTTTAGTATCAATCTACATTTAGCTCAGAGATATTAATTTAATGGAATAATTACATAATATATTAGCGACTGCGCTGTGACAAGCCGCGGCTGTAACTGGGTACTATTGTGGTCTGTTCTAGAATGGCTTTAGCTTCGAAATCGTATAGTAGTAATAACCGGCCTACTATAGTTAATTTTTATGGAGCATTTTATAGCTTTTATATTTGTTATTGTCATAAGAGATCGCTTTGCCTACTTTTCTTTCTTCGAATTAAAGACAATCATATTTTTTGTATTTGTGTATGCATCAATTTTTTAAAATTTCCGTGAATGTCCATACTAAGTTTTATGTTCTATTCCGATAGAGCAGATCCATTACCCGGGACTCAAAGTAGGTACTTTACAATGAAATGAAATGGAATGAAATGGAATAGCATGGCATGGCATGGCATGGAATGGAACGGAATGGGATGATATTTTATTCGAAGTTGGTTTTTACAAACATTTTTCAAACGTCTAACTACGCCATCGCTTCAACAAATCCCTACTGCGAGTGGTCTCGGAAGATGAAGCAGCAAGAAACTCCCGAGGAGTTTTTTTTTCCAACTCACAGTTAATGACTGATAGTATGAATTATAATATAAAATATGCCAAGTACAAAGTATATGTATACAGGACCTAAACCTATTCAGATGTTTTTGCGTGATAAGTGAACACACAAACAAAATCCTTCAAACAATATGTTTCAGCATCTATATCGGCTAGTATTGAAATTAATTAACAGCAAAATAATGTGCAGACTCGGTTCTATTTTATTATTAGTGTAGAGAACGAATAGTAATATAATAATTCATATTATATATATATATATATATATATATATTCATTCATTCTGGGAACCCTGCCTCGATCAGACGCGCTTGACGAAATAATTCATATTGTCATATTGAAAAACTTCTATACAAAAACCTATATGCACTTTGTAATGAAAGATAACGCTTAAAAAGATGCTACATTTTCAATATATGTACTCAATTGTCAACAGTACAACCACAAAATGTTCTTTATTATATACTAGTGGCCGGCCTCGGCTTAACACGGTGTACTTTTATTTTTATACATTTTCAGATATATTTACAATTTTATCTTTATAAAGGACATATTCAATGTTGCATATGTCCGCTGCGTAAGGAGCCGATCGCGCGACTACCTATTTCTTAGATGTGCCCGGGTGAATTCGTGTTTTTTATTATTTCCATTTTTTTGTCATTTTTTACAAAAGTATTAGAAATGCGTGTAAAATGTATTTCAATTAAATATATAACAATAAGCTTTCTAAACATCCAAAAGGTATTATAATCTGGTCAGGAATTTAGAATTTATTAGACTTATACGAAGGAATGGTAATGACATTAATAGTACGGTAAAGACTTTTAATTGAACTGTGAGCATTGTGTGTAAATGGTAATGAAAAAATTTGGTAATCAACAGCCACCGTCAAAACTTTAATAATTAAATATATAGTGTAATAAAGTAAGAGTCGCAAAACATTAATCTTAAATGTCAAAGAAAAATATTATATAGGATTTCCTAATAATTAACGTATTATTAGACAAAATTCTTATATTTGAAGGCCCAGCACATTTGTTATAAATGTGGCACTAGAAGTATTTGTAATATTTGTCAGTGGTGCATTATATCGTTGTTTTGTTGCGGCTAAGAGAGTTACTGATTCTTTGTCGATATTCGCAGGCGGCAACATACATATATTATTGTGTAAATAATAAAAAGCCTAGATGATTTCCGTGAGTACATATAACTCCAGAAGGGCATTTAAAGCAACTTATTTTGCAGAATGTTACGTTTAGGGTTCTGTTTTGCCATAGCACCTGGTGTACGGCAAGGGTACCCCTGAAAGTTGTCAAGTTATCTAGAAATCTTTTCTCTTTCTCGATGATGCTTTCCTCAGTTACATAAAACATAGTAACATTTTCGACATTTTGTCGGATCAAACGCATAAATTTATCGTAAGTTCCTATGTATACACTGTGATTGACGAACGAATCTGCTGTTCTTTTTATTGTTGCACCTACCCCATCAGGGGCACCCTTGCCATGACCAGCGTCTGAATAATTCCATGTTATTTTGATTATTTGTGAAAAGTCTATGGGAAGTTGAGTAATAATAAAAAAAAAATCCATACTGTGATATGAGTGAACCATTTTAAAAATGTAAAGTGACTATAAATGGATTAATTTACATAGATTTTTGAATCAAAGGTATAATGTGCCCAAATAGCTGGAGTATCATGTGTGAGGCAAGTGCTTGCTGTGCAAACTGATGTTGGCTTAATCGAGCTAATGTGGCAATCAAAAGTTATATAACGGCTGTGTGAAGGCAGATAGTGTGTCCATTATCACCAAAATGCATCGATTGTACATCTTTTTTTACAATCTTTGAAGTTTATTTGCCCCTTTTTCGTTTAAATAATTTCTCTCTTACGATTCCATCTCTGGTAAATTATTTCTTGATAGTTTACAAATTCTTTTATCTGTCCAACTCTGTTCTTAAACGAATCACACTCACGTTTCAAGCATTTGGCTCGTATATTGAACAACATAGTTTATTCATCAATGCACCTAAATTTGATTCATCTATTACTGATACTTTTTTCAGAGCTTCGAGAATTAGGTCAATATTTTCGTGAACAATATATTCTCATACGTCTTTTTGAGTATTTTCGGTGACAATACCCAAAATGACCCATGTTTACAAAAAAGGTGTAGCTGCTTTTTAATTCATTCTTTTCCATGAACTTCTTGTGTAAAACTTTTTGAGAACTCGTCATGTAGCGTTTTCGCTTTTGTGTTTTAAATATTAATATAATATTCTTTTTTTCCTGCTCCTATCGTACTGTTTTCGTCATCAAGATCTCAGATCTTCTTTAATATTTTCTTTGTATTGTTTAGTAACTGTCCTGGCTGTTGAATTCCTTTTGTCTTTGTCTGTATTTATTGATATTTTTTCTTAGTATTGTATTAACTTTCTTCTCAATTGTTTGTTTTGTTTTTGAAGTTTCTTAATAATTTGTATAAGCATCTTTCTTTTCTTGTTTTATATACCTGATTCTTCTGACACATAAAAAATTTGTAGAGATCTAAGCATAATCAGTGAGTCGAAAGGGTCTAATTCTACTCTATTTTTCTCCTCACCACGTGCTTCAACTGACACTATATCTGAAGTTATAGGCTTATTACTTACTTCTTCCTTTTTTTCTGTCTATATTTCTTGGCGGCTTCACGCCATTTTTTTATTTTCTCTCTTTGATCGCGAGGAGACTCTTCGTTAACACTTATATTTTTTTCTTTTCCTTTTTATATATCTCTCTCTTTCTTTCTTTTTCTCTAATTCGTACAATATTGGATCTTGTTTGATTGCGATGTATCTCCTCCGTCTATTTTCTGTTTTTCTAAACGGTCACTTGTCTTAGATTTTCGTTTTCTATTCATAATTTATTTGAGCAAAAGATATTAACCAAAATTAAAAACTTGACTATACTCAAATAAAATAAATGATTAATGTTCAGGTAATGCCGACTAATAAAAATTGAAAAAGATACTCCTTTTGTTCGGTACCTTTAGTGGCCATTTATTACATCTCGTAAAGGAGTATAAATTTGAGGAAGAGGATGAGGAAATCGAGGAATCAATAATTACTACGTACATTTGTATTCAGCTGACAGTTACAAAACTGTATGGTAAACATGGCTTAAACCATTCATCCGCGCAGATATTCTTGAGTAATCGGTAAATAATAAAATTGAATACTAAAAACTAATACCCTATGCATTTCTCCCAAATGTATTTAACCACGTAGCTTACTTTACTTCATCTGAATCGCTTTCGGAATCTTTAATACTCATTACCATTTACATAACATCATTGCCATTTGGCACTATATAACACAATTTAAACGGTAATGACGTTAATGGCGATGATAAATATGCCTTTTTTTGCTAAAAAATCCTATTTATAATCTATCTCCTAATAATACATTCTGCTACGGACAATCATACAATCTTAACAGATATATGTAAAGTAATAAAAACAATATAATTTATACTTACATGGTAAATGGCGATGATTAAAAATCGTGACAAAGTATTGATCGTCTCTGTTTTTAATGAATTAAAGTTATTTCCGCCTGTGGTAACGTGACGTGCGTCCTATTTCACTTTTTACGATGGACTGACAGGGGTAGGCGTGGGGTGCTTTAACGCGTTGTCCGAAGAACATTCGAGAAATTTAACTTTTGACGATATTTAGATGGAACCGACGAATTTTCGTAACAAAATTTCATTTTGCTTTTTTTCACTAAATATGACTCTTAGATCCGGAAAGCGATATTTTATATGTCAATAGTAATATGTTATATCGGAATATAATAAATAAATCGCAAAGTGTACGGCAGTTTTTAATAAAACACGTTGTAATATTTGACACTTCCAAATTCCCTGTTTATGGTAATGAGGTTTACGGCGTGTAATTTAATTGTTTTTATATAATTTATATGAATTAAAGTTAGGTAGTGTGTGGCACTTTATGCAAAAAAATGTATATAAACAGTATCTAAAATAATAAATGAGAAAAATAGTTAATGTAATTTGTTATCAACTGGAGCTTTGGTTTTCGTAACATTCGCGAATTCACCCGCTCGCACCGCACTTCGTGCTCCTTCCCTCGTCGCCGTATCCGTCGGCCTACGCTACGGCTGCTTTGCGGGGGGCCACACTGATCACTGCGCGGCTGCGGCGGTGTTTATTTTCCTATATTCGTAAAATCTTCTGAACGGAATGTCCGATTTGAGTAGTTCATAAAGTTATAGGTGTTGACACAGTTTTGAATATGAAATGATTTATTTGGATAAGGATTAATACGAAGGTATGGTTATCGTGGTCTGATTTTGGGTCAGCTTTTAAAATGTGAAAGGTGGTTATAGTAACATTACTACAATAGTTGGACATATAGTATCGCGAAGTTATTTGTAGATATTGATATGTTCTCTAATATTGTAGAACATTTTTTATTGTTTTTTTACCGCAGCGTATGCGATGAAAGAAACTTTTAAGCAAATTTTTTTACACCTTGGTTCACGTTACTGAAGTTTTAGCAAGGATCCCTTATTTTTTCTAGTAATAATGGTAAAAGAGTTTTTAAAGTCGGTTCAGAAGTTTTTGCGTGTATTTGTTACAAACATACAAAAATACACAGGTTTCCTCTTTATAATATATATAAAAAAATAGTATTCTTTTTTTTACGTATACATAATGGATATATATATATATCGGAGATGGTCATTAGTATAGACGTGAAACGGAACACAGTACGATATCCGAGTGACGGCAGCACCGCCGCGATGACGTCGGTATTTGGCTAACATCGTGCTACAACAGAGCCTAGCTAGAGGAGTGACGCCGGATGGAGCCACAGTTTACATTCTGCGGTCGAAGAGATCGGTTCCTCCGCATTAGGAACTGTTACTTGTTTCGTTTGCCCGGTGTGAAGTGTTTCTTAACAATTAATTAAAAGTGTTAAACGATTATACGCCCACGCTATGTTCGACAATGCTGCTAAAACTACTGGCATTTGCCGACATATATATGCGTCATCAGTGACACCTTTGGTCTTGCTGATTTCCATGGGTGACGGTGACCTGTCAGTTCCTAAGCATTCCAAAGAATATCAATAAAATACGAATAAATTTGTGCAAGCAAAAGTTGTAGAATAACTACCAAAATTATTCGTATTTTATATTTTATTCGTTTTATATGTAAATACGCACACGACGACGGTATTCTAGTGCGTAGGCGTCACATTGACAAATGTTTATTATAATTGGCGAACGCACAAATCGCCTGACTTGCTGTTAACTATAGCGATTCTGAGTCTATCAGTGGACACAAGACCAATGCTTAAGTTCAATTACTAAGCCAGCATAACGCTCCGCGTTAAAATCAGAAAGAATCCAGCTTACAAATCATTTAACGACCTTACAGACCTGAGCAATTTTAAAATGACTAACTTCAACTTTTATTCATAAAGTACATATTATGTATATTATGCTGTTTTATTATTTACGTCGAGCGTAATTTTACAAGATTCATAACTAATTACTACCAATGGAAAGTTTAGCATATTTTATTTTGGTTCAATGGCATAACTAATTTTAAGTTTGCCGTTTGGTTTTGATTTGAAATAAACATTTGTACAAAACAAAAGGATGTGAGAAGTCAGCATAAATTTAAACAACAGATTAAACAACAGAGAAAACAATTAAAATGATAAGCAATATATTAAAAGATTGTATTATATAAAAACACAAACTTATTTTCTAACATTTTTGAATTAACTTGTAAAAAAATTATTGTATTCGTACAATTGCAATCTTACTATATCTCAATTTGAAGAGCTTCCTGATCACTTTATTAAACTTTATCACAACAATTTCCAGGAATAAGAACCCCAGGCGGATCAATGTTGCTGTGTGTACAAATAACTAATATTGACTGTAGCGCACTCCCGCTGGCAGCGGTCACTTGTTTGACTTTGACACTTCAGTAGTTTAATGAACATGATTTACGGCAGAGAAGTCAGTGAGATAGAATGCGCTGAAATTAAACACGTGACTGAAATTAAAAACTCGTTTGAATTCGTTACATCACGACGTCACCTTTACTTACGTAGTAGAAAACAATGGGAGATTGGCATTCCTGGATGTCGAATTGGTGATCTACCACTGCTGGTACTGGTATTAGCCACATGGTATACCTACAGGAAACCCACTCACACGATTAGATACCTTCTTGGCACATCACGCCGTCATCCGAAACATCTAGTATCAGTTGCCAATGCAATGACAAACGATCTTACGCCATATGTGATGGTGATCATATTAAAAAGGGTTTGCGTAAAACGGCCACTGATCGACATCGAGATAATACGCGTTGCTACCAGTACAACAGAACAGTAAGCGGTATTTCTGCCATATATGAAAGGGGATGATAAAAATAAGAATAAGAAAAAATTAAGGTCTCATTTACTAAAATTGTAATTCTATTTTGTTTATTGATGTATTTATAACTATACTTTAGATCTCTTTTTCTTATATAAAATAGTAAACAATAACACGTCACTCTATTGTGAAGTGAAAGCTGTACGTACCTATAATTGGCATATATGTATATCTGACAAAATTCCAGTGCATAATATTTTTCAGAATTATTCAGAAGTATGTGTTAAATAAATAAATAAATAGAAAAATGTAACACTTCAGCTATTTTTTCAATGTATAAAAAGTAGCAGCCTACTTACGAATGTTTAAAGATATTATTCTATATCAGTGCTCTGGGGAAAATAAAGTTGATCTTATATTGTTCTTATGTTGGTCAAACAAATGGAGATATTTCTCAAGGGATAAAAGTACACATCAGCTCAGTAAAAAAAACAACTCGAACAAATCCGCCGTAGCAGAACATCTGATTCAAGTCATTGGATTGAGTTACACAGTGCACGGGTGGTTTCGGCTGAACGTGAATACATTCCACGTTGAGGAAGAGAGGTCGTTGCGATCAAGAAACATCCCAAAAATGTTGATACAAAAGATGGGTTAAGATTAGCACAAGCGTGGAATCCAGTGGCTATTTCATGTCAGGTCTAAACAGTGTCAAGTTCAGTACGTGAAGATGTCGTTAGTGTCGTGTGTTGTGATAAGATACTTGAGAACGCAAAACGAATCAGACGTGAAGTTGACAGGCTCACCTGTCAGATAAAAAGCACGTAGATTGAGATTATCCGTTACAGTTAAAACATTTAAAGAAACAGTAGTACATACTATTTAAATTATATAAATTGAAATGTTCTATAGCATCTCCAAGTGGAACGCTACTTATATTCATTTAAAATCAACTGAGTGTTGTCTCATTTTATTTATCTATACTGATAATAAAATTGTAACTGATCGCTTTCTGTACATATGAATGATATATGAAATTAAAGCGATGGAACCTAAAATAATAATTGTTAGATTCTTGATCTAAGAAACGGCTTAACGGAGTTCGTTCTGGTTTTCACTAATGTATTGCAGTAAGCATCACTTAATACTAAAATTACGTTTTATTGCAATCCCTTCATAGATAAAAAAGTCATAAATGAATATTTTAATTTGTAATTCATAGAACGACAAAAACAGCCATAAAACACTGCAGGTGATATTTGTAAGCATAAGATGTAGTTTCCTGAACGGAAGGATAGTTTACTAGTTTAAGAATAAGTTTAGTCACGATGGCAGAACTCGGAAGGAGGAGTGCGGAGGAGAGGGTTATGAGTAATGCGACAGCGATAAAACGTACGCACTATAGTGTGCATTAATCTTATCTAAAACAATCACTTATCAAAATCTGACGTACTCATATCTTAACGCCGTTGATAAACAGACTTAAATATATAATATACTCGTTAGTTAAAACCGCTATTACAACAGATAAGAAATTATGGGTAAGGAGCGGTAAAGATAACAGGCAGTCTCCGGGCCGACGCGAACGCAGGTATCGAGCTCTGCGGCTATGCAGCAAACGTTGTATTTCAGTTTATTTTGTATGTAAATAGTTAAAATATGAGCAGACGAGCCATTTGATGGTAACTAGTCACCGTCTCCCATAGACTACAGTAACAGTAGAAGTGTTGCTGACCGATAAGGAAGCGAGGGGAACCGCCTTATTACTGGCTCTCCGAATCTCTCTACATTAGCACTGCGGAGTTGCATTATCTGTGTTACGGTGTGTACTATTGAGCCTAACATTACTATAATATTTCTATGCATCATTATTTTTATCGTTGTGAAATTCTCCGTGGACTAATCGACGATTTCACGGCATTATTAACGATGAATAATCTTAACGGATTAATAAAAATAAAATTAGTAACTCGATGATCCTGTCGCAAGATCGCCTCAAATATTGTTCATATAGGAATTTCTGTTCGTGGGCACGTAGATAGTATCTAAGACATCAACGATCTCAAAACCTCATACTCCTCAGACACATTACACTACTTAGTTTTCTTTGTTTAAAATAAGAAGTGTTACTTTGTTGTTTAATTGTTACACGCCTTGGTATCACATCGCGAAATTAAATCTTTAATATTATCTATGGTAGATGCAGCATCAAGATTGAGGTATTGAAGTGGTGCGAAGTGGAACCACGGAGCAGTACAACGGGATTAGCTTAACATCTACTACACCAAGAGTTATTGTTTAGTTTTGCAGCAGGGGTTTTCGTATAGGGGCAGAGACGTTATGACAGGACTTCGCTGTCTGTGCCGATACCCTAACTGCGTCGCT
This sequence comes from Megathymus violae, assembly GCA_003671415.1. Taxonomy (NCBI): domain Eukaryota; kingdom Metazoa; phylum Arthropoda; class Insecta; order Lepidoptera; family Hesperiidae; genus Megathymus; species Megathymus violae. The sequence continues at coordinate 59,176 of PDGT01000162.1, read as the reverse complement.
TTCATCTTTAGACATTATTATTATTTGATTTTTAAGGTTTTTATTCCATGATTATAATATCAAATAATTACTTGAAAGAAAGTCAAACTGTTACCTTGTAAATACATTATATATATTTAAAAACTGTAACCGAAATCATCCGAATCAACTGGATAATCCGAAACAATTTCGTAACCGTAACCGAAACCGGTAAAATATTATTTATATATCCATATCCAGATCCGAAACATTATATTCATTACAACCCTAGTTTGCAGCTGCTCTAATCGTGTCAATTTATGTATTGGTTTTATAACACGACTTCTAACTTTCGTGTTTAGGTACCAAATGTTTTAACTTTTAGATATTTTCATTTGTTTTAAATCCAATTTCAAAATTCTGTGACATAACAACCTATTTATTTAATACAATACTCAGAGAAAGTTCTAAAATCATTATTTAATATCTTTATAAAATTTATATCCTAAATTTGATGTTCTATCACACGGAAAAAGGAGAAAAAAATCGAAACGACCACCATTTAGGCGTGACTCGCGATTTGAGGTTTAAATATGGGGAGTTCCCGTTTTAATCTGTTAACAGCTTCCACTTGATACGGCAATAGACAGATGGAAAAATATTAAACAATAGGTCAAAATATTAATAAAAATTCAACATATCTCTGCGGTTTAATTTATGTTTATCAAATTAATTAATTATATTAAAGTTAAAGTATTGAACTTTCAATTTTTTCGACTTATAGTGTTATCAACTTTAAATTTTACAAAAAAAATTAAGTCTATTCTTAGAGGACCGATAAATGCATGAGGACAGGACTAATTAAAGCTCATTCTGAAGTTTAACGAACACTATAAGCAGTGGTGTAACGTCGACCAAGGAACATTCCAGACAGTACACAGACATAAGGTAGGTTCTCTAATCTACATCTAAAAGTCTCCACAATTTTATATAAATCTTGGAAGTTAAAACAACGTTCACACAACTAACAACTATTGTAATGAACCATGTTAACGACATAGTTTAAGCGAAATAACATTATTATAAAACGTAATTTTAATATTTGTTTAATAATCTGATAATATGAGAGAGCTAACCTAACTGAACTAATGTTAGTACAACAGTTTCCCATCCGACAAAAGCGTGAACAGGCTTCTTTGAAGTTTGTCCCTGTGGCTCGGGACCAGAATACCAGCTTCGGTATTTCCTGCCTGTCGTAAGAGGCGACTAAAAGAGGGCGTTGGGGGTTGCGGGCGGCTAGAGTGGGAGCTCGAACCGCCCAATGGCAACCCCGGGAAGAACTGCTCTGTGTGTGGCCGCACAGAGCCGTTTGAGATGGGTCCGTACGGGACATCGCGCTTAGAGGGCACCGGTCGCGTTCCTCTGGAGATCCCGGAGTCCTCCACAAGCGTTGAGGCTGGCCACCGGGGGGGTTTTAGTGGGTAAAAATCCCACATAACCCTGTGTCGCTCCCACGGCACCGGGTACCTTTTGAAGATTTCCCCCTCGATAAAAAAAAAGGCTTCTTTAAAGTTAGTGGCTTCACCATCTCAGGCTACTTCGTCACTTAACATCAGGTGATATTGTAAACGAGAGTCGACTTGTAATAGGCAAAAAAGAGCTTTTTTGTTTCGAGAAGGCTATTTTCTCATTATTTAATAAATTTTTAGATTCAACTTCAACAGACACGACGATACCAGCCGTATGTGCCTTGTTACCTGAATGTTTCAGTGTAACTGTAAAAAAAATGTAATTTTATGAGACGCTAACAAAAACTACAAACAAAGTATAGAATTCCGTCACTGCCGTCTCCAACACATTACAAACTCCAAAAGCGTACCTTTCATAGAATGTGCACGCGTACTTCAGCAAGCTTTTCCGTTCCGAGTAGTAATTAATTTGCAAAAGTTATCTCATTATTGTAACGAGTAGTTGCATAAAAAATAACCGAATGAAACGTAAAATTGGCCACTTCATGTTTTATGTCGATCAGAAATTTAACTCCACGAAACCTATTCGTAAAACTTGATGGAATATCAAAAAATATCTTTGATTAACAAAAAAACAGTTGTACGTGTGCTCGGTTGTAGATAAGATATTAAATTTAAATGTAGACAGGAAAGTTGCAACTAGCTGAAGTACTCATACTTATAGATGTAAGTAGATTGAAACTTTTCTAACATACAATATTGTGAACGCGGTATTCTTAAGTTCACAAGACAGTATTCTGAAACGTAAAACAAAGTTTTTTATTGCAATAGGTAAAGAGATTTTTAAAGATTGCAGTACCTCGAGAGCCTTACGGTACATAAGTGAACAATAATATATCGTAATAATAATTACGATAACGCAAACATTTACACTTGATATATTTGAATTCTAATTGTAATTCTAATTCAAACATTTTTTTTTGCTTCTACTACTGTTTCCAAAAGGTGCTTTAACATTGAGGAAAATAAATGGAGAAAGAATCTCTTCAGCACATCTTTTAAAACAAGACATGGCAATTATAAAGTAAGTTTTAACCTGCGAGTAACTGGTCTCGACACTGCTATTTCCAGGCGTCCTTGTCATTGATATAATCATCTATACCATAATTAACTCACATCGTATCAATTTCGGAATCTTATTGTAAAAACGAACCCCAAGACCCATAAAAGAACGTTGAACCTTTTGAAGGCGAAATGAAGACGTAACCAAATTATGCATATTTCATGTTACATGATTGTGTTTATCATTATATATTTAAGTTTTTCCGAATAAATACTAAATTACTGAATATACTACAGTGAGTACACCTTTTTAATTACTTTTTCCCTTAAAGACTCACGTGACTTTAAGCTATATTAAATCAAGATCCGCTGATTTACCCCACATTAGGATACCAAAAGACAAGACTATGGAAATAGGCAAAGTAAATAAGCCTAGCTGTCTCTACATCCGTAATCAGTCTTATCTTTCTAATAGAGTCAACAGACCTACTCGGTTTACCTGCGGGAACCGATATATGGGCGTCCACTGAAGTTTACTGTAAGGTGTCACTTCAACACCTAAAAATACTGTGGGTTATTCCATAGTTGTTTCATTATTTAATTTAAGGATTCTGCCTACTTGCTGCACATTTAGGAATGCAAATTCTACCTACTTTGTTTCTTTAGCATTTAAAATTAAAATTTTATGGTAAACCCACGTGATACATGGAAAAAAGCATAGTTTACATCGTCAAAGTTGCATTTATTTCTCTTGGCTTTAAATATATTAGAGATGAGTCATCAGTAAACCGTACAATACCCGTATGATTGCTATTAAAATACGGCAAATCGTTAATATAAACTAGAAAAAGGACTGGACCTAGAATTGGGCCTTGTGATACACCCATTTCTCCATCGAAGTGAATCATTAGATCAACGTTACGTACACATGAGAGAATCAAGAAATTTCTGATTTTGCATGAAGTCGATGATGTGCTATATGCGACGATCTTTCACAAATATTTTTGTGATTTTACCGACTTTAAAAAAGGGGGAGGTTCTACATTCTTATGTAAGAATTATCTTTTTTTTTCCAAATTCGCTTGTTTATGAACCGAATGTAATGATTTTTTTTGTGTAGGAGATGATAATGGGTTCTGAAGAGAAAGAGTGGAAATTCTTAACGAATAGCAATAGTTGAACTGTGTTTGACAACTTTATGCTGCGGTAACATTAACATCACAAAACCAGTCCATCTTTGACCATGTCAAGATTTGATGTATTGAAAAAAAATCAACGGATTAAAATAATCTAACTGTGTTTTGAGTTGTTTGCTTTCGGTACCATGAACATTGCGAAGCAATATATATTTTAATAAATTTTCACTTTTTAGTACTTTGATGTAGTTTTTATTTTTGAACTCGGTCCAATTTTTTTATGCTTTTTATTATATTATTATATTTCAATTAGTTAAATTAATATTTGTTTTGATTTTTATGTCTTTTTAAGATTTGCATCTGTAAGAAAAAAGTTTACGACCAACTAGAAATTTTAAACTCTCCAATAAAATAAATATTTTTAAAACTCGACCAGAAAAAATCAAATTAATAAATTTTGAAATTTCTCCGATCCTACTGTAGATTTTAATACGTCAAACTAAATGGCGCGGGACCAGTGTGCACGGCCTCTAAGCTCACCAATAAAAATCACTGCTGATTCTGCGGTGCGGGCAGTATAGCTGTGAGGGTTAAGGTTAATTTAACTAATAAACTAGTTAACCTATTAAACTGAACATATTAAACACAACTTTAATGGTCTCACCTTTGTGTCAACAGTGCCTTGTTGAAGCAGGACCGAAGGCCACTCACTGGCTTCGCGCACCACCGACAAAGATCCGTTTAGTGTCGCGTTCGCACAATGCCCTCCATTGTCGCACACCATCACCTGATACCCGTCACCCGCCACCGACAACGGTGGTCCCTCTCCATTATATGAACTGAACATGATGCTACACTACACTAACAATATTATTAAATGTAACACGCCTAGAGCTTTTGCGAAAACCCAATTTATACAGTAATTTCAGGGTCGATTTAAGTTCACCGGTTGTTACATTATTCCAGTTATGTATACTATTTAGGGGAGCAATTCTCAATCGCTCATTCCCACTACTGAACCTAAAAACTCTCGTACAGCTTCCTTCAAACAAAAGTTGTTCGTAATTCAACTGTTTTCCTGTTCCTGGAGTCAGGTTTTGTAATTGCTTTCCATCAAAACTTCACACTAAAATGGTTTTTCTAATGATAGATCATTACCATGAAATGTAATTATTTATGATTGGCTAAGAATTCTCATTACAAATGATTTTGATATTTAAAACACAGAATTGAAATCGTCAAATGCACGACCCGTTATAGGTTTTAAAACTTTCAATGTAGAATATTTCACTTAAAAAATTAAGTGTGCTAGCATCAATACAATGGATCAACGTTATTGGCAAAGTAAAAAAGTTGCATTGCGTTGAAGTTGCGTTGATTATGAAGAACTGAACACAATGAATGACTACATCATAATCCTCCGGCCAACTTTGATTTATCGCGCGTCGCCGCTACTTCTGTATCGCTATATTTTAATTCTTTGGCAGAAAAAAAATTCAATAACCACGAAGCAGTACAAATTGCGTTTGAAAAGTTTGTTGCTTTCCGTCCATTTGACTTATTCAAGAAATTGATAAATTGAATTAGCGCTGACAAAGCGATAGCATGGATGAATACTTGACTAACAGACATTAAAAGACGTGAAAAAAATAACTTTTTTACATACGAAAAGCCACAACCTATCCTAAGACTATATTACATGTATGTATGTATATACGTATATGAGAATACGCGTTTGTAGTCTATCAACTATTCTGTAATTAAAGTAGACGAAAAAACGGAAAATGTTTCTTAATGACTTAACGAGCACTGTTGTGTTTCATAAATATATTATGCCATGAAGATAATCATTTCTTATAATATTAAATGACAAATATTAAATGAATGAAATATAAGAGATGATGCCAGGCTGACGAGGAACTTTATGGTTAGATTGCTATATTAGTTTAGCTTTTGCAGATCAGCCGTAGGGACCAGCGTTTCCTTGGATAGTTCAGTCTACTCCGTAAAATTAGAGTTTCCGATCCATGCAGTCCGACTTGGATTCTTTATATTAAAATAAAATAACACAATATCAAACACAGCAACATTAGTTTATTTTAGCTACTTTCCGAGTGTGATGTCTTATGGTCTGTAGTTGTGGGGTCAGCAGCTGATATTAAGTTAATTTTTATATTACAGAAAAGAGCAGTACGCGCCATTTAAAACCTCAGGCCTAAAGATTACCTTAAAGATATCTTTAATTTTAGAAATTGATATATTAACTGTAGCATCACAATATATTTTAGATAATATTATATACGTTAAAAATACTCTGATAGTTTTCTTAATAAGAGTATTAGTTCACAATATTAATACTAGGAATAAGGCTAAACTGATTGTTCCAAATTTCAGAGTAAGCAAAACTGGTAGCTCTTTCATGAGTAGATGTGTAAATATTTATAATAAAATTACATTACAATTGACAGAAGGCATTCTTATACGGAAAGGTTATTACAAAGTTAATGATTACTTTCAGAATAAGATTGTTTGGACATGAGTTTAATATTAAGCCAGTTTACGTGCGTTCTGTAACTGTGAGTAGGAAAAAAATACTCCTCGGGAGTTTCTTGCCGCTTCTTCTTCCGGGACCATTCACGGTAGGGATTTGTTGAAGCGATGGCGTAGTTTGACATTCGAAAAGTGTTTGTACAAACTAACTTCGAATAGATATTATTTAATCTAATTTAAATTCACAGAGATTGCGACAAAACTGGTTTATTACGCAACTACATACATAAAAGTATTTTAAATGCAGCACATTTATCTATCACGTGTAGTGTAATAAAATAAAAGATAAAGAAATTTAGAAGTTAAACTGTATAAAACTATTCGGGGCGGTTACAATAAATAAGTTTCAATAATTAATATAATTTGATGTCACTTCATAAGTTGGTATCGGTCTATAGCCAGACTCGTCGCTTCTCCGGCGTGTAGCGCGCGGAGGCTTCAAGGCAGGAACGTGCGTTATGGCGCACGAGACGATCGGAGTCTTCGGTATTTAGCACACGAAGACCTCATTGATTGGAGTTGTGCCTTAGGGCACACAAGACAGCAGTTTCTCGTATTTTCTTAACCAGTTACATAATTAATGAAATTGGCCTCATGGTAGATCCTACTAAAATTCAGGCTAATTTAGAATACCCTACTAGGTTTCGCAGATTTATTGCAAATTTTAGTACAATTGCCACAAAATTAAATAGACTAACTTCGTCTGGTAAAAACGATCCTAAGTTCTTTTGGAATCGCGAATGTGATTCAGCTTTTGGTAAGCTTAAAGAGGCTTTTGTTACTATTCCAGTTCTTGTTTGTCCAGATTTGGAGTTACATTTCTCAGTCCATTGTGACACTTCTAATTTTAGTATTAGTGCTATGTTAATTCGAGAACAAGGCAGTTATAGCTTATATAAGCAGATCCTTGAATAAACATGAACAAAATCATTCTACTACTGAAAGTGAAACTTTGGCATTTATTTCAGTGTTCGAATACAGCGTTGTTATATCGATAATGATAAATAGTTCTTTGTCCACACTGACCACGCAGACTTAAAATGGTTTCTCTATCTATCTAATTCCTCTAAAAGGTTAGCTCGGTGGGACCTCAGGTTACCGTGCTTCAATTTTATTCTTAAACATAAATAAAAAAGCTAAATATAACGTTGTTCCTGACCTTTTATCGCCCTATTTAGTTGTGTTCCTGAACCTTGCAATTACATTGGTAATTCTCTTTATACCCATCCCATATCTACGAAGATACCCTGAACTCTGCTTTTGTAAAATACAGAACAGTGAAATATTTCTTGGCTGTCAGGATAATCTAGATTCAAATCCAAATTATATCATAAAAGATAATAAACTTTATTGTATTCACTCTCCTTATAATATTACAGACGATTTTATTTGGAGGGAAATACCTTTACCACAGAACAGGGATCGTATCGTCATAACTCGTCGTGGCTCTTCATACGATCCTCATTAAGGAATATTCAAAACGTACAAACAGCTTTCTCTTAGATACTACTGGCCTAACATGTTTAAAGATATTACAAGAATAATATCAACATGTGAGATATGTCTATCTTATACACGTAAACTAAATACTTTAATTTCAAGAAATACTTATATTTGTTACAGAATATTTTTGTTTCAGTGCCTTAAGAAGGCGATGCATGTGTTAAGCAAAAATGTTGTAGTAATTCAGTATTCACCGAGTTTTAAATTTTCTTAAAAAAATAAAGACAAACAACATGACTACATTTACGAGTAACTATGATAGAATTGGTTGCATTGCCATTAAATTAACGCTTTTGTACCACGCACCACTCGACGCGGCGGCGATCCGACCACGGAACCATGTAATTACCTTTATCAAATATTTATAAAAACAAACAGTTCGTCGAACGCGCCGCAGTAAATGTTTGATCATGTGCAGCGGTTCGCACGGCGGCCGCGGCCCGCCTGCGCCTACACCGTGGCACGTTCGTGTCATTCATATCATACAGTTTATACCTTGAAAATGTCGAGGCTATTCTATTTCTGACTCGACCTAAATTTTTATGACTTCTTCCCGCCCTGTATCATGCCATTTTCAGCTCCTGTGTGTATGGACCGAGCATTTTTTATGTACATCGATGATGCATGATGCTTGACAGTGGTTTTAATGTTACGCACTATGGCAGTAGATATACTATATTATATATATTTATAGATATACTATATATATTTTTATCAAGAAGTAGCAAACTTTACAGGTTTTACGTTCTAATACAAATTTGAACATCCGCTCTACCATCATATTGTCATAATGTGAATCTCATAAAGCTCACGCTCGGCGGGCGTCGGGTCGGCACGAGTGTGACAAAATGTAAAATTAAAAATGTACAACATGTGTTGAGCGTGAACATTTTTGATATTAATGGAACACCGCGGCACGGGCACACTACCATCGTGCATGACTACCGTCTGGATTGAACTGAGTGGTAAGTGGGACCAAGAGCAGAAGAGGCCAAGCGGACAGGCCTCAGAAACGGATGCAACCGTTACACTTCGAGTAGTCAGTGGTAACCCAACTATAATAATTTTTATATAATAATATATTATTACAATAATAATTCAAATTCATTTGCGTAAAAAAAGTTACAATAGCCCGTACGAACCAATCAGAATACAAATCAAACCGTTCCGCATCAGTACTATTATAAAATTATTGTCGTTGCAGAAGTAAATATTTCATTAGGTAAAATTAAAGACGAAATTGAAAAAAAAAAATTAATAAAACTCACAAAGAGAACAAAAATTAACGTTGTGATTTCTAAATAATTCATAAAATCGCGGCTAATTATTTACTTAAAATTTCATTTTTTAAGTTATGTAGAATTCATTTATACTGTAATTGATCTTTAAACCCATTCCGTCATTGTATTTTTTTTTAACCGTTACCTAGTTGGCAGCTGCGCTAATAAAATTAATTCATCCATTGCGAAAAAAATTGTCAATATTCATTTATTGTCAGTAGATATGTAAAAGTAATATTCCAGTGCAAAAGTTGATAAAAATAAAAAAAAATTTAAGTATATTTATTTGCTAGTATCGTTACACGACATGAATATCATTGCATATTATTGTCTTCCGTTATCCATATTAACATGGCTTTAAATTACTTTTGAATATATGTATTAAACAATTTTAATTAATTTAACATTTCGCTAAATTTTACTTTACAAGTGAAGTTTCGAATTTCTGAGAAATATGTTATTCGTTTTTGATCACGTAATTACGCAAATATTAGTCAAGTGTTTACCACATTATCGGAGTGCGTCAATTATTCATATTGACGTTTGTGAATATGGTTAAAGTGAAATTTTCAAATGACGACTGCGCTCGTTAGATTCATTGAATGGCAACTTCTCGCTCTCGAAAGCAATATTTCATCAGTTTAAATGTAAAAAACAGTTGGATTTGATTTTCGAGTTACGGATTTAATTTTGAATGACAGGCACCACTCTAATATAAAGAAAATCATGGGTTGATCAATTAGGGCAAATTCAGACATTAAAGTAAACTCGATTTCCTAACCTTCTCCTTCACGAGAAGATCGGTACCACTTCTCGAATTCCATCTTATTGAATTAAATTGTGTTGATAAAACTTATTTCTCTCGGAGACTATGACGTCACTGTTCATTTATACAATGAACAGATGACAGAATGACTAAAATTGGCTTCGAAAAGCAATGCTTTTTCCATAGATCACAGAGGGCGTTTTAGTTTTACTGTAAGTAGGTAGTGCTACAAACGTGTTTACAGATGAATACACATAAGTGCAGTAACACTGCACGCATTAGCAGTACGACTTACTACTAGCAGAATGTACCCATCGACCGGTGCTGCCCGCTATGTCAATACAGTAGCTGAATCTACCGTTTAGATATGCGTTACATTATTCTATTAATCTAACAGTAATTTATTACACACTACCACAAAATAAACTTTAGCGTTACAGCGTAATATTGGCATTGTAAAATGTGAACAATGTTATTATGTCACCGTTCACGTCAAAATGATTGAGACTCATCGGTAATGTTACCATTTACATTCTAAATAGAGGTAAAAAAAGTGTGTTACGTAACGGTTACTTATTAATTCAATCGTCAGGTTCAAAATGTTAAATAGTTATTGTCGTTGTAGTACGTGGAGTATCGGCAGGCTTGACATGTTCATAGTTATGCTGAAACGAAAGGCGTCACTCGCCAGGCCGACATCAAGTGCAGAAAGATAATACGCCCTGCCGCTGGCCACTGAAAGTCAGCAAATAAAAGGATCGGCAGGAAAATGAGCGAGTAACATGTAAGCTTGTTTAGTACACTTGAGCAAATAGAGACGAGTGTCGGTCTGTCGGTGGCAGCGCAACCCGCCCGGGCGCCCGTTCGCGTCCGGCAGACGTCGGCTCTCCGCGCAACTCTTTCAATATTATTACAGTGAAAGCGTTGCTGAATCTTTTCATTCTATCCCACTAGTGAGAGCCAATATTACTTTAACTTCTTACTGAACTTACCACACACAGAAGTTATGATACAGTGTGATAGTTAATTGACAGTGAGATGATCATGGATTGTTTTGTTGGTATATACATATATGTATACACTGTAGTGTTATAGTTGAAAGATAAAGAAATTTTGAAGATAGAATGTATTGAATAATTCCTGGCGGTTCCAATAAATATGTTACAGGAGATAATAGCTTGAGAAAGTAAGTCACTTGTAAGTAGGTCTTGGCCTATAACTAGATCCGTTGTGCCCGTCGCTTCTCCGGCTTTGCATACAGTAACGTGCGTTAGGGTGCACGAGACGATCGGAGTCTCCGGTGTTCAGCACACGGAGACTTTATTGATTGGAGCGTGTGCGACCTCCTTGACCTGAGCGTGCATTAGGGCGCACGAGACATATAGATCCCGGAGTCGAGAGTAACAGAAGATTTACGATTTTTAGATTAAGATGAGCGCGAGACTGTTCCGTGTCGTGACAGGGGTGTTCCGACTATCCGCGCGAAACTTTTCGTGTCGTGATAAAAGTTTTGAGACTGTTCAGTCTCGTCACAGCTCGTCTTTTATGTGACGAATTTTCTGGAATCATTCTTTTTTTGTGTTCTTTTTTCATGAATTTAAAATTTCTTATCAGCCTAATAAATTGTATTATAAAAGAGGGCAAAATCGTATACATATTAAAAATTAAAATTACCATAGTCACAATTATTTACGACACTTGCCAAATATTTGACGACAATAACAAAACATTAAACATAATAAAATAATTAAAGAAGTTACAGAATAAGTGAATAAAAGATACAGGAAATTATAAAAGAATTACCAAAACAGTATTAAAAAGCTTACAAAGTATGCGAGTACCAAAATATTACATATAAAAACGTGCAAGTACCTAAATTATACAATATTGCACACGTGCGCATCGCGTTGCGGAGCGATTTTCTCAAGGTCAGTTAACTGTTCATAATGTGATATGTGAAAATAAACTAAAATACTGGATCTAAACAAAGCCTAGTGCATGACAACAATATTAACATAACGATCATCCGTCAGATACTTTCTTTCTTCTCATTTCCCGGCCGACAACGCATCGGTGATAACTCTGGTCTTGCTGATGTCCATTGGCGACGGTGTCCACCAGGGGCGTGCGCTCCTTGTAGGCAGAAATGCAGTGCTTTACTTGCCATTCACAGATATTTTAATAAAACGTTCGTACGTTTTAGATGACTTTAATTAATTGTAAATAAATGAATAAACAAAATATAATAACTTAAAAACGCCTAATATTTTATAAATAACACCTATTTTCAAGCACACAAACATGTTTGCCAGGCGTTTGGCGACAAGCAAGCGGCGCTGCAAAATAATGTACCTAATCAACTGACTCCTGCCGTCGCGTCCCGCAGGAGATTTGTTCGCATGTGTGTAGTAATTTTAGTGACAGTGCACAGTTCGCAAACGCACACACCCATGAACATCGAAAGCCGAGACTCCAGCGGTAGGCTACGGAAGTTCGGCAGTTGTCGGGAGTAATCGGAAATGTTCGTTGCCTATAATCCGAGTAAAAATAATATACTAATAAATCATTTATGTACATTATTTATGTACGCCTCTCGCCTACAGTTCTCGCATGGTGGTCATCGTATCTTCGAGGCCGCCAACAGGCTGTCAGAGTGGATGGCACAGTTTCGGACTGGTGTTGTCTTACCTCTGGCGTGCCTCAAGGCGGCATTCTCTCTCCTCTGCTTTTTTCAATTTTTATTAACACCCTTACTCCACTTCTCGGCTGTTCTTACCATCTTTACGCGGATGACTTGCAGATTTATACTGGAGCTGACGTTTGCGATATCGAGAATGCCATTGCCAGGATTAATTCCGACCTAAATAATGTCAGCACATGGTCACAAAATTTCGAAATCAATGTAAACCCATTTAAATGTCAAGCAATTGTTGTGGGCAGCCACCATCAACGGGCTAACATTGACTTTAATTCTGTTGCGCCTGTCATGCTTGATGGTTCAAAAATACCCCTCTCTCAAAGCGTCAAAGACATTGGTATTCACATTGACAGCTCTTTAAGCTGGTCTACGCAGGTTAGTGAAACATGTCGCGCAGTAATGTCCTCTTTAACTTTCCTTAACCGGCTTAGAAATTTTCTGCCTATTGAGACCAAAATTAATTTGGTTCAAGCCCTGATTTTCCCAATTATTGATTATGGCGACGTGTGTTACTTAGATCTTAGTGAGGCTCTACTGGACAAACTGGACCGCCTCATAAATAATGCCGTTCGCTTTATCTTCTGTTTGCGCAAGTTTGATCGCATTTCTTTCTATCGTTCTAAGCTTAAATGGCTTCCTATCCGCCAGCGACGGCAAGTTAAGTTACTCTGTACACTATTTTCCATTCTCTTTGATAGTCATTCTCCTGATTATTTAAATTCAAAATTCAACTATTTACACTCTTCCCATGATCGACATCTTCGCTCTGCTGAGTCTCATGTTCTCTCTATCCCGCTGCATCGATTTAGTTTGTGTCAAATTCATTTGCAGTTCAGGCTATCCACTCTTGGAATGCTCTTCCCGAAGAACTTCGGAAGTCGGGAACTAAGTTCAGCTTTAAGAAAAGGTTACAAGCGTCCCTGATTGACCAATGCTTTCAATAGACATCGCATCTTCTAAATTTATATATATATTTATTTTATATTACATATATCATTTTATTATATTATTATGAATATATATACATATTATATAGTTCATTTATATATATACATATATATTTATATATTATATGTATGTATGTATACCTATGTATAAATCTATATATTCTTATTTACAATTTTAGGAATATTGCGTATTAATACTTTCTCCATACATTTTAAAACTATAGCATAATACCGCTCCTCGTGAATATCTGTTTGGCCTAATGGTTAGCTGGTAGAGAATGCTTTAAGCATTAAGCTCGCCATAATGTACCTCATTTGTTTTTGTGGTCTTTAAAGTTTTAAATAAATAAATAAATAAGTTATGCATTTTTGTATAGTAAGGTTTTATTTGTTTAAATAGCAGAAATGTTTTGTGTTTCGCGGGGGCCATTTTGCTTTTTTCATGTGATAAGCATTGTTTACTATTTTGTTTGCGCCAGTATATTTATAGTTTTCTTAAAAGATTTTTCATTTTAACATTTGAAAGTGTGTACATTTAATAGTTTATTACTGAGTTTCTATAATAATTGTAGTGATTTGCTTTTACTAGTGCGTTTGTTGATTTTTTAAAATGTTATTTGATTGTGAGGTTTGTGTTGAAAATGTGTGTTTATTAAAAATTAAAAAATACAACTTCTCACAATTGTCATTCAGTGAAAAGATTCAAATTGTGTCTACAGGTAGGTGTGTACCCGAGTTACAACAATTAAACCAGCAAAAAGGGAATGTAACTCGAAAGTTTCATGTTAAAAGTTATGAAACGTATAACTGGCTGTGTGGTTGTATTGTATAGTCTAAGTAATCTCAAGTAACCGGAACCTTGAATATGTGAAAGTTGAAGCTGGCTAGGTGAGTAGTTATAATATTTTAGCTTATTATTTTACTTATTAGAATTGGTTCCGCCGCGACGATCGATCGCTGTTTTGTCTGCGTTGCCGTAGAAGATGTATGTACATGAATAGTAGTACATCTAAGACTTGTTCTGTTGGCGTGGTTTCCGACTTAGAGATCCGTCGCGTGGCTGTGGCTATGCTAAAAATCTATAAAAGAAAAAGTTTTTGTGACCGAGTACTCCGCCGCATACGCAGTGTCATAATCCTGTGCACGCCGCTGGTGACCACTTACCATCAGGTGGCTCGTCTGCTTGTTTGTCGACTATTAACATAAAAAAATAAATGATTTGATGGTATCCCAATAGAAATGAGGAACTTACTTGGCGGCGTAGTACAATATGACGGCTCAGTCTGAACGATGTTTCACGGAGTCGAGCCGGGGACCACAGTCACAATATATAGTGGGTACCCGCGGTGCGTCTAAAAGGTAAAGGACCGCTGACAATGTTCTGAATAACAATATAGACATTTACTTTAGAGATCAGTCTTCGGCGACGCAAAAGAATGGAGGTTGTTTTTTTACTTAGTGAAAGATGGTGGATAGGACGTCATCACCGTTGCCTTTGAATATGGACAGCAACAAAAAAGTCCGGAAAGCGACGCCATGGACTCCTGAAATGCCTGATTAGTTTTTGAGTTTAGAACAGTTTACGGGAGTGGAGTAAAAAAGAAATTCCACTTTCTTCTTGGCTACAACTATGTCGGTGAAGCCTTTGGCGTTCATGTCGTCCACGGGCGGCGGTAACCACTGGCCATCAGTTTAATAATGTTGGGGATGTTCGGTAATTTTAAAATAAATTAAACTAGTCAACGTGAATCAGCTATTTCTGTGGTAACGAATCATACCAAAACGTTTTAAAAATTATTGTTTTTCTGACTGCGTTTTTTGTCCCGAATTGGTGAAAACTATGGATTTTGTTAAAATTTAAAGGATTAAAAAAAGATTTAAAGGATTATACCTACATTACTATTTCTGATTACTAAAACTACTACTACTATATATACTATACTATTTTATCTAACAATGTAGAAAATTATGTACATAATAATTTACTAGGCGCATTAACTTTATCCTTTTTAAAATCAATTGGAATAGATAAAAATAGTTTAAATGTGGACTGGGAACGGGATCATGAAATTAGAATAAGAATTGAAATTGCCAGAAACACCTTTCAGAACATGATGAAACTATTGACTAACAGAGAAATTAGCTTAATATTGCGGTGGAAACTAGGTAAATGTTATATACTACCAATTCTTATGTATGGTTCCGAAAGTTGGACACTGAAAAAGAAGTCAATTGATAAACTAAGAAATGCTAGATAATGCAGAAATGTGCATCTACAGAAGAATGCTTAAAATTAAATGAACAAGTAGAATATCGAATGTCAAAGTTTTGCAAATAATTAATAAAGATTTGGAAATTGTGAAAACCGTTAAGAAAAGAATAACTAAATTAGTATTAATTTACTTTGCAGCAATCCGTAAACACAATGTATGATGGTATATATTTCATATGACTGCTGATTAAGTGACGTATCGTAAATGGTCGTCGACCTCCTTGATGGAGATGGCACGTGAAGAAGAAGTCTTTATCCATGAGAGCGCGTATTGCACAGTTCCACGAAAAAGCTTCTTTCTTGCGGTGACGTCACAAACAATCAACAACGTATCGAAAGGTATATAGAAACATACTGATGGAAGTATCACTAAAGGAAATTTACTGTAAAATATATGTGTAATAACCTACTTTTTTCATATTTTATGAGCTTAAGACCGGCAGAACTTCCAATTTATTGTAGGGCAAGTAAAGAGGTACCTAAATATTTCACTTTACAATGAGAGAGAAAAATATTTTAACAGAACGTAGATTAATGCAGAAAAAATAGATTTGGCGTAATTTTAAATTTCGAATCGATTATTTACAATTATTATTATTTACGTTTGCATTAGTAGATAGGTATTTATAATTAAACTAACATTGATGTAAGTAATGTTCTGTGCTCGCAAGTAGTCTACTCATCGAAGGGAATCTACGGAGGCCTATGTCTCGATGGCGGCGGAATTTATGAATTATGGCGGAAATAAAAACATTGAAGTACGAGTGAATTCTCACATTTGTTCAGTTATAAATAAAATAAATTGATATATTTCGTTGGCCAATATTAACTTGCTTTTAGGGATAATTTAAATTGATTTTTAATTTTTTTTCATCAAAAGTGTTTTCAATAACGTAAATAGGTATCGTCATTATTTTATTTCTATTAATTGAAAAGATAAATTTGAAATGAAGTTATATAAAAAAATTATAGTAAAAAAATTATAAAAAACAACATTAATATTAAACACATCTACCTCAATAAAAGTCTATTGCTTTTCGTTTTGTTAGCATTTATAAATAAAAAAAGTCATGTATAATGAAGTTAGCTCGTAAAAGTATATGAGTAACTACTTGTTGTTAAAATAATGTAGTTTGAATTTAAAATTACATTAAATATGCTTATTATTTAAGAAACTATTACAGGATATAAAATTTAGTACTCAGAATTAAAAGAGTGATTCCAGGAACACATTTTTTATTATAATTATAGTTTTGAGCACTTTATATTCTCTTCTTGACGACTTCCACATCATAAAGAGTCGGGAAAAACGATGCAAGCAAGCGTCGCCGGTACAGGTGGGATTTTCACGGCGTAAGAAATACTTGCCGTACGTCGGGTTGTTCGATGGAGGGACGGTGATGGAGGGAATTATTGCGAACAATTCTTGCGCACACTCTAAAATGCACCCTATAACATCGAGAGGCTGAAAAGCCTGCGCTTGTGCTCAAGGCTTTGTAGATTTTTCAATTTTCAATATCCTACGACGCACCCCAACAGCAACTTGTAACGACTCGATTGAGTTTCATTTAAAAATAAGTCTGTCATGTTTAGTTTTTTTTGAACAGTTGTATAATTACGTCTTTGTCTACACAGCACAGGATTCCAAACTCAAATGTATGCCACAAACATTTGAGTTAGTTTAGACATCGACGTACTTTTTACTCGGACTTTATTTACACTACATGTGTGAAATCTGGAGAACAGGTACGCTAGGAACCACTGCGCAATGCAATAAAAACTACTTGAGCAACACTTAAAGTTAAATAAGGAACTAAACGAAGGACCGAAAATAAATTCTTATTTTAAATCATTACTTGCGAAATGTACGATTTGATGATCAAAAACGATCCGCGGTTGTAATGGATACGTAATTTCCGCCGCGAAGATTTATTTAGCTTAGGATACGGTTGTAATTATTTTTCTAATAAGAAGACGTACCAATGATACTAAAGTATGCAGATCGGCACATCAAACGACACGTGCACGATACACAAGATGACAAGAAACGTTAGAAGTGGACGTGGATATAATATATATAATATATTATGTATTGTTAGCAGCAAAGTGACGTCACATCCGTTAAGAGGAGGGGATGGCAGACAGTCACCGTCAAGCACCTATATAAAACGATGAGCGCTCGTCTGAAGGCTCTTAGCGCCCCCTTTCCCTAAAGGGGGTCGCATCAGATGACGGTTTAGAGGCCTCCAGGCCAAAGCCAACTTTGGGTGGTGTTTAGTAGGTAGGCCCCTAGGTTTTTCGAGAGTCCCACATAACCAGCGCAGTCAGCTGCGCTGGTATGCTATGAGCATTCACCACCCCCCTCCCCCGCTTTCCGGAGGGTAGCCCTATCTCCTTATCTGGGCGCAAAAAAAAAGCCTGGAGACACTTATATTTGTGGTGAATGTGTAAAGGGGAAACTCTGCCCGTTTGAATAGTCAATTCTGTTTCGTCTTACATTTGTTTAGAATTGATTTACAAAAGTCTGCTTGATTTGCCATTTCGTAATTTATAAATTTCACCATTTAAAATACTTGTGATCTTAATGAAGTTCTTATTTTTATTTATTTAGTCCCGTTCTGCTAAGAGTAGGTATACCGATATAATAGAGTGCTAATTTTGTGAATTTGTGTGTATGAGAATCGTAATCCCCGGAACCACGGCGTGTTCACAAGATCGTTTTACCATTTAAAAAGTACATTATTCTGGATGGATATAGGCTATGTTACATATGTTATACTCATGATGATATTCAGTTTGTTTTATATTTTTTACAAATTAGTATGGATTATACTGAACTTATCTAAAAAGACATAATGTTTCGATCCGAACGAAGTCGGGATTTTCCGCTAGTAGTAGGTACATTCGTTTCAAACCGCGACAATAGCGTGAAGAAAAACTAAATCGATTCGCTTTAGTGGCTAACGGCACTGTTCGACAAGCCCTACAGCTGCTAACTATTTAAGCGACGTAAACGCAATTACAAACAACAATATACGATGGACTCCATTAATAAGGATGGCAAATTAAAAAGTGACCAAGAATTTAAATTGCAGAGTAACAATAATTAATAGTGTATATACGTATATGAATAATAAGACAAATGATGTCAAATACATTCGTTATATTACCGCAAATATTGTAGACTGGTTCCAGTGCCCTTAACCAATGCTATAATAACCCTAACTTAATTAATCGGAGTATTCTCTAATCAGATCATAGGTAACTAGCAGCCCTGTCCGACTGCGTTAGAGTTGATTATTGTATTATTTATACACGATTATTAAAAAAAATCGTATTTTTTGCTTTGATTACACCTCATTACGGTTACTGATATTTTCTATAGCCTATCATGTCCGCTAGCCCGTGTTCTCACTACATACAAATTATCATGAAGATAGATTTCAACAGATTTATACAATAGTATAGATTTATCACAGATAATAGTGATGCAATGCGATATGAGAGTACGAAAAATACTCAAAAAAAAACCGAGTGTGTAATTCGCATAAACAAATTAATATTTTGTTGTGTGTCAGGTTATAGAGACTCGTGAAAACTATATTTATTGCGTTGTTAACAACACACTTTAACACTAAACAGTCGTAATCGTTGATTGCAGGTATTTCACTTTACAGAGCCAACTATTCGATTTCGTATTCGATATCCGAATGACCCGTCGGGGGCCTCCTCTATTTATACATATTTTGGGGCATTCTAGAACTTTCTACGTTTTCCGCGTCAATATCCTCTCAATACAGTTAAACATACATGACGCAGGTAATAAAGCAACTAAATTGTAATTGTAAGCAAGTAAATTGAGGCCTAGGCGGTGGATACGGGGGTATCCATCGTCGCGTATATAGGCCTCGAGGAAGCGCGCGCAGTGTTCTCTTGCGTCCCCTTCAAAGCAGACCGGATGGAGGAACTCCAGCTCCATCGCATCACGAAGGTTCTAACGTTGTCGGGGCCGCGGAAGAATGCGAAAGCGTGCCCGTAGCCCCGACATTCAGCGTTGAGAGGAACACCGTGGGGTTTTAGCCGGTAGGAGTCCGGCATAACCCTTGGCCGCCCCCGCGTCTGAAGGGTATCCATGATGGATTTCCCCACGAAAAAAAAAAAAAAAGGTTATAAAGCAATCATGCAAGTACGTGATGTTTGCTCTTATCTTCTTAACAATATTTACGATTATAGTTGTCTGTACAAACACGCATTTTTCATGTTTCATAATATCTTGAATCGTACATATGTAAGGAATAATTAAAAGTAAATCTAGTATTACGTTAGATTACACCATTATTATTGAGATGGCGAGATATTTTGGTTTTGAGATATTTTGTGGAGTCATGAAAAAGGTCGACATCTGCTAAATTTCCAGATAATCGATTAAGTACAGCACAAGTTCGGGGAAGCGAAGAATGTTTAAGAATATTTTTTCTGCTTGTAGGGATGTAAAGTATTTGGTTATGGCACGTCACGGATATCGGGCTGGAATATTAAGACGTAGGTACACCTCAGAGTAAACATCTAAACTACCTGATACAAGATTGTTTAAAAATGTTATATATTCATGAGGAATCCAAGCAACTGATGCGAACTCCACGTAGTTTCTTACTAGTGCGTTGTAGATGATGATCTTTGTTTGAGGAAATAAAAAACCTTTAGTGTTTCTCTTAGCAAAGCCTAACATTCTGGCAGATTTATTGACGATGGAGTCAACATGAGCTGTAATTAGAGTCCGACATCCAATGTCATACCAAGATATCGGATCTATGTCACTTCTTCCAGGCGTTCGTCATTAAAGCGATATGGGAAATTGCATGTATTACGTTTTCGCATGTATTTAATATGGAAACATTTTTTGGAATTCATCTACATACCGTTTTCAAAACACCAATGGTAGATTCTGTCAAGATCGTTTTGAATAAGCTGAGTTTCACTGTAAGTTTTAATTATTTTATATACTTAAGATCATCTGCAAAAAGTAAATATTCATAGTTCCTTATTAATAATATAATGACATTTATTAAGGTAAAGCATAATATTGGGCCCAAATGGGACCCTGCGGTACTCCTGATTCGGCGTGGCATACATGTGACTTGTATCCATTAACAACCATAACACGAAGTCTTTATTACTTGGTCCGTTTGATCTAAGATATTGTTCGATTCGTACAGATATAGGTTTAAGGACTCCAAATTTACAGGTGGCGGAAAACAGAATTCGCAGATTGAAACTGTTTTAGTAGAACAATTGACTCTTACTTCTACTTATCTTATCTACTGTTATCTGTAAATGCACTCCATCAAAAAGATTTATTTAAAAAAATACTTTCTTAAGAAAACAATAAAATAATTTTTGGGCTTGGTAAAAATATTATATAAATAATAAAGCAGATAATTATCGTATAATTCCCAATACTCTATATATATATATATATATATATATTTTACTTCATGTGAATATACAGTTTAGCAAAACAAAACAATCCTGTAAATCACGTTTCCTTCTGTAAGTTTTCAATATTAAATTAAGTGAGGTTTCATCGCGATGCTTTTTTTTATTCAATATAACTATACATAAACTACTCTAATGACAAAGTTAAATCGAACATCAATTTGGCCTTGGGAAAGATTCTCTGCTCTGAATAACGACTAGGACACTTCTTTTATTCACTCGGTCCCATGGATTGCCAGCCGTCCATCGAGGGTCGGGTAAGTAGGTACAGTCGGGTTGGCTGCCAAGCGTAGTAGTAGTAGCGCTATTTCAATGTAATTTTGTAAAGAATTTTGTGGTAGAGTCGTCATAAGTGAGTGGTTAAAATTATGTATTTTATAACACACATAATTCAGTTTCATGAATCCAAAATGTCCAATTACGACCTGCTTTTGCGTTTAAGAGTACTATTCACTTGTGATTATATTCATATCATATTTTAAAAAAATGTGCACGTGTACAAGTGGAGAGGTGTTTGAGAATTAAAAGATATAAATGTAGATAGGTGTGTCGGAATTTAAATAACTACGCAACATTCATTTGCAGCATACGTATCCCTACAGATTAATTTCGTTTAATCACAGAAAGAAAAAAACATGAGCAGTTAGCATTATTTATTTATAGTTCATTAAACTGCATAATTGAGGTAAACGGGGCACGTAAGCGTAGCCAGCTCGAACCAACCACCATACCTACCAGCTATTCGTCAACAAGTCAAAGAAAATCGCGCCCGCCGCGCTTCCGCCTAGCGCGTTATGTGGCACAAAAATACAAAACTGAATTACACTGGCACACTGGCAACGCAATAACAAACGGAGTTCATAGAACTAAAAAATGGGTTTCCATCGGCTCTACCTTATACTGACACGATTGTGGAGTACTGCACTCCATATACCAGTATACACACAGTAATTTCGAGGGCAATCAACATATAATCAAGGACGAGATTCGATTGCGTGGTCCCAATGGTGCAGAAATGAATTAATTCAAATGAAAATTGGAAACTTCCATAATTTGAATCCCGCTAGTGCCGCGCCTCGACGCCGCGGCGGGATAATCTAAATAACGGATGATAATAATAATTATTATTATCGGGATAATAATAATAATCCTTGGAGCTCTGTGTAACTGACGCGTTTCGCTTTTTAGAAATGAACTGGTCTACACGTACTGCTGCATTAAAGGGGAATAAAGCACGTGAGAATGCAATTAGGTTATTAACCAATGATCCAATTACAAGTAGTAGTAAGTAGTACTTAGTAGTAGTAGTAGTAGTAGTAGTAGTAGTAACTAAAATTAATTCCAATATTGGACCAACATGATAGTTTTTAAACATTGTGTTCTCGTGTGCCGAGTAGTGTATTGTACCGATCGAGTGTGAGCCATTCATCTGATCGGTCTACAGCGAGCGGTACACGGCCTCACCGACAACGTGTTGGTTCAAACAAATGATATAGTGGATTAAAGTTGTCTGCACGATATTGTACTTTTCGTATCCATCTACATGTTACATTAATTAGAAATTCTATAAAATACTTAGTTACATCGTATTGGGAGTAAAATAATTTAAGATGAAATATTGGTTTGTTTTAACTATATTTTCGGTCGTAGGACAACTTACTACTTTTATGTATTGGCTGAATTATTACATTCTTCATTAACATCAATTTAATAACGAATACCTTCCAAAAAAATTAAAATCTATCTCAAAATTGAGATAATGTAATAAATAAACAAGTTTATATCGAGTGAATGTCAGGTGGGGACGAAATGTAGTCCTCGCGTTATAACAACGTTAAGTCAAACTAAGAGAAATTCGTTGGCAGCGGCATACAACTGAGAGAGGTCAGGTAGAAAACGCAAGAAATATTTATATTTGTATGAGTCCCTCGGGTTAAATGTTACCAGCAATTAACTTGGATGACACAAACGTTTACGTTAAGCGCATTAGAATGCGTTAGTCTGTTACGAGGCGGACGGTGTTATGGCAGAGTTGACTCGCCGGCTTCGCTCGGCCGCATTGCTCAGATCGGCGCGAGATTACGACAAGCCTACACTGGAATCATTACGAACAATGAGACGGCTAGCGAGCTGTGTCGGACTGTAGTTGTTATTTTTATTAACCTTGTCAACAAATTTGTATTGATTAATATTTAATGTACCCAATAAACTTCCTGTGCCTCTTTTAATTTCAAAGAGGTAATTTAAATTTATGTAAGTTATTATCGCTTATGTTCTCTGCTGTATACTTTTAATTAACTTATTCTTAATAATTATATTATTATAATATCTATACTTACTATGTACATACACACGTATTTCGAAAATACAGTCCCACTCAAACGAAAATAAATTACTATCAGTGTATGATATTACTAAGAAATATTACCAAAGTATGCTGATCATAAGTGTGACATTAAACGGAATCACTGACGGACGAATTTAGTTTTTTTTTTATTTCAAATAGGTTAATACATGACAACAATCCCACCTGATGGTAAGTGATGATAAGTGTAAGATTTTCGATGCTCTGACTAATAAAAGATAATTCACTTTACTTTTGAAGACTCTCACATCATAAGAAGGCGGGATCACAGGCGCGGCCAAGTTATTCCAATCCCTTGCAGTGTGCATAACGAAAGACGAACCTAAAGTAGATGCTCAGTGCAAGTAACGTCAATTTGATTTTCGCAGATAAAGTGGCGGCAAGGCATACCATCCCAACCGTCTACACCTGTGCAGTGTGTAAAGCTCTCAGCCCGCTAGCGACATGCCGGCCGCCACTTCAGCACGCCCGCGCCGCCGCCCCCGTCCGCTGCCCACGTTACGCTTCACTTCACGTCGAACGTTTTTCTCCTTTTATAAACGTACTATACTATACTTGGACAGCATTCCATGTTTTACAAGGGAGAAAATTAACGCATGATATGACAAGAACGCTAACAACTTTTGTTTTTGGTTCTATTGCGTTAATAAAGGCTCTTGATCATAGTTTTTCTCACGTATCGTTTGTGTACAGAAAGCGACAGTTGGAATTTTATTATGTGTGTCGGAGATAGTCATTAGTGTTGACGTGAAACAAAACTCAGAACGATATCCGAGTGATGGCAGCACCGCGGTAATGACGTCGATACTCGGCTAACATCGTGCTACAACAGAGCCTAGCTAGTGGAGTGACGCCGGATGGAGCCTCAGTTTACATTCTGCGGTCGAAGAGATCAGTTCCTCCGCGACAGAAACTGTTACTTGTTTCGTTTACCCGGTGTGAAGTGTTTCTTAACAATTAATTAAAAGTGTTAAACGATTATACGCCCACGCTATGTTCGACAATGCTGCTAAAACTACTGGCGTTGCCGATATGTATATTAGATAGATAAATATAGATTATTTCATAGAAGACTAATAATAATTATATATATACAAATAACTAATTTAAAAGTAAATATTGTCACAGCTAAAACAAATCCTGATTTATATTTTTGTCTGAATAATAATTTTCAACGCATTTATTATGTTACAAACAACGATCATTTTCCGCAGTCTCTTATATATATTTTTATCGATTTTAATATACAATTGCAACATGGACTGGGGTGTTAATGAAACCACAATTGCAGTGATTGCCTTGCTAAAAGGGAGTATTCAATTCATTTTCAAAACACTTTAGAAACTTGGTAGCAGCCATATGTTGGTATACTAGTAGCATACTATTAACATACAACACTTCCTCTTTCGAAGACCACATAAATAAAATAAAGATAAAAATAGAAATAGGCCGAGTTATATTAGAACTACAAACGCTGTTTATACTGTTAAAGCCAGGGGTGCCATTTAGGGTTGCGGTGAGAAACCCTATAAGAAAACAAAAAATAGTGTTGAAGATTCCCGCTGGGTCACACTACATCACATTAAAAAGACTTTAACTAATGTGTGTCAAGAAACCGTATTATTTTTGCTGTAAAACCTCTCAGTGCTTAGGACTTTGCAGCAAGACTCAAGGCGTGATCTACCCAAGTCTGACTCGAAGCTTACGATCCACCTTTTATAGTAGCTAAAGACTGGCCCTCGTTTACCAAAGATCTTGTACCCTTAGACTATAAATTATGGTCAGTTTTAGGACATGACCCGCTCTAAACGACAAGCTGACACTGGGTGTCTTCGGAAACCTCTAGGGCGAGCGGTGGGTAAAGTTCTATTGAAAGTAGTACGTAAATCCACGTAATCCACGTACCAAAGCCATAATTGCCGATTTGGAATAACAATTCACACATGAGGGTACATATAAAACATTAACATCGTGCGACAATGAACAGAACAGTTCGTTGATCTAGACAACAATTTCATGAAAGTGACAAGTGAAGGTACGCTCACACTTACGTAGATACTTAAATAATGTTTACTTAAATGACTATAGTAATCATAAAAATAAATAAAATGAAAGTCTTTTATTTCTTGCGTGATTACAGTTTTTGAATAAAATTATTTAAAAAACAATAAAAAATCAACAATAACAATAAAAAAATGTAACTATCATATGTAACAAAAAAGTAAATTACAAAATTATTAATGAAATTAACTTTTTTTATAAAATATCAAATTACTTCATAATAGTTGTCATTAAATAACATTAATAATTCTCAATAAATCAATAACATAATTAATAATACAAGTATCAAATAAATATGAATTAGTGAAAATATAGTGGAATAAATAAATTTGAAAGTACCTAATTAAGATGCAAGA
This sequence comes from Megathymus violae, assembly GCA_003671415.1. Classification (NCBI taxonomy): domain Eukaryota; kingdom Metazoa; phylum Arthropoda; class Insecta; order Lepidoptera; family Hesperiidae; genus Megathymus; species Megathymus violae. Next base: position 33,257 of record PDGT01000162.1, on the reverse strand, counting down.
ACCCCTTTTAGGTAAAGGCCTCCTCCAGAGAATGCCATAAGTCTATCTTTAGCTATATCTAACCAGTCCCGGCCTGCAGTATGTGCTATGTCGTCTGCCCACGCCGCAAGTGGTCTTCTAGTAGGAAGAGTACTTCTGTAGCATTGTGAACCTGTCCACTCTGTAGCCCGTTTCGTACATCTACCATCAGATACATGTCCGGTCCACTTACATTTTATATTCATAGCGAAGTTTAATGCATCGATCACTTCTGACTTCTGTCTAATAATTGGGTGTCTTATTTTCTCTATTTTTCTGACCTTAAGCATGTTTTTTTCCATGGCTCTCTGAGTTGTTTTAATTTTATGTTTGACTTTATGTGTAAATTTCGATGTTTGGCAGGCGTAGGTTAGAGAAGGCAGGAGACATGTATTCATTAATTTTCGTTTCTATTTTACAGAAATATAGCCGTTTAAGAATTCCTTAAAACTCCAAAACTTGCTCTAGGTTTTTGAATTCTTCTTGCGATTTCTTGGTCATTATTTTGTGCTTTGAAAGATATTTGTTTACCGAGGTGTATGTAGCTCTCTACATATTCTAGTTGAATGTTATTTAGTTTTATGCGGTTTTCTATGCAGTTCGTTATTGTTTTTGTTTTATTTAGAATTATTATTCCTAGTGCAGGGGTGTGAGTGTGTAAATATTTATTTATTATTTATTTATTTATTTCAAGCCCAACTTTTGTACGGGCTTCATGAAGAGTTGATATCATGTATTCCAATTTTGTTACTGTTCTCAGATATAAGAAAGATGTCATCAGTGAATGTTAATTCAATTCCATTTAAGTCCGCCTATGTCACGTTCCAAAACTCCTATAAAAATTCTGAATGAGAGTGAGTCGCCCTGTCAGACTCCTCCTTTTATTGCTATAGGTGGTCATATGGTCTCCAGTGGTATTCAGTGGCATTTTTCGTAAATATGTTTCAATATTTCGATATAGGTTATATCAACGTTTTGGGATATTAGAGTTTCCCATATTAAATCATGTGATAAAATATCGAAAGGTTCCTGAAAGTCGATGAAGCATATGTACAGTGGTCCAAATAACCGATGGAGCAACTGGATTTCAGAAAAGGTTTCAGTACTATCGACCATATTCATACCCTTGAGCAAATAATAGAGAAGTACCAAGAATTTCAAAAACTATAGTAACTATATAAGGATAATTTTTTACATATTGCATATATGGACAGGAGGGGCGGTGCGGCGTCGCTTGCTTTAATTTAGATTTATTGCTCCGACTACGACACACTTTTTTAAACAACCCCTGAATATTAATATTAATAAGTTTTCCCGGAAATTCGGATCAGTTGTACAAAATATTGTTTTTGTGTAGTGCGTTACCCGGTTCATTATTAAGCTATTTTACAGTAGCAGTCAGCCGGTGTAACTAATGCACTTTTAATCGATAAAATTCATAAATTATTTGCTGATTATTTGCTGATTCTAGCTATAACAAGAATAACTGGTCTCATCAAATACGTATAGGTGGTATCAGCACTCTGTTTATTGAGCGCTATCTGCACTGCAATTATGTCAATCATGCGTATTGAGATTAAATGGATAGGGCGTGATTTATGTTAATACTACATACGAGTGTGTTCATTGTAATAGATTACGAATGGAATAAATTGAGATAAGTCAATCTCACCGGCTGCAAATTACTCAAATTACTCTCAAATTACTGCAAATTGGGACAATCCAAATCAGGGATGTTATTGTTCCGCAACCGTAGCCGAAACTATGGGGTATTCGAAATAAAAATTTATCTGATACCGTAACCCAAACCGATAAAAAGTATTGGATAATTTCGGATACCAGCAGAGTTTAAATAAAATACGTTATAATAGATACACTAACCGTGTCGTCGTCTTTTTAGATAGTGTTTTAATTTCATTTTTAAGGCTATTTTTCTTTTATTTTCTTTGATTATAATCCATCCATCAGCCTTTGGAGGTCCACTGCTGGACATAGGCCTCCCCTAACTTGCGCCACTCTCATCGGTCCTGAGCCCTCTGAATCCAGCGGATGCCCGCTGTCTTCTTCAGGTCGTCAGTCCACCTGGTCGGGGGGCGTCCTATGCTCCTTTTTCCGAGACGTGGGCGCCATTCGAGGACCTTTCTTCCCCCAACGGTTACCGGTTCTTCGAACTATGTGTCCAGCCCATTGCCACTTCAGTCGGCTAATTCTCTGGGCTATGTCGGTTACCCTCGTTCGTCTACGGATTTCATCGTTTCTTATTCGATTGCGTAGAGAAATACCGAGCATAGCTCGTTCCGTAGCCCGCTGGGCGACTCTGAGCTTATGCATTAGGCCAATAGTGAAGCACCACGTCTCGGATCCATATGTCATCACTGGCAACACACACTGCTCGAACACCTTCGACTTCAGGCACTGAGGTAACTTTTTGGATGACAAGATATGACGTAGTTTCCCGAACGCAGCCCATCCGAGTTGGATTCTACGAGTGACTTCTTTCTCGAAGTTGAACTCAGCCATTTGGATCACTTGTCCTAGGTAAATGTACTCGTCTACAACTTCGAGAGCAATGCCGTCAACAACAACCGGTACGGGTGAGACATGGACATTCGACATGATTTTCGTCTTGTCCATGTTCATCTTAAGACCCACCCGTTGTGAGGCGCTGTTCAAGTCCCCGAGCATTGTACCAAGTTCTTCCAGGGAACCCGCCAAGATGACTATATCATCCGCATATCGCAGGTGTGTGATGTATTCACCGTTGATGTTGATGCCACGTCGTTTCCACTCCATCAGCTTGAACACGTCTTCCAACGCAGCAGTGAACAGTTTTGGGGATATGACATCCCCTTGTCTGACACCTCTCTGCAGTTGGATGGGGTTCGTTGCTGTGCCGTGTACTCTGACGGACATGGTGGCAGATGAGTACAAACACTTCAACACCTCGATATACCGGTAGTCGATCTGGCACCGCTGGAGAGAATTTAGTACCGCCCAGGTCTCGATAGAATCAAAGGCTTTCTCATAGTCCACATAGGCAACACACAACGGCAGATTATACTCCTCGGTCTTTTGTATAATCTGACGCAGTGTGTGTATGTGGTCCATGGTGCTGTAGCCTTTTCGGAATCCAACCTGTTCGGGAGGCTGGAAGTCGTCAAGCTTGCGTGCAATGCGATTTGTGAGGACCCTCAAAAACAGCTTATAAACGTGGCTCAGAAGTGTATTGGGCCCTTCAAAAAGGGCTTTGTCGCCCTTCTTAAAGAATAGCGTCACCACACCTCTGCCCCACGCTTCCGGGGTAGTTCTAGTATTAATGACGGAATCGAATAGTTTTTGGAGCGCCACTAGAAGGGGTTTCCCTCCAGCTCTTAGTAGATCGGTTGTGATTCCGTCATCTCCCGGTACCTTGTTTTTAAGCTGTTTGAGAGCTTCTTCAATCTCATACAGACTGACGTCCGGGATATCCTCTGTGTAGGGTCGGGTCAGTTTAGCTCGTTTGTCGCTCTTCTCGCGGGGAAGTGGAGCTTGAGAGGACGCATAGAACCGTCCGTAATATCTCTCAGTCTCTCTCAGAACTTCCGGTTCCGACGAAACCATGGTACTGGATTCAGTCTTCAACTTCGTAAGCTGACTTTGCCCAATAGACATCCCTGGCGAAAACTTTGGAGCCCTGGTTTCGCTCAATTGTGTTTTTTACACGATTTGCGTTATGTTTTCGCAAATCGCGTCGCCTGCACTTGGAGATCTGTTCATTGAGCTGTCGGTATTCCCTCATAGAGGTTGGAGACTGCACACATAGTTCTCGTCGATTCGTCATAAGACCGAGAGTTTGTTCTGAGAGAACCCGAGATTTACCACTAGGGTGGGTCT
>PDGT01000162.1:0-21907 GCA_003671415.1 Megathymus violae | reverse complement strand
TACATTCATTATTTATTAAAACCGCCTGCGACGTTATCCGATCATCTGTTTGTTACTTAATCGGATAGTAGCGTAATGGGAGTAATGCCGTGTAATTTGGACGTGATCTCGAAATAGATAGCGATTGTTATTTGTAGCGAGGCCAAGGTCGCGTGCTGTGTTCAATTGCCGCGGCGCACTGGACGGGAGGGCGCGCGAGCGGAGCTCGTTACTACGACCCTAAATCAATAAATATGTATTATAAAATCACATTTTTGCTTTAACTCATAAATGAGGACTAGCTTTAGTGTAGTACTAAATGTATCACATAACATCAGTATTTTCATCGCCAATCTTCCACGCAGATTGTTACCCTAACTAAAGTTAGTCTCATATCGAGCAATTGAACCGTTGGCATAAGAACAAATGGGCTATTAATATTCGCAAACGGACGTCCCTCTCCCTATTCCCCCACGCATCACCCGCGCCCGAGGGCGTGCTGCTCGCAGTGCGATCTTGTACAAACAAGATTCCGAAGTTCGATCCCAGAAGATCGGACGATCTTGTCCTATTATTGTGTTAGGTTAAACATAACCCAACATTTAATCCACATCATCGCGACCTGGGTATCATCTCGAGGTAGGTACATGTACTACGTTACTTAAAATACATGGAAAAAGAAATCGCTGCTACCACACTGCTACACAACAGCACTTTTATTTCCTCTTTCTACTTTCTAAAGCGACTGTATACTCAAAAAATATTCAATTATCAAGACAATAAAGTGGCAAGACATAATAACAGGTAAAAATACGAACGAACACTATGATATGATAACTTACAAATTTAAGGTCTCCTCGGTAATAAAAAGTTAATCACATCCATTTTCTCACCATAACGTAAATGTAACGCGTGACGTAAGAATATCTCTTGAGTCGTTAATCGTTTAAACTGCCATAACACATCACTGGTGCAGACTTTTCTTTTGTTTTATACCGCTCGCCTCTATATTTGGAACAATTACAGACGGCCATAGACCGCTATAACACCAGCGTCGTCACTGACGTGTAGCCAAAACGTCAAGAATATATTGGTGATCTCCAACTGCGCAACCTTAAAACGGCTCGAGATTTTGATTTTGCAAGAAATGGGACGGCTACCACGCCGCACGGGTCAGGGAATATATATCCCGACGATGTCCATGTGCATTGCTCACCAGAATGCATCACCCGCAAAGGAAATCAGTGCGGACTAACGATGGATGTAGTCCTTTCAATTATTATCAACTAATAAAGCACTGAAAGCAGAACACTTTTCGACGTTTATCAATGTCCCAATTAACGTTTGGCAGCCGCAGGTTGATACCGCCCACTTGTCGTTCTCGCAGATTTGTATTTCGATAGCTAATTGTTTTAATTAGGATCCGGTGAATAAACCATACGACGAAACGAATAATGAAACTCGAGTACTGTCCGTATGTCACACTCAGTTCATTCCGAATCCTACAGGGTACGCAAAATTTAAATGTGGTGCATATACAGTTTAGTTATCTGACAATGAACGTTTTATAAACGAATAAATAACCAATAACATTTGGGAATTTACTTTGAGAGGTAAATAAGATATTATAAATAAAAAACTTGTATCAAGTGCAATTATGACGTATTAAATGAAATTATGAGAGAATGAATGTACCTGCAACTTGGTGATGGTACGGTGACGTTGGAAGCACGTCCGCGGCACAATGTGGTCGAATAGGTGGCAGGGCGTGAGTGTATGAGAGGTGCGGCTCGAACTAAAATTAATGTAAAATGGAAACGACGACAATGGCAACATGAACTGAGCAGTAACACAGATGTAGTCAATACGGGAGGCGTGAGTTGTCGGTTAGGTTATTTAGGGCGGTCGGCTGTAGCTGTATTTTCATTGTAAGGTGGCGGTGCGGCAGCGGCGCACGTACATACGTACGTGCGTACGAGTAGGAACATCGGCTTGTTATGACAAATTTACGGCGCGTTGAGATTCTACTTTAATATATTAATGAACAGTCGAAATGCGAGATAACCTGAACCAACACACAGACACCTGATCAACGATCATGACGAAAATATATTTTTTTTAGAAATTAAATGATTCGGGATTATTGGAAAAAAAATTGAGAATTGGCCGTAATTTATTAAACTAACATTATGCAGCATAATTTAATGATCTATTTATTCATCATCATTACGACCCATGATTGTCCCACTGTTAGATACGGGTCTCCTTTGTTGATCGTAATCTCATTCGCTCTCAAGTTTGCAGATTTCTCACGATGTTTTCCTTCACCCAAGCAAGTGATAATTAATTTGCAATACTAACATAGTTTGACAAGTTATAGGCACGTGCCGGATTCGAACTCGAGTCCTCCGTGCTAGAGGTCAATATAATTTATTAACTATTTCAATTCAATATCTTATAAAACCATGCTGTAGCTATTTTGGATGCGACACAAGTCACTAATCAGCCGTCAACGCTTAACGGGATCATCTAACGAGCCACAAAGTCACTAAATAGCAAACCGCCCGAACAGCGCTCAGCTAAATTTGTGCGTTATACCTATAACTATTAAATAACGTGAGACAGAACGAGATGAGAACAATTTCATAAAATGTACACTCGGATCGCCACGAGGTGCTTGCTCTGCTCTGTGTAATACCATGAGAACTATTTCGTCGCTTTAAATAGGTATAATAAACGTAAATTGTTATATGTATTGTAGAAAACTATTCAAATTATAGTATAAATCTCTCGCAAGCACGTGGCTACACAACGTAAGACGCAGAAAATAAGAAAGCAACCTTCAAAAATATTTCTGGAACAACACGGCATTCTATTTCTAACTGAAGATTCATTTTTTGAAGTTGACTAGAAATAATAATTTTACGTTAAGACGTGAAAAAGACGAGTTGCACAAATAGACGCGGAAACCAAGAGTACGTAGTAGAGAGAAAAAGAAGAACACGGGACGCGGACGTGGGCGTCTTCCACCAGCCGCCAGGGTGGCGGCCGTATCTGGCCTTGACCTTTCTGCATCAAATATCCACTACTGGTATTTAAATTAAAGGAGCGAGCAGACAACTCTGGCTGTCGTTATTGACCACTCCCGCTCTTGGACTTAACTAGATTCTGTTAAACGAATCGATTGATTAGTAGGCATATACAACATTTTTGAGGCCGTTGACATAAAATGTTTAGTAATAACCCGGACCCAAGTCGTAAAACATCGGAATATGTTTGTTACAACATAGTCGTGCACAACATTCTGTAGGAGTAACATCTAATTACTAGTACCAACTTAGTCTTAGCCCAACAAATTATAGGTATTTTATGTACTGCTAAATCAAAAATGTTCAGTGGGTTGGAATTGCATTGATGATTAAAATGCATTGTACAAAAATCTCAATTTTGGCAATGCCAAGTGCCATCGGTTAGTCTTAACGGGCCCAATTTGCAAGTGTGTACCAATTAAAATACTTGCTGCATACTGCAGTCCCCCCAGATCATGATATTGAACAGATACGCGGAGCCCTCTACAGGAGACAAATTGATGGTCCGTAGTTTCGCGAGGAGCTCTGTGCAGTACACCTTCGAGCACATCACAACATCGCTGTCGATATTTCATATATCTATTCAAGAAGAAGTTGTCTTCAATAAGCGCATCTTCCTGATTATGATAGCTGTTAGGACGGATAATACGATTTACTACGATTACTTTTATTTGTGCTGGTTAAAGGTGGCGAGACATTCATATATAAACTTTAGACATAAATAGTTAATACCTAAAATAGGAGTATCTGAGAAAATGTACAATAAAAGATACAACCTAACAAAATATATCATAAAATATTCCTCTGTTGTATACGAGTATAACCGTATGGTAACCAAATAAGTAATAGTCAAATCTGCTATTAAATTATTTTTTCACAAACAAATTCACATGGTTATTTCACAACTTTACAACAACTGATTTTACAACATTTACATGGTTATTTTACAACATTGCGCTCATTTTATGTGACGTCATTAATAATGTATTGTAAAAAACTAACCCTCACTGCCACTACGTGTTCATCACAAATCATTTTATAAGCTAATAGGTGCATTGCTTATACGTTTAACAAGACGACGCACCACAAGACTGCGGTATTTTCGCGTATTGGTGCCTGCACTTCCAGGCGGACTCGGCTTTAGGTACCTTATACATGAATATTCAAATTGACCTGTCCGAAACAGTAACATTAATAGATTTCTTATTCCATAACCACTACAACAATATACTAGTGTATTACTAACGGCCAACTTTCACATTTTGAATACCGATATTGTTTACATGAACACCATTAGATGACGTACTCGAGAATTTAATGAATATTCTTAATTTATAATGCTATGTTTTGATAAGTCGCTGATAAATTTTGTTAATATATTAAAATATATAACTCCTCAAATTTTTCCCAATCATAAAGGGAATTAAGAGTGAACAGCGTCAATCGTTAACGTACTTGTGGTTATGACGTGTCCATTAACAACACTCGTTTAATTACTATTTACTCCGACGATTAAATTTGTATTAATAATATTTTTGAACTTCAGTAATTTTAATATGAAATCAAGATTTGCAATATCATTTATACATATTCACAGAATATGTGTCTTGGATTTGGACCGCATTGCTTGCATCATGGTCAAACATCTTCGCGACCGGATAATTGGTAATTTGAGCAAGGTACTATTTTCACAAGAATTCATTGTGTTAGCAACCGTATTCGTATTCGTTATTGGTGAAGGTGCTAGTTGACTACGATTATCTCTAGTGCCAATCGACAAACGTGCAAATAGGCCATGTGACGACAAATGATCAACGCCACCCATGCACAATTATGTTGCAGAACAATATGTATCAGGCCACCTATTTAGTTATACAAATACTAGTGGAAACAGAGATCGACAAGTCAGAGGATATCACTGTATTCTTTGGATATATAACGTAACCGATCGTGGTGAGGAGCGTGCGATGAAATAAATGACGGGAATTTTTGTCGACGCGTGATATAGTATAATGTAGTCTCTGTTTATCTGAATCCGAAGGTAACTAATAAGGTAGACATTTACTATGTATTTCGTTTGCGTTGGCATATTACCCAAACATGAAAAATTAAAAAAAACTCCAAATAAAACTAAAAAGCATTGTTACGGGTGTGATGACTGTTTTAAAACGTAGGGATCGATAATCGTTTGGGAAGAAAAGTTTTCCCGAGCAAACGGAGCATAAGAGAGTCCCGACCAGATCGCCTGATAATTTGAGCGAGGGAGCCACTACCGTCTAATAAAATGATGGTTTCGTTAACGCTTTATCGTGAAATTTTCACTGTGTAACAGCTGGCGAGGTCAAACGCCGATATTACATTCGCTGTTCGCTATCGCTAGTAAAACAGTTAAAGCTCCTAAGCTCGGGGTCGTTCTGTGAAACGAGGGCGGAGGCGACATTTACCGATCGTCGTCAAACATCGCCTATGCACGCTTGCTTCCGCCGAGTTCCGCCTCACGAACAGTGCCGCATGCCGCATAGCATACGCCATCGAGCCGTGATAATCACTTAGCTTAGGTATCAGCGGTAAACCTTTAAATTTTGCGAAATTACGGTGATCACCTTTGGAAATATGTAGTTTCTGAAACAAACGCATATATGCAGATAGATGCTTGACATCAGCTATTCCAATTCTTTAGTAGCTTCGTATAAAGTGCGAGTTATTGCCAGAGTATGATAAAAAACATCCCACGCTTTTTTGAATAAAATTAATTATTTTTCACCAACTTAATTTTTACTTTATAGTTAATAAATTTTCTTTACCATCATCAAGTGGTGGGCTCTATATAAAAAACTATTCCTTTTTCAAAATTATTTTCTACTGTATTTTATTGCGTTGGCATTGGCGCTTAACAAGCTTGCAAGTTTTTAAGCAAAGTGGACAGCTAAAAGTTGTTGAAATCAATGTTGAAAGATATTGTTACATCGATAGATAGATACAAGCGAAGCTAATAAAAGCGTGATAAAGTAAAGCCGTTTGTGGTGGATCTATGAAAGCTAATGTAATCATATTAAAAATATAATTTGCACTTTTTGTAACTAATAGCAACACGAGTGTGTCTCGAGCGTTGCTTGAAACAGAGTTGCCCTACACTTGCAACTACACTACAGCCAGGACGAACTATATCAAATTCTAGTGTAAATATACACTCATCTGTCATACTCTCCTATCATTCAAATGCTAAGAGCTACGTCATGACAACCTGACAGGGAATAAACATATCATCATCACCATCATCATCGTCCTCCTGCCCTTCTCCCAATTTTATTTGTGGTCGGCGCAGCATGTATTTTTCTTCCATACTTCTCTATCAGCCGTCATCTCACTAGTAACTTCCATTCTAGCCATATCATCCTTCACACAATCCATCCATCGCTTCTTTGGCCTTTCTTTCTTTCTTTCAGAGAATAAACATATATAAACATAATTTTTATCTGATCCCAATAAGGTAACAAGAACGATTTGACTACGGTCGAGATAGGCAAATGGGGGCAGAATGGCAGGTCTGAATAAACGCTTTGAGTTCGTATATTAATACGTATAGTATAAACTTAAATTACCAATTACTAGCACAAATGGATTACCATCACGTCCGAGAGTGAGAGAGAGAGAGAGAGAAACCAGAATACGGATGCATGATTTCAATGGCACGTTTATCCCTATGAAGAACAATGTGGCTTTCAACATGGTTTTATAATACAACCCTTGGACGTACGGTTCTCGTGGGATTTTTGTTTATTTATTTATTTCAACTAATATTACACAGTGCATTACAAAGGTTCATTTCCAGATAATAAAAATAATTGAGGTATCAATAACAATTAATCCATTTTCAATTTATCAAAATAAATATATTATAACGCTCTCCTGCACACCAAAAAGCGATATCCATAACAATTAAAATACCTATTTGATTCGTTTACCGCTCCCGATCACACTGTCGAAACCCAACCGCGGCCTCACATGGACACTCGGTCGACTGCTAAATAAACACGTCGACACTCTCTACCTCTCCATCAAGCTCTCAGACATTTTTAAAAATATTACTATACATGTAATAAGTATAAGTAATGAAAATAATGAGTATAATGAAAATTCTCTACAAGTGTTTGTCTAGATAGGCAGATAACACACCTCGATCACAAACCGTGCTTTTTACTTGAAATTGCGTTTGATATTATAATAAAAAAAAATCATACAATATTATTAAAAAAAACGCTTCATAAAGTGACCACAAACGGATCATTCACGTTGTAGTCACTGCAGACGGTTCAGGATATATGAATAATGATAGTCTAAACAAAACAATGGATATCTTTTAAGACTAGGAGGTACTTATCTTGAATCGAGAAATTAATTTAGTTTAAAAAAGGTATATATTTTACTTATAGTTTTTTCCAATAAGGTATTGTATAATTGACAACCCAAACTTGTAAAATACTGACGCATCAAGAGTTACACTTTTGAGTCCAAGCCAACTCCCCCCTAGTGTAAAGCTCCTGTTGGGGATCACAGACGGCAGTATCACTCACGGTCTCCATACGGGGTACGTGGCAAGAATGGACCGTGCAATGTCGTCTATGTTTTTGTGTTGCAACATCGAAAGGCCAGCAATGTTCAAGCGTCCGCTTCCATCTTGTCGGGGAAACGCATCGGCGATGTTTTTGGTGTTGTGTACATTTTAATGCTGATTTCAATGTTGTCATGATTTGTCGGTGTTAGTTGTCTACATATGTATATCAGTATAATTGAAATCTACTTCAAAAACATTAATGTATTTTTAATTTGAATGTATTAAGTAGTTGTAAGTAGTAAGTTGTGATATTTGAATTAAAGACAATACAACCTATAATTCAAATAATAATTTTCAATACCGATTCGCTGTTCCACACGAGCGCGAGCCTCTGAGCAACGGACGTTCTTCTTCCGCGATCTTAATTCTCGTTGGAATTACATTTCTCTATGTTATATAAGAAACCTACGAAGATTTAAGCATAAACAAAATTTAATATTAGCATTGTGGTGTTAGAAATAAAACATTTAGAATTTGGAAGATAAATTGTATTAAAATATTTTTGGCGGTTACAACAAATATGCCACAATAATATAAAGAAAACAATGAGCCGTGTTTAAAGATATTTGTTATCGATTATACTAATATTGCGATTTTAATGAACTTCAAGAAAAGTACAATTACTATGTTCGTGTGTACATATTTAAATTTTTTATGTATGTCCAGCCAAAACTTCGTGGCTTACGAACCTATTCTAAAAATTATTTTTAGTGCATAGGTGATGGCTAAGAATTGGTCCTTTCTTAAATATCCTCAGATAAAGAGTGCAATTCCTCAACGGGCAGCACTATTTCAGCTGTGTCTAAAGATATTTGCGGTGGTGTCATTAACATTGCAAAACAAGTCGATCAGTAATTAATTATTAATGTAATATAATTCTAATACAATAGTACGATGTGACGTTATTGAACCTGCCGTATGATTGTGTATGTGTATGTTTGATTCCGTTTTCAAACATGTCAGTTGTAATATTTAGGTACTCATTTGCTTTGTACCTTTTAAAATATGGCCTTAGTAAACTCTATTATCCTTTACCTCTTATCCAGTAATTTCGTTAATTATTTTATTATGATAAATGATTCTTTTATTATTGTTGTCAAGTATTCGGCAAATGCCTTAAATTATGTCATCATAGTTTCATTTCTTTTTATTATGTACGTTTTTGCCCTCCTTTATAACAAGATTTATTAGGCCGAAAGGAAATTCAAAATTCACTGAAAAAGAACACGAAAAGGAATGATTCTAGAAAAATCGTTAATATAAAAGGCGAGCAGTTCGATCAGAAGGCACAGTCTCTCGAAGTTTCTTAATCAGTTAACACTCTCGGGAAGGCTCGTAACTAAAGTTATTCGAAGTTTCTCACTCGACTCCGATATCTCCGCGCGCTGAACGCGCAAACCGTCTCTACCTAACGCACGCTCTAGTCACCGAGGTCTCCGTGCAGTGAACGCCGCAGACTCCCGTCGTCTCTTGCGCCCTAACACACGCTATTTTCATCGAAGACTCCGCGCGCTACATGCCGTAGTAATGATTTGGCCTAGCTATAGGCCAATCGATATTACCAAGTGACTTTTACTTTCTTTCATATTTTTGTAACTTATTTTATTTATTTATTTATTTATTTATTCTATAATATAAGCTTAAAAAACATTACAGACTTAAGTCCAATTCGTTTCTAAAGCTTCATTACGTACTCTCCTGCCATCATGCGAGATTCAGCAATGGGAGTACAAAATACTTCAACTGACGGATTCCACTCCACCAGTCCATTGAGCAAAGTCATTGCTCGCACCAGAGGAGATTCCGTCACGAGGACAAGTCTGCAAATCGGCACGGCAAATAACTTCCGACGTCGAACTCGAACATATTTGTCCGGGACATTCATATGAATCAGTTCTAGTACTGACGGGTTACAAATATTTCCTCGAATTAATTTTATAAAATACTCCATTAAAAACAGATTGCGTCGATATTCCAATGTATTATATCCTACCATTCCCAAAAGGAATAGGCTAGGATATAAATGGGGGTACCCTACATAATACCCGTACGCTCTAAAATATAAAAACCTAATGAATTTTCTTTGGAGCTTTTCCAACATGAACTTGTATTTTGCTTCATATGGACTCCAGATAAACAAAGCTGTTATATAAAAGTTTTATAGCGGCAATGCTGCGCTTGTCGCAAAACAAAACCCAACGTCCTGTAGGCCTTTCCGCAAATTGCCGTTATGTGGTCGCTAAAACTGAGATCATCTCTAATCACAACACCTAGATCTTTCAATGAAATGCAACGCGATAAATTCTCATTATCTAGTTGATAATCAAAATTAATAGGGTTCCGCTTTCGAGTGATCGTCAAGACTGAGCACTTGTTTTTATTAAACTCTAGCTTGTTCTTCCTGCACCACTCCAGAACATTGTTTATATCAGTCTGTAGTAGTTGGCAATCCGTATTATGTTTAATTTCCAAGAATAGTTTCAGGTCGTCGGCAAATAACAAGCATTTAACCGTATTGACTATATTTGGCAAATCACTGATAAAAATTAGGAATTCCAACGGTCCCAGGTTCGATCCCTGGCTGATTCCTGAGTACGTATGGTACGGTTTAGAGATATATCCATTAAACTGCACATACTGCCTCCGGTTACGGAGGTAGCAGGAGAAAAATTTATTGTAATCACCCAGAATATTTTAATACAATCTATCTTGTAAATTCTATTTCATTTACTTATAACACTTCATAGTACATAAATTTAAATATGGAGATAAAACGGTGTTATTTTACATATTTGGGGTAACATATAAATTTGCAAACTGACTGATCGAAAGTTAATTTCCTTGGAATATCCGGAACATACCGGGCGCGGTACGTTGATGTAATCACTCACCGACCCTTGGGCCTTAAATACCTGATATCCGAGCTCGCCACGAGTACAGTAATCGATGATACTGGATTTATGGATACCAGAGTCTCACCTGGAAATAAACATTTCAATATTAATACAACAATATTGAAGGATACCAGAACAAACGCAAAATCAGCAGAACTTTAATTTCTAAAATCATCAACAAATGTATTGAAATTTACATAATATAGATGCCAACAAGCCAAAACATAAAATACTCTGCTGAAAGAAAATAGTAACACGAATGATTAACCGTAATACCAGGTATAGGTAGACCGTCTCGGAAACACTGCGCCAGCTCCCTTGACTGCCCAGAACAACGATATTTAAATCATACCCGCATTACCGTAATATTAAACTCGGAGCAACCTCTCGCGAACCTTATTGCCACCGAGAGGACGAAGACCGGTTTCGAATCAATATATATATATATATATAAAACAATAAACGATTTGATCTACTTAGCTAGAGCTCCGGACGACAAGCTGCTGTATACACACACAACGGAAAAATGTCGAGCGACGACGATAAGAAGTTGATGTGGGTACTCGTAACATCGAAGGCTTTACACTGCGCGTTGCCGTCTCGAACGTTCGCTTGTTTCATACGTTGTAGATTAGCGATCAGCAAAGTGCACCGAATCACTGTGTGTGCGAGTTATGTCGTGAGGGGAGACCAAGACCTTGAAGGGGGCCGCTAATGGCTTATGACATCGTTTAGTGAATGGGCAAAAACACGCGAGTTCCCCACGGCGGTATCCTGCACATATTTTATAACATCTTCTGAATATATATGTTTAGGATTTCTCTTCAATGAGTATTACCTATTGGATCCACCTAGAAATAATTTGAACATAATCGAGCTGAGGAGAGGTTTCGGGAGGAAAATTATAAAAAAGTAGTAGACATAGGCGATGTTTGCTACGAACAAAATGAATGGACGGGCACACTCACGAGGGATTATTATCGAGCACTGGCCCTCGCCTTCTCTCAGACGGGTTGACCTAGATACCGAGTATCGACCAAATAAAGTCGAGGCAGAAGACTCTCGTGCGTACGCCGTCACTAAGTACACATGCTTGTCGTATACATTGCGGAGAGCGTCACAAAATTCCAAAGAAAAGTAATTGTCATAAAAATTATTGTGCAAATGTATTTCACGACCTACGAGACGCCTTAAAGGGCAACTGTCGCCTTACACTTAATGTGGACAAATATCGTAGATATAACAATAACTTTGTCTAGGGCCTCGGTAAATCTGCATTCCAGTCACAGATTGAAATCAATAGATGTCTGATCCATGTTCACTGTAGTTCAGTTACGTATTATTATTCTCGCGTGTGGCATT
Source organism: Megathymus violae (assembly GCA_003671415.1). Classification (NCBI taxonomy): domain Eukaryota; kingdom Metazoa; phylum Arthropoda; class Insecta; order Lepidoptera; family Hesperiidae; genus Megathymus; species Megathymus violae. The sequence goes on along the minus strand of PDGT01000162.1, from coordinate 9,968 downwards.
CTAATACCGAGCGACCTTTCGTGAATACACGTATGCACCGATGAAACTCATTCGTATATTTAAAGGGAAATAAACGATAGTTAGCATATAAAAAGGCATCGAAGAGACCATAGGTGAAATCAATGAACACGCACTCGCCGGCGTCCTCTATGTTGGGGCAAGCCCGACCCCCAGCAGACTCGGCAGTTTTGTCGGGGAGACGTCTCAAAGTGTGACGTCACGGCGCGGGTCTGCGGTCGCAGACGGCGCGCCGGTCGCGATCTGCCAGCAGCCAGCCCCGGGAGCCGGCGTACAACGTTTGTATGCATTTCGTTTGGCGTCGCTCGGCCAACAGGGACCCTGGGACCGGCCATGAAAACTTCGTCAATTTATTATCGATTTAAGTTAAATTTCTCTTAGTGTTACGATTACGACCCCATAGCCCAGTTAGTAGTGACCCTGTCTGCCGAGCGAGGAAGTCCCGGGTTCGATTCCCGGCCGGGGCAGACGTTTATGTCTTTTTATTATTATTAATTATGTGACAGATAAATGTTTATTCTCGGGTCATGGATGTTTGTATGTCCACGCCACCCTCAACGCAGGGAATCCTAGTGCAGGGGTCTGTGTAAACGTTTAAGTTAAATTAGTGTCACTTAGGAATGTGGAAGAGCGTCAGTGCGTGTGTGTATACTGTGTGTTCGAATGTAATATTATATTAATGAAATGGTATGTAGTTATTACATCTAGTTGTTATACATTAAGATCAATTTGGAAGAGGATTATTTGCTTACAGTGAAAATAGTTTTCAATTATTAAGTATGTATATCTTTGTTTCATATGTATGCGTGCGAGGTTGCATCCCGCGCCATTTCGGTTGTGTAATAAAATAGTGTTAAACTGGCTACCATGTTTAATGGTCGACCCCGCTCCTCACAAAAACGTATCACGTGGCGACGAATCGGACTTATCGCGTTATTTTACCTTGCAAATATGTCGTTTAATAGTCCTATCGGCATTTTTACAACGTTCGACTATCTGTCTCAGGATTGGAACAGCTATAAAGCACGTCTTAATCAGTGCTTTATAGCAAACGATCTTGTTGAGGGAAATGACAAGAAACGAAAAGCGTTGTTGTTGAGCGCTCTCAGTGAATCGACGTTCAAATTAACCAGTGACTTGGCGCTGCCGAAGAAGTTAGAAGAAGTGGATTTCAATAAGATCGTTATTTTGTTAGATAACCACTTTACACCCAAACGGGTTGGTTTCGCGGAGAAATCCATTTTTTATTCTTCCACACAAAAGCTGGGTGAGAGTCACACTCAATGGGCAGCCAGGCTCACAGGTCTGGCAGCACACTGCGGGTTCAAGGATTTGGAAGAAGCCTTACTCGACAGATTTATCGTGGGCATGTTGCCCGGACCCGAGCGCGATAAGCTATTCGTGCAGGAAGCGAAGGATATGAACTTAGCGAAAGCCGTGGATTTTAGCTGAGAGCGTGCTGTGTGCGCGCCTGGCGTCCGCCGCGCCGACCGCGCTGCCCGCCGAGCACGTGACGCTGGTCGGCGCCGGCGCGGCCGCCGTGAGCGCCGACGGTGTGTATGTGATATCCAAAAAGGAAAAGTGCAGTGTTTGTGGGTTTTCTAACCATAAATCGAATCAGTGCCGTTATAAAAATTAACGTTAAAAATTTCGTTATAAAAATCAGTGTAAATTGTGTAACCGAAAAGGTCATTTACGAAAAATGTGTACTTATAAGAATAACGAATTAAATTGTGTGGAAGGGTTTACGTTGACGGAGGGCGATGATGGTGAGTCGTTGATTAATTAAAAGGGCGAGCCGATGACGGAACGGGTGTTAGTCGGAGGTCTGTTGTTGGAGTTCCAGATCGACAGCGGTTCCGCTGTAAGTGTAATTTCGAATGAGTTATATAGAAATACATTTACTCAAGTACCATTAGCGGTCACTGATAAAAAATTTCGTAGTTATACGGGGGATCAGATTCAAACGGTCGGTTATGAATCTTTGCCAGTGTCGTATAACTCTGTTACCCGTAAATTGGATTTATCTGTAGTGCGGAATGGCGGCCCTCCATTGCTCGGCGGCGATTTAATTAGTTTGTTTGACTTAGAATCCTCACCGGCGATAAACACCATTCAGTCATCAGATGACGGAACTTTTACGGAGTCTTCGTTTGTCAAAGGACTAACCATTAAATTTCCAAAATTGTTTTCGGGTAATCTTGGAACTTTTAATAAATACACAGTCGATCTGCGTTTAAACCAGCCTCCAAGCCAATATTTTTAAAGCCAGGGCCGTGCCTTATTTTTCAGCGAGCAATGGAGTGCTTGCTCGTGGGTTTAGAAGGTACGGTGTTTTTCATTGACGATATTTTATTTACTGGAGAAAATCTAACTATCCATAGAAGGAGATTAACAGCAATCTTACAACGGTTAAAGGAAGCCGGGTTGTCACTTCAGCATAATAAATGCGAATTTTTAAAAAATGAGATTTCGTATTTGAGTCACATTATTGACAAAAACGGCGTTGGTAAATCACCGGAGAAGGTCAAAGCTATCTGGGAAGCTGTTAGACCACAGAACGTACACCGATTACAATCATTTCTGGGGTTAATTAATTATTATCGCAATTTTATACCAGACGCGTCCTCAATTTTAAGTCCCCTTTATGACCTTTTATGTAAAAACACAAAATGGGAGTGGACGACGATACACGAAAATACATTCAATACAGTAAAAAAAATATTAATTTCTGATAAAATTTTAACACATTTTAATCCGGCAGCAACCCTAATTTTAACAGTAGATGCGTCACCGATGGGCTTAGGCGCCGTATTATCGCAGATCGGTAACGATGGATCGGAAAGGCCGATCGCGTTTGCTTCGAGGACGTTAACATTGCCAGAAAAAAAATATGCTCAAATCCAAAAGGAAGCGACGGCTATAATTTTCCGTGTCCGTCGTTTCCATCAATATTTGTATGGACGATCCATTCCTTTCATCCTGAGGACGGATCATAAGCCATTGTTAACAATTTTCGGTCCGCGAAGGGGCATACCCGAAGTATCGGCAAAAAGGCTTCAACGCTACGCGTTGTTTCTATCTGCATATAATTTTACGATCGAATACGTACGTAGTGGTGATAAAATTGCTGATTTTTTGTCGCGACCACCGCTTGCGAAATCGGACGCGGTGGGCGAGGCGCGCGCGCAATCTCCGGAGCCTGCCGAGGATCACGCCGCCTACATCAATTTTGTTTTGGAGGGAAATCTCCCCGTGACCGCATCCGAAATCTGTCAGGAAACCGATCCGTGATCTGATTTTAGTTCAAATTAAAAAGTATGTAATAAACGGTTGGCCGAGGAAGTTAAACGATTTGGAGTTAAAACCGTATCACAACTGTCGGTTGCAGTTACCTGTGGAACGCGGCTGTCTCATGCGAGGCCACAAGGTGGTCATGCCGGCAGTCCTCCGGGAGACGGTTTGTAAGGAGTTACACAGCTCACATTTTGGCATCGTAAAGATGAAAGCTGAGGCTCGCAAATTCGTGTGGTTCCCTGGCATCGACGCGGCGCTGGAACGATTAGCCGGTGCGTGTGAGGTGTGCGCGGCCTTGCGACCCGCGCCGCCGCACGCGTCGCTCGCGCCCTGTCCACACCCGGCGCACCCGTTTTATCGTATTCACGTCGATTTCGTAGGTCCATTCCATAATCAAATATATTTAATCGTGGTAGACGCTTTTAGTAAGTGGGTGGAAGGTTTCCCCATGTCTTCCTCGTATGATTCGAAGGCCGTTATTAACAAACTGTATGATTTAATGTTCCGGGTAGGTATTCCCAAGGTTATAGTGAGCGACATTGGCACCTCATTTAATAGTGAGGAATTTCAATATTTTTGTTCCTTGAACGGAATCAAACATATTTGCCCTCCGCCCTACCACCCGTCGAGTAATGGTCAGGCGCAATGTTTTGTGAAAGTTATCAAAAAGGGTTTGAAAGCGATAATTTTGTCTAACGAAAATAAAAAACCCGTTCAAGAAAAAATATTGAAATTTTTATTCGATTACCGGAACTCCAAAAACAGCACTACCGAAAAATCACCGGCTGAGTTAGTATATGGGCGTTCACTGCGATCCCGGTGGGATTTATTAAATCCGTTTCACCCGTCGCTTTCATCACCGGAACTCTCTAAAATTGTGGGTTTTCACCAGTCTTCACAGATTAATCACTATAAAGGGAAAATTAGATCTACATTTCCCACACGTCATCCCCAACCTGCACTCCGATCGGTCGGTCGGTCGGTCATACGGTGGATGAGTAAGGGTTTCAATACCAATAATAGGGATCGCACTGACAAATCTATGTTTTGTCAGCAATAATGATTTCTAAAACACACCTTCACCACCAATTGATGGGAGTCTTTTTACCACTTTCGGAGAGCAACGTGGAAACAAACGACAACAAGGTTCCTCACTCCAAGATGCTATGAACGCTCCCCGAACTAATTAACGCCTATGATCCGATACTATATGCGATACGATACCTATGTGGTTCGTGGGTTTTCTCGTACTAAAATTTAGTAGCACCTACACACATCTTCTGCAGTTAATACTGTTTGCCGGGCTCCTATTTTTTGCTAATCTTCAAGGTTAATTTGCCCCCGCTTAAAATCAGCGAATCACCTAAAAATTTTGCTAAAAAATGCTGATTATAACCTTTGTAAACTTGTTTGGTTAAACAAAATTTAAAAGGACAGGACATCTTTTTAAATAATAAACACGAGATGCAAAATGATTACAAGATTGTTATTGAATAAAAGTTCAGCAAACGGCTTACTCAGTTCTATTTTCGAATAAATATGCTTTTTAAAAATATATAAACATTTAAAAATATATAAATATGTTCAGTTTTCAAATTTCGAACATCTCAATACTTACCTAGTGACCTGCGTATTACCTACCTACTTTTCCTAACTCACTGTAAATAATTTTAAGAAATAACAATGCTGAATCGCCAATCGACTAGATCCTAGCGATCGGTGCATCATGCGATCGTGGGATTAATTATACTGTGGGATGCGCTAGAATTCGTTACAAAATAAATGTAATATTTCGTTATGCAATAGTGACAGCGGTCGCCGGACAAGCGGAAAATCATCTTCTACCGAACCTTTCACGTCCCACAAAATATGGGAGCTGTCCAAACGGCGATCCATCATCGACAACCTTAAAATATAAGTCGTCGTTATAAATAGCGAGATGACAAAGAGCTGCTTCCACGTAGCGACGATGCTAATTGCGATGCTAACAGACTCCGATGCGCCGACTGGCAGAGCGGTCACGACGCCGCGGCCGACTCCCTGCTACCGACCGCCGTAGTATTAATAGTCAAAACTAGGAACCGATTGTTTGCTCGCGGGGTCGCTTCCCTTAACGTGATATTTCATATAAATATAACGAGGCAGCCGGCCAAGTTCGCGCGTACTACGACGACCCCGACTTGTGTTCCACCATCTAATGTTAACTTGAGCCGTTGTTCCCGAAATATGTTCGATGAAACTGTTACAAACTAAAACAACCCATGCAAACATTCTACCAGGGTCGTTCCACCTCTCTGAATGAGACGGTAAAAGATCGTAGCACGAGTTCGATTTAGGAAGCTGCACGTACACACGCTACGACGACCTATACACATGAACACGAGCCTACGTTACATAAATACCTAAAGTACAGTAAAGTAAAGTAAAAACACTTAAGTGAAATGATAATATAAAATTAGAAACCATTGAAGTAATTGCCTTGTTTATTAAATACTTTTATTTTGAAAATCTACTGAATTCAATTAATACCTGCGCTTTCTACGTGTTTCATTACTGGAATTTGAATATTGAATGAATTGAATAATTGATTTGCTAAGGACAAATGGCGTACATCACTTGTTCCGCCTCCGTCGAGACATGCGAGGCGGTTGGCAGCCAAAATTATAACACATATTCATTAACTAAAGAGATAATAGAACATACTACGAGAATTTGTTTAAATTAACTTCATCGGAAAAGTTAACTCGATCGATATCTAAACCACAGAATAGAATACATATTCTATTATATATACAGGCTACATGGGAGGCACAACGTTATCTGCGATCACGGTGACTCCCATGTAGACTCGATTCTGTCGATAGGACACGTCGAGATGTTGCGGTCCGAGACACGCCACGCCTCGTATCAGCATTTTTAATATCTTACATGCGCATGACCGCCGCAGGTAAAGGTTAGCTCAATTAACTCTAGCTAAATTTTTACTAGCACGAGCGTGCGTATCGACATAGAACCGATGAGTGTGGTGTAACTCGGGCCTGGTCGGGTCGTCATACATTGTAAACTTCGAACGATTAACGGTTCCGTGTCGAAGACGCGTTTCCGGCCGTCTTGGATAATCGCAAATGATAATTTAACATCTGAACCGATGTAACATCAAAATTATTTTAGAGATCTTATACGGACAAAAGACGGAACATGAGAGTATATTTTATTGGATTGGCAGGAGTGAAATGTTGCATTTCCGACATGGTGTGTATGAGTAGTATCAGGAGGAGAGGGGTGAGCTGGCACAAGCTCATCATTGACAATTGCTAACTGAGTTAGCGGCGCGCAGCCACGACCCTCGATGAGGTCCCGTTGCCAAACCTGCGCCGGCTGTCCATGTACGTAATATGTAGATCACGAGAATAATTCATAGTGTGCCAATGCCGTCGTCACCTTCACAACCTCGTTCAATTAATTTATTCCATGACACATGTAAGTTGTAAAGCATACGATCAAATTCAATACAATGCAAATACTTGTTATTTCACGTGAATTTTATACAGAAAATGATAATAAAAAAAGAGATGTGGTGTCGTGGGACACCAGGTAGGAACGAAGTTCCTTGGGCTAATGTAGAATCGACACAATTTGCAAAAAAAAATCGTGCTCAGTTTTATGTAGGTTTTCTTGATTTTTCTCTTAAATTTTGCTGATTAGTTTTTATTTAAGTACAGGAAAGTATTTAGGAAATTCAGTATTTTAGGAAATAATAAATTACGTAAAATAAAAAAAAATCGTAATTCAAATTATCAACTAAAATAACAAAATATTATTATTATAAGTAATTCTTATTAATCAGTCTCGTCATTAAATTCTATTGCTGAAACTATTGGCTTCAGAAAGAGAAAGGTATTATACACTACTCGCTTGTGTATACGACTGTCGCGCCTGCGCACGTCTCATTTAACGGTTTTATTCCACTGACTTTTTCTTACGGTTTTACTGTCACATTTTTTTTAGTTCGGTCGCGCAGCAAAATCCCTATCTCCTCCAAGCCTGCCGTAAGGAACTTCGTTCCAATAATGATGATTAAGAAATCGATGGTCTTAAATAAATACTAAATACCGCTCATACACCTGTAAATTTTTTCTCTTTTACACATGTTGTCACACAATTTTAATGTCATAAATTGACTAAGTCGACACACGATTCATTCATCCACGATTAACAAAATCACAAAAAAATCTTACTAGTGCTAAATCAATACTAGTATACAAAAAAAAAATCAATCGCCTCAAGTATGAGAGACCGCCATTGGAGAGCGGCTCTCGACCGATAAAGGTGATGTTTTTGTTGTTATGTTGAGATGAGCTAAATCCCTCATCCAGTCTACTATGTCCTAAGACTTTGCACTGTTCAGCTGCATTCACAGGAAGCGTTGGAACAATATTCTGCCTCGCTTGTGGAATAAAAAAAAATAACAAGAAAAATCGTAAAACTTTTAATTATTGAATCGTAAAATTTTAACTTTGTTAAAAGTTGCATTCGGTAAACCACGCAGATACTCTACGGACACATTGTACACTGAATGTGGAATCCTAAGAGTGCGCCAATTATACATCTTAGCTTTGATGCAACGATTCCACAAAAATTCTCTATCGTCAACAATCACCTCCTTACAAATCACAAAGAAAGTTGAAGTGGCCCCTACCTCAATCAAACACGATTTTTTTCAGTCGAACGTTTTCTTTTCTAGGACCCTTGATTTATAGTAAACTACACCACAAACTCAATCTTGCTAACCAGACTATGCATATTTGCGAAAAGAAAGTCAAATCTTGGCTACTTCAAGTTACATATAAAGACACTGAAAATTTGCTTTGCAGTACTGTTTAGATTACGATTAACAATCTTTGATAACTACAATTGTGTACATACACCTTCACTTTCAAATATCATCACATACACACACACACACACACACACAAACGCCCGCGCATACGAACGCACACGCAATCGCACACAGATACATATACACACTTGTAACATTTGTAAATTGGGTAATTTTAGTTTATATATATATATGTATATATATATTTAGATATGTGTATTGTTGTTTTACTTATAAGGACTGGTGTGAATCTAGTTACCCAAACACTAGTTATTTACTAGAAGTTCCTTACGGCAGGATTGGAGGAGATAGAGATTTTGCTGCGCGACCGAACTAAAAAAAATGTGATAGTAAAACCGTAAGAAAAAGTCCATGGAATAAAACCGTTAAATAGGAATTTTGCTGCGCGACCGAACTAAAAAAAATGTGATAGTAAAACCGTAAGAAAAAGTCCGTGGAATAAAACCGTTAAATAGGGTATTGCTGCGCGACCGAACTAAAAAAAATTTGATAGTAAAACCGTAAGAAAAAGTCCGTGGAATAAAACCGTTAAATAGGGATTTTGCTGCGCGACCGAACTAAAAAAAATGTGATAGTAAAACCGTAAGAAAAAGTCAATGGAATAAAACCGTTAAATGAGACGTGCGCAGGCGCGACAGTCGTATACACAAGCGAGTAGTGTATAATACCTTTCTCTTTCTGAAGCCAATAGTTTCAGCAATAGAATTTAATGACGAGACTGATTAATATGCATTACTTATAATAATAATATTTTGTTATTTTAGTTGATAATTTGAATTACGATTTTTTTTTATTTTACGTAATTTATTATTTCCTAAAATACTGAATTTCCTAAATACTTTCCTGTACTTAAATAAAAACTAATCAGCAAAATTTAAGAGAAAAATCAAGAAAACCTACATAAAACTGAGCACGATTTTTTTTGGCAAATTGTGTCGATTCTACATTAGCCCAAGGAACTTCGTTCCCACCTGGTGTCCCACGACACCACATCTCTTTTTTTTTTCATTTTCATTTCAAAAATTTGTTCCTTTTTCTTTTGCCTTCATACAAACTTATTCGTCCACTAGTAATTTAGTTGGTGAGAATCAATCGAAGAAATTTAATTTACTGTATGTGTAATACCGGAGCTTATTGTACTTTTTTCTCTTTCTTTCCACATTGAACACAGTACCATAAAAATGTATAAAAGTATTGGATTTCTCGTTTGGCCCTCACTGACCGACTCTCCCGCGTCCCCTGACGCCCCTCTGGCCCAAGACGTCGACTTTTCCGACGCACAGTCAATCTCGTCGCGTAAGCGGCCAATAGAGTCCGACGGTTCACTAGGACTTTCCGACGACGGCACCGTCACGCCGTCGCAATCAGACGACCAGTCTTTCCTACCGGTCGTATCCAAGCGCACGAAGCGCCTAACTAAACGCGCCGCGAAAGCGTCCTCAGAGGACAAACCCTCCCTTCCCACTCAACCCGTCCCGCTCATGTCCTTAGAGACCAGCGCCCCGCCCTCCTCGTCCAAGCAATTCCCGCCACTCAAACCGGCATCCCGTTGCTCACCCGTCCCTCCGAAGGTAAAGGCCCCGCCACCGGTATTTGTCCGGGACAAGTACATGTGGCTTAAAGTCACACAGCTATGCGCAGACTCCAAAGTCTATTTTACTCACGCCCACGTAGTAGGGCAAACTGTCAAAGTCACGTCGCCAACGACTGAGGTCTTCCGCGCGCTTACGAGGCTCCTCACCCTCAACAAAAT
>PDGT01000161.1:222174-252012 GCA_003671415.1 Megathymus violae | reverse complement strand
CAACGGATCGAAGTGAAATAATCTTAATATTTTAATGTATACTCAATTCTTTTTAATTACGGTTTTATGTGTTTTATGTGTGGTATAAGTCGAAGTAGATCTAGTATTGTGTAGTAGGATTGGTCGACAAATAAAAGCTACAATGTATTTGGCGATGACAGTGGATAAAATAATAATCGTTACCTAAAATAATTCTCATCAACTACAAATAAATAAAATACAAATATGTTTGTATAAACAGACTACAATTTAAAAAAATACTAACTTGATTTAACAAAAACTAAATTATCATCAATTATTAAAACAGAAGGGTCCGAAAATCTATGAGCTCATTAGAAATAAATATAATTTATATTATTTTGAAAGTTCTTGTTTAATGATGAACATCTTAATCGATGATATCTGCTCCTGTGGCTTTCAATTGCCCGATAATTGATACTGATATTATAGAATATACTTTGACTACCTTTGAAATAATATACATTTAAGATTCACTATATTTATATTTTACCTAGGATACTACTAGTTTGAATAAATCGGAAATGAATGATTTATGTATTTGGAAGACTAAAATTGAACGTACCATAATGTCGCTGTTAAGCAATTTTCGTTAACGAATATTATCAGGCGATTTGGATGAAGTATCTAAATTTGGAGGTAAAACATAAGAATATTGTGCAAATATAAAAAAAGTACATATGTATGGCGAATTTGAACGTGAGAGATATTTCATAAGCCTATACGGAGGATAATCAGTATGTAAGTATATATTTAACTATAAGACTATATTAAAAAAGGAAATAATCATTTAAGAATGAAAAAAAACAGTCCGAAATATATTATTTATACTCTCTAACAGCTTCGCTTATATAACTGACACCAAGCTGTTACAATATGTATTTGTAAGGAAGTAATAATTAACTTTGAAGCGCAAATAGTATAATCAATTATCGAAGTTCGAAACAATTCACGTCAATACTAGCAGAGATTGGTACGTCTACTGTCTACCAATAAATAATAATTCAATTATTTAAAGGAATATGAATGACAAAAAAAACCGCTTTCATTCTGTCCTTTTTCTTCCTTAAAAGAAATTAGACAGTGTGAAAGGTAGCGGCCCCACCCCGCCGCATACGGTGAGCTCCAGCCATACCTACGGAAGAGCCCTCCCCGGTATTATGATTCTAATCCCCAATTTCATTTAATGTACAGAAAAATATGGACGTGACAATGTCACAGTACAATAGTCATACATTGATTTAAGTAATAGGTCATAGTTCTAACCATAGCAGAAGTGTTTCTTATACCTTCTGGTAATTAGACTGTATACTAGGTATAATTCAAACCCCCCTTGATTGCACTGAATATAGCAGATTGTTTTATATTGGACGCGAGTCTCTCATCATCTAAATGTTTGTGTTAATCGTAAATCATTGTAAGAGTTGTGTAACTTCCGACGGGCTCAGTAGTTGGAAGCTTTAATGCTTCCACATACCTTCCACATTAAGCCATTATATCTACCTTGTTATAAACAGCGAAAACATAGCACACAATTAAATTAAATTGCGTAAAAAACATTACGAAGATTTAACACATATCTTGCTAAAACTTATATAAATACTATTATCCGATCAACACAAAATAACATCCGATATACGAAAATAATGCTTCGTATCCTAAAAAATAATAATATCGTTATACTGCGATAATAATATCGTTAACTCTACAATGCTACTTTGTTTTCAATACACCTAAGGCAACGAGAACCACTTTATGAAACATCATAATTGTAATCATAATTAAACATCTAACCATACTGGTGTAACACAAGTTTATTTTATTCAAACGAATATCGCAATATCATTTGCGGATTGAGATAACAATGAACGAACTATATAAATATTCTCAAAGACCAGAGTTTCTAACTTATAGATGTTCATATTAACCTATGCGTTAAAAGATTATAAGATGGTGGTAACTATTTTACTATTAAATTACTATTTGCCCGTTTTAACGAATATGTTTCCAAAGACTCACTCGGTAAAATAAGAGCGATGATATTTCCAGACACAATCAGACCTACGAGTGGACCTCCGTTAACATAATCCTTAACGTATTTTTTGCTAACATTAGGCAGGTACCACACTATGCGGTAATACAAAATTATGCTTCGGAATCTCGGTTAAAGACAATATGAGGACTACACACAATTAACACCCTTACATACTATTAAGATACGATAATATTATTGTATATGTATGTGTGATTATATTTTGTCATTAATAATTTCTAATTCCGATATAATAATGTCAAAGAAAAGTTTAGATAGTCAAATTATTACATTAAATATTTACGAGAATACATTTATTACTCTTAGGCAATAAAAATATACGAACTATAAGCAGCTACATATAAAGTATAAAATGCACCTTGTATGCGTATGTAACATATTATATAGAATCAATCAAAGTGTTTAGAACTGGAGAACTTTCTTCCTTTAGAAATTGAATGTTACATATCTTATACTCGTAGTTTAATAAGAGTAAAACAATTACTAATATCTATATTCCATTGATAAGTAGCGAAAGATCTTGTTTCTTATTCGTATAAAATATTTAAATTATACTATTAATTAAAAATTTACATGTACAGTCAGATTCATAGGCCTTACATTTTTACACACCACAAAAATACTAAGATTATAGACATCAATTTCTATTTTAAGAGTAAATATTATTAAAAGCATTACTTAGAAGAGACAAACAAAGACAGGTTAAGAATATCTGGCAGTTATGTATTCATGCATATTAGTAAGTATCTATATATTTGTAAACTTTATGAAATAAGAGCTGTTATATTAATGAAGAATTTAACGGTATAAATGAAGTAAGTATGATCATAGAATGAACGTATGTAAAAAGAGTTTCGAAATTTAATACGAAGTATTGGATACATTTTTAAAGATTATTATTATTAGAAAACCGCGAATATTATATTAATGAAAACTACAAAATACGGATTATATGGATTATTATGGACAGAACGTAACTTATCATTTAAACACCGACGAAGAAAGAACTAGGTGCACGAATAAACACAGAAATGTATATTATTATATTAGTGTTATAAATATTAGATTTAATACCATGAATATTTACAAACTATGATAATGAAAGCAGGTTTGTTACTTACGATGTTTGGAGCTATCGTGAATCTTAATCCTTAAACACACGCTAATTTTATTTAACTTGCAGGTTATAGAGACTGGTTAAAATATTTTCTAATATACGTTAAACATAGTCCATAACAATTAAATATGTCATAAGTTTATATAACCAAATACCAGTATATAAGAACATTGATTAAATACGTCCATTGTAGTTTTCCTCATATGTACATTGTATGGCCTTGTAGTAAACCTCATAAGTAAAAATTAAAACTATTGTTCTCAGCAAACTTTCAGAAGAGAATTAGATAGTCCTCACAGAGATCTTATTAAGTCATTTTCTATTACAAAGTGGACCGCACTAATACATAATTTATGAAATGTACGAATTTTCTGAATTTTGAACGTCCTGAACGGTTGAAATAGGTCTCATATATAATACCGGCATTATGTAAGTCTTTGATATGTGTTTTTTTATATCTAAAAGGGCGTGCAGTAATTTTTTTATATGGTTTGGCTTAGTTTTATATTACATCGAAAAACTTTTTGAAACAGCAAATTTATTAAAATATGACAAACTGAAAAAAAAATTGTGGATATCACTCAACATCTTCAAGAGATATTAAGAGATAGCCCCGTTCTTTCTCAGCAAGTCACCTTATCTTCGAGAGAAGAATGTGTGAGTTGGGAGAAAGAAGTCGGTGGCCCCGCCTCGCCACCAACGGTAGGCTCCATCCGTGCTAGTGAACCTTCCCCGGGGACAAATCTATTAGAATTTTAACGAAAAAGAAGCAAAGCTGCAATAAAATTATAGTGCTGAAGACTCATCTATTTCACTTTTGTAGTCACGATTCTTCTAAGATCTTCCCGTCGCGAATGTACTTACGACTATATGTCATATTGGAATTTTGAGTTAGATTGCACATAGTGTGACAAGCGTACAATCGATAACAGAAGTGTAAAATCATTGCAGAAATTTAAATGAAATTTTGTTGATAAAGAAAGTTTTTATTTCTACTACTAATTTTGCACGTATTTTAATACCTAAATAATATTGAGGGGAACTAAACAAAAAAATATTAATTTTATTCTTACGTATCATCGAATACCTACTTAATGACTTAAGTTTATGTTTACGGTATATTTATTTTTTCAAAACTATTTACAATTACGTTAATATCAGAGGATCGAGGAGCTGTAGCAATTTTATTATAAAGTTTTATATCGTAAAATTATTAACTTCTACATAATATATAACCCTCGTTAACAGAAGTGCAGAACAATGTCTGCCGAGCCATCTAATAATACTTATTAATTTAATTTATTCATTTTTGTAATTCCCTAAAACTAGGGTTACAAAGGACGAACATAATGTCCATTGGCAATCATACAATTCAACATCAAAGTTGTCTTAGTAATACTGCTGATTCGAATAATTAGTGAATATTTTTATTACAGTAATAACTAAATTTCATTGGTATTAGGAAGATCTCTTATTAAACCTTGATTGGACTCGAACCTTGACGTTTTATAATATATTTCTAAATATCATAGAGTACATTAAATCGCTGTTGCCTATTCTAAAGTTGAATATAATATTTAAATCTAAATTAACTTCTAAATTTGTAGAAAAAATAAGAAACTCTTTGGTTCAAAAAATGAATTATTATTTAACTTGAATAATATGTATTTATATTCATGAATAAAAAAAAGCTGAATAATACAAGAGATACTATTGACTTTATGCGATAAAAAGTATAAAATCGTCTAATTTTGTTCGCTGGACCTACGGTAATATTTAATTTTATTGACTAAAGGGTTTACCCCTAATTGGAATATTGGTTTAAAAATGAATTATATTTAGATATATAAGTACTATAGATGTAGTAAGAATTACCTACAGTTAAGTCTGATTGCCTGTCCTTTTAAATCTTGGTATCAGCAAATCAGCGCGCGCGCAGGTTATGTTGCATCGCGTAAACACTTCGAATTTTTGATAACGCGCCATAAGAAGTAGTATGAATTCAGAAAACATTTTCGTTTCAAGGAGGCTCTAAAATGTACATAATATACCACTTTCAATAAAGTTAAAGAATAAAGTTAAAAGAAAGAAGACATTTACGAGAAATATGAGAAATACAGACTTATGTACATGAGTATATTTCACAACGAGCTTTTTATTTCAATTTTATTTTTTTTATCGACAGAATGTTGCTTTTATCATGAACAATTATCATTTAAATAATTATGTTATAGGGCTACTAATTTTTATATTTCATTACTTTAATTTAATTACTAAGAATAGCTACCACGTACATCTATAAAACATCAATATTCACACTTTATTATCTATATCACAAATCATTGGATCCTCTATGGCGAAATGACTGGCATTTAAGTACACACCAACTACCAACTATTTGTAACATTTTTTTTACTTAGTGTAAAACTAATTATACACGTGTTTATATGTAACATTTGATTTTAAGTGATAGAAAAGGTTAAAACATATGGCCGCGGTTGACAATGCCAAAAAATAAATAAAGTGCGCTTAGAAGGATATTGATACATAGCAATCATTAAAGCATGTCAAATATAAGTGCTTTTAAATTAGTTATCCTACAATCAATGCGTTCAGTTTGACCGCCATGCAGGCATGTATATTTGTAGCGAAGCTCAAAGATTGAATTGAATTTGAAAGCTAGAGCAAAGTGGATAAATGGGAACTAATTTTGAACGGAATTTAAATTTAACAAATCGTCACGTCTAAAACATTAATAACTGTATTACTTTATATATCTATATAAAGATATGTCACCTACCGCATGTATGCAAGATTACAAGAGGACGACTCGACCTTTTGGGTTGATTTTTGTTTTGTTGTCCACATAAGTTACTGATGAGTGAAAGTCATTGAACAACGAGTTTTTCGAACCTGATATTTGAAAGAAGGTTAGTCTTGATTAGAAAATTAGTTATTTATCGAAATTATGATTAAATTTAAATCGAATCGATTCGAATCGTTATCGAGATTGAAGAGAGCAAGGTTTCGCGCACTAGGCTTTCTATGCTATAACAGCATCAAACCACAAGCGAATATTATTTAATTTAAGTATTATAAAATAATTTTAAGAAATCTATAATCCTAGGTGATGTATGAGCAATATATACTTTTTGTTATTTTTATTTTAACACGTTATATTTTTTTAAGAGTTAATTTTTCTTTCTTTATTTTTTTTTGTTTCTTTTATTCTTCTTTCTAATTCCGGTTCATTAATATCATCGGAAATCCTCTTACTACATTTTTTATTCATAATTTATATCTGCCTTTTCATATAATAAAGCGAAAAAACATATGAAACCTATGTGTTTTAAAGAGTAATGTATAAAAGATAACTAACTATTAATATTACGTTGATAGGCAACTTTTCTAGCTTTGGATGACAAAAATTGTAAAGCTTTAAAATATAGCTATACGATTATGAGTGAATCATATTAAGATAAATATACAATAACTAATATGATACCACGAATTTTCCGTGAAATAATCCAACAATACTTTCGATTTATTCATGTATACGAAATGTAAATCTATGTGGTGCATCACTAATCGCTAACATAAGTGTGGAAACATTTGAATCTGTTATCTTCTACAAAAAGATTTTCTTTTAAAAAATGACTTACAAATTATACTTAGTATTGTATGCAAATGACATAACATTTTGATTGGTTTAAATATACCTACTAGAGTTCATCTAGTGATAGAAATTTGTCGATATTCTTGAAATAATGTTATTTCATTTTTTTTTAAGTTACCGTTTGTCCAGATACCAAACAAAGAAAACCAATTTAAAAGGGGTAGACGAGGAATTGCCACTGAAATATTTTTATTTTGTCGAAATTATCACCCATTAATTAACCTTGGTAAAAGGCCAAGGAGTCGTCCTAAACTTATTTACATATTATCCTGTATTTGCTTAAATGATTATAATCTACATGATATATTAGCGTGGTTATGAGAATGGCAGTTATAAATTATCACCAAAAGAAGTAACGAACATTTATGCAAAATGTATTCTTTCTAATATTTACAACAGCTACTAATTTTCATTGGTATTATGCAGATCCTAAATTAAACTCTAAAGCTCTAACGCATTTTATATAATAAATGTCTTAATATCGTAGTGTGAAAGAAGAACATAATTATTCTTTCGCTATTCTAAAGATTATGTATTCCTAATTAATTGTTATATACATACAACTGAAATTACTGCGACTTAATTTTATATTCCGATCTTAATTTCTTAAGTAATGTAATATTAAATAATCATATACTTCATAACGTGATTATAATATGCAAGTACGTATAAAAATTAATCATTAAATCACATAATTTTTAACGTTATTTTAATTACATCTAACCTAATGTTTCAACATAGTAACTGGAGTATATTGCAAAACTGACATGTAAGTAGCAAACGAGATTTTTCACGATGATTGGATTGCAAATATACGCGATTGTTTAAATCGATTAAGTGGCATTAAGTAATTTGTAATCGATAGCAGCTCAGCATCCTATAGAGACATAGTAAGACCTTTTAAACATTTTTGAATAATGAAATGTTAGTGAAAATAATCTGACATATTTGATTAGAAAAGTAACATTTACAGTTTTAAGACAAGACTGAGCCAAGGTTTCGCCTTGCTTGGTAAAATTTAAATATAATCAAAGTAGACTTAGATAGTTATTCTTTTTTTTAATCGATAATATTACACTGAGTCAGTTTCAAACTGTTCTTGATTATAAATCTGATAATATTTTTAATAAAAACATGGTATAATTTTATTGTAACTATGGCAGTACGTCATGACACCGTAATACATGACATAAATTCAACATAGTTCAATAATAGTATTTTTATAACATATCTCTGAATAATTTTTACCGTTACAATATCTTGATTTTGATATTGAGCTTTATTTTTACACGCTCCATGTAATTATGATTTCCGTGTGTTATTTACGTAAGCGTTTATGTGTGTTATTTATTTCAATAGATGAAACTCGAGCCATTTGTTAATTTCATGTTTTATTTATATAAATTTTCGTTTTTAGTACCATTTTATAGTTTTTCTTTTCGAAGTCGGTTAATTTTTGTTTTCTTTATAGTTTTACATTTTTAAGTTTAAACATGAATACATTTTACATACGGCATTAAGAAATGTTATTATATGATAGGACAAGCAGATCGCGCATCTGATTTAAGCGCCACGTGTGCCTAAGATACAACTAAATAGTTAATATTTACTAATCTCAGTGTTATCCTGTAGGCACTACTTACTCCTTAATGACTAGGTATTAAAGAATGATCTTGCTTTCATCATAAGTGCAGCATCATCATGAGGTCACCGTGATCAACCTCATCATGAACTGATGATTTCTGAACGCAAACCCCCAACGGCCTTGCAATGTAACCAATAATGTAACATACATTGAGATTTTAATCAATACCTATCTTTCATTACATTAATATACACATATGTATTATAATAATATTACTAGTTTGACACACAAAATGTTTACTCATTTACGCTGCGACTGTAAAATGACGCCTACGAATAATTCATTTTTAAATCCATAATTACATTTAACACAAAGTTTATATAAATCTCATTGCTTTAACCCTGAAATAATAATGGTAGTTCCCAAGTGGCATTCCTAAATTTTAATAGCAGTTACTGGGCGGTTGCTATATAACTTGCCTTCTACTCAATGGAAATATTCAGGACTTTCTTTTGGTTATCATAAATACAAGATCTGTGAACCTTGGGTAAACTTTAAGATGATTGGAATATGTTATAAGTTACTACACCTAAAAGTACATTACAGTATGTATATTTTGGTTGTGTTTTGTAATACAAATAAGCAAAAATCACGAATTTTATCATATTTATTTAATAGGTCGTAACTATGTATGTACTTATTTATCACAGAAATGCCTAATAGGCAATATTCGTAGTTTGAATGTTGGCGTTAATTCTTATAACTATTATCACTATAACCACCACTGTGTCTCGCGTTGGGACGAGTAACCAACGCGCAGTGAATTTAATTGAATTTGATTATAATAAAGAACAGCTTTATAAAATCACAATTTTGTGTTTACTTTACGTTAACACATTATTAAATTAGAACGCTATATGTACACTAAGATCTACAAATTTCAACATGCGATCCGTTGAGTTTATATTTAACATATCACGAATAGCCGTTATGATTATGTTTCATTATGTCGTGTCAGTTAAAAAATCCTAATTGAATGGAAGTCGAGAGACTAGGCGCTTATACAATGCTGCCAATGCAATGTACAGTCAATGCTGTCAAATTTAAAATTTCAAATAGAAATATGTGTTAGATTTGTTTGAGGAGGAAATTCGAAAATAAAGAAATTTTAAATACATCAAAATGTATGGACTATGTCTGAATTAAATTATTATTATTACACTAGAGACGGTAAAGTTTCACGTTATTTACAGTGACGATGTTAAGAGATATTTGCGCGGTTGGTGTTTACAAGCGTAAACACTTAACAGTCTACGGAAAAATGCCTATATTAAATTCGGTTATTAATAATGTAAACAAAAGGAGTAGCATTAGGATTTAATAGTACCCTTCTAAGATTAATTGGTACAAGTATGAAAGATATTTAAACCAAGTCCATTGACCTTTATGGGATTGGCCAAATACTCGATATACTATACAAAAGTATATTCGCTATAGGTAATTCTTAATTGCTTCCTGTCACATATTAATCTCAACATAGTATTAGATGATTTAATAGGCAATATACATGACATTATGTATAAGTTCCGATTGTTTATTATCTTATATCGATATTATTAAAAAACGGCAAGTGCGTGTCTATCCACACATATTGAAAACCCTTCAAGTGAACATTTGTGACCACCCACAAATCACTGTTTTCTTATTCCGTCCCAAATATATGTATTTGGAGTGCCAGCCCTAATAATCTTATTAATCGAAATTTCTATAACTTCGTTTAGTAACGATTCATAGAACACACCTACGAGTTCATCTCTAATTTAGTTTTTGTGTTGCCGACAATGTTACCGGAAACCGAACTCACTGGCGTGTCTATGAGAAACCTATGTCCAGCAGTAGATTGTAATGTAGACTGTAAAGAATATGTGACATTCGGACAGACAGACAGACAGACAGGCGAACATCAGACAGATGGGCATGTTGAACTTCGAGATTCCGTACAGTCACATTTGCTACAGAACAATGAAATATAATCTACATGTAATACATATAAATCTATTGAATTTTACTTAATGGTATTTAAGTCATTATGTTTTATGAATTTAATACCTATATTTTTAGTACAGGTAGATCAAGGATTAAAATGCAGAACATTAAATTTTATATTTATAATTTTCGGCAATAACCTCTATCAAGGCACATCGTAGTATAAAAATATAAACGTCACTATATAATTAAATAACTTCTTCTTCAACCAAGAACCGTTATCATGATACAAATTATACCAGTACACCATACTATACTACTGGAATCATCTGGATGAAATGTAAGCTAATTCAATTACTTTTGTTCAATTAAATTATTTTTGCAAAACTTATCTGATTTATGTTGGCTATAATTTTAATTATTCATCTTAAAACTGCTTTGTAGTGTCTTAATAAAATAGTCCCATGAAGCATCGATAAATCCAAGTTAATTTTTGGATATTAGTTCATCATAATAAACTTACTGTTTAATAACCAAATCTTTAAAAATTTAGAAATCAAATTAAGATGTGATTACGACTGTGTAATCACATTATATATTCTGATAACAAACACATACATAGAATATTTGTGTGAAATAACATATGATCGTTACAATTTTTCTAGGTACAAGTATGTGTTGCCGGGTTATGTAATAGGTAATACAAGCGATCTGTTACTTTTAAAGTATTCGTTTATAGATAACTTATTGGGACGCAATATTTTATATTATATATACTTATTATAAAATTAGAGACAGCGTTGCTCAAATGTTTTCTAATTTTTTATATAACACAGCGACTATTTAAACTACGTACGACCTAAACACGATTTATTTATAACACAATAATCACATCGTTTTCAATTACTGGAAGTGATGCTCACATCACTGTGACTATTATTATCCTAACACTGGGTATGACACCGACTGCCAACTGAATCGACGAATTTGACTTCATAAAAGCCTTCATATAATTAAACAGAATATACTTAATGTTGCAAATTAACGTTAAATTAATTACTTTTAATTATATTGAACTTTATTGCACTTTGTTTCAGTTTCATAAATGAAAACATCCGTTACGTTAATCAAGGTAACGGTCCAGTCGGTGATAAATTTAATTATACTCGTAAATAAACGATACGGTAATATTGTATAACAATCGCACTATGTCTTACTTAATTAATTAATGCTTGAGAGTGCAGGAGTACTAATAAATCGGTCAGCATTCTTACGCTAGCACATTACATCAAATTTACTTAGTTCATTAATTTAGTAAGCGAATAGAAAAATATTCAATGTAGAAAGTGTATTACGTAAATGATTTTATAAAAAAAAAACTGTTTAATTGCTTCATTAGTTGTACTACAGTTAATATCTATTTGTATTAATATCAGAATTAATTGAGATTTTCTACTATGAGTTTCATGTAACACGCTACGTTGTCCTTGGTTTCTTGTAAGAAATATGGCAAAATATTTTTGAATTTATCAATATTAATATTAAGTATAATTTAAGAATACAAGTATAGACTTAGCATTACATTATTGGATATTAAATGATATGAATATATTATTGCAAATTTAAAATGATATCGTAAATTATTGTCGATAAGTTGAACGAATTTTATTAACATTTTATCATATGAAAAAATCCGGAAAAATATCATAAACACCTATACAACATCAAAAATACCCAAAAAAAGATTCTAACTTATATTTCATTTTCGGGAGACAACTACACATGTAAAAATGTGACGATACCCTACTTTACTCATATAAGTACATATAATTGAAATCCCAAATTAATGTTGAGCAAAAACCACATGCGAAGCATTCGTTGCATGCAATAAACCAGATCAGCTTGTTATAGCGCATTGTTTGCGATATTGTACCCAGTGTTTAATGTTCGTGATATACTTATTTTATTATTTATGTACAATATAAAGTTTTCCTACCAACGATATCTACTGCACATTGAATCCAACATTGAAAGTTTACTAAAAAGCCATCAATCACATTTATATATTTATATAAATTTATATCTTCCTTATAATTTTCCAAAATAGATACGTCCGTTATAAAAATGTATGTGAATCTAAATAACGTGAAAAATCTCGATACACTTTGACCATATTTGATAGTGCACTTAGTGATTTCCTTGTCATTGGTCTGAGAAATGTATAAAATTGAACGTACATATATGTACCGTATAAAAACAACATTTTATATGACATGTAAATAACACTTGTCAAATAATTATGAAGGAAAGTGAACTTGATACCTAAATTTAACTATTTTATAGGAGACACATCTAAAAAAGCAGTTTGCTTAAACAAAGCTTAAGAATATCCGATGATTTGTGGTTATATGTCCCTCAATGAACATCATATATTTATCAAGAGATAGATATTAGTTTACAAGGATGCTAAAGTTGACACACGGTATATTATACACATGTTACTATAGCAATGCTTAAGGGTGTTTATTTTAAATTGATAGTTTATTTTCATTTTAAATCTAAAATTACTAGTGAATACTAATTCATTGCTTGTATTGAAATAACATTTAAAGTTAAAGTTATCAACAAGAAACAAATAAATGTGTCAGAAAATATAATTCCACATCTAAAATAGGCATAAGCTAAATGGAGAGTAACTTCCAAACCAAATGTTGTTATTGTGACTTTATTCAGTGTTGGACAAAATGTAAACGTCTGATTTTATACTCTGGCATTTTCTAGCGGACAATTGAAAAGAAACAATTCTCTAGTTCCCTAAAAGTCTTAGTATCCGTTCCATAAAAATGATCAGATAGGCAATATTAATCCCTATTGCTGGTATTTACGACTTAATTAACCTAATAATGGATGATCACAAAATAATTCAGAAGAAGTTCTTGTTAAATTATGCCGGACTAGAAAAAAAAATTACAATGAACAATATTGAAATACAATTAAGCAACTCAAAAAAAGAGGTAAAAATGCTCAATTGCAGTAAAGTGAAACATTTGAAGACGTAGCGCTGCAATCATTGTCTGTCGGTGCCCTCGATGACAAAAGTTTTACAGACGCGTTGAAAATCTGCAAGTCCCTTGCTAAAACTGGAGCATGTATGCTGGATGGGATAAAATCAGTCATCATTATCCATACCTATTAGCTCGGCCTGAAGACGTCCCTTGGTGCGGCAACAGGCCGTGAGGCACAGGATGCGCAGCGCCAGTCTGAAGTTGGGGCTCAGCAAAATGAGGATGATGATCTTCCAGAAGGAGTTTAGAATACCCAACCAGACCATACCGAAGTGGAGCATTGGGATGTTTAACTCTTGACCGGTGAAATATTCGTACATTCTAATGCCAGCATAGGGGGCCCAACTCAACCAGAATGTCGATACGAGGACGAAGCTCATCCAATGACTCGGATTGGCAAGGTTCTCTGCCAGAGCTGTTGCATACTCTTTATCATGTATAGGAGCACCACTGTTTAATTTTCTCTTCATAGAAAATATGTAGAAATAGTTGTAGACTATGGATATGACGCTGGGCCCAAGAACGAGAATGCCCAGGGTAGCAGTGTAGGCATATGTAGTACCCCAATCGAGCATGCAAATTAAAGTCTCCTTGTCAAAGTTCGCCTCTTTCTTGTATCCAAGAAGTGGTGGGCAACAAAGCATGGCAGCGGAGATCCAGGTAAATACCATCCAACACTGGCTTCGTGTTCGAGTTTGAACCTGTGAATGTACCACAGGATTACCAATTTTGAATACAACAATTTTATTTGGGTTGGGGAAAATATTACTGCCATATTATTTCTTGGTTGTAATTCTAACAGCAATTATGCCAAATATAATTTTTCGTGAAATATTCATATCTATTCGTATTGGAAAATTATTTGATTATTTTGAATATCCTGTCTTGGCAGTATTATTTTAGATGCAAAATATATATTAAATTTTCATGCACATCCATTCTATGGGTACCAGATTTCCACTAAAATGGGATTTATATACTTGAAACATTATGGAATTATATGCATGTATGTTTTCTAAAATATTCGTTAGATTTACAAACTTATTTTTAAATTCCATCCAGCTATGAACAATATTACTGCCATATTTATTTTTATTTTTTTGTTTGCGATTATTTCACATTTTGCAATTCTCGATATGCCAATTTGGTTTCCTGATTACAGATATATTTAACGCCCAGTTTCTAGCATAATAGAACTTCAGGAATATCTGCATGTGGCAGTATTATTTGTAAATTGAACAGAACGTTCATGCACTCTATTCTATATTATAATATTATAATGTCCAAACATAACACATAATGTAATAATGCGTTTTACTGTTTCCTAATAAAACCTGTTAGTAAACAACTATTTACTAAATTTATTCCTTAAAGCTAAGGAAAATATTACTGCCATATATTTTATCTATCAGTTTAAGCTAATTCATATTTCTCTTAATAAATATTTTGATTTTTGTGCTCAGCCATTTTTTTCAGGATTAACTTGATGTGGCAGTATTATTACAAATATCAAGCACTAAACCTTGATGCATATACACGAAATGGCTTTAAGGTATCCATTAAGTAATTCATGATTATGAATAGTTGAATGTTATTATAAACGTCTTTGTATACAATTCCTCCTATCTTAATGATTCATACTGAGAAATGTATTATGCCTTCTTTTATCGAAAAAAAAAAATAAACATTAAATTTTTATTTGTAAACTAAGAAAAAAGAATAAGATTATACACTTGATTGAGATTTATATACTAAAAAAATATTAAAAAGAAGACTTAATTGATACCTAGTAAGTTTTATTGATTGCTAGAAATTTAATAGCTGTTAAAAAAGATTGTAAATCCTAAATGCATTAATTTGAATTTGGATGTTAAATTATGAATTATTTCGTAATAATTATATCGATTTTTAATGCCTTACAAACATATTTTGTTTATGTTGATTTCATTTTCTTCTCCTACACTACACAGGCTAATCAGTGGTTGTATACAAGTACTATTTAATTATGTAAATATGAAATTTTTTTCAATCATATCCATTGCAATAAATCTGTCGTTATTAACTTAACTTTTTTAATTTACTATATTAAGTAGTCCAATATAGACGACCAAAAGTCAAAATGCCGAAGATATATTACATAAGAAACTTGTATGCTTGTTTGCATAATTGTATATATGTATATACATATATTGTTGAGATTATTCTTAAACTAAGAATGATTGTAACGAAATTTGTTTATTTATCGGTAGTAAAATTTATGAGGTTACCCAATTATGGTCTTCACTGCATTTTGTTAAGAAAACTAAACGTTTCATCTGTTCTTAAAATTAGTTCATACTTCTATTGATCTTTTGAAGTTCATATGTGTATTGGCTATAATCAATTAATATTTTCCATTACGGGCATAGGTTTAGTTAAGTTATATTAAGAGGAACACAACACAGAAGCTCATGCAAATGGTGTAAATATGTGTTAGAAACACATTGAATGATCCAATAATGTTGAAAACGTGTAATTAAATAATTTTATTACATTTATAGTTAAAGCAGATGGTTGACGAGAGTAGGTTTTTTGGTAGTACAATTTTACAATCTATAATTTTTTTCCTAATTTATTACACTGCTACTATCTTTAAATAATAAAATTATTATTAAGAATATCTAATACGAAATGTGTTGAATATGTAAATGAAAATTCATTTCAAACCTCATGTGACTTTATGACATGAAATTCTACAGAAAAATATGGATTCGTTAATGTGTTTCTAACTTTACCATTTATATTCGCTGGCTCTCAATGATTTATGAATTAAATCTGGCTTCTATAAAGTAAAACTTATTAAGGAAATCCATGCATATTACTTAAAACTTATACATATATGCCACCGGGAATGAACTCAGAATTATGATATACTTGTACAGTTTAGTAAATGAATTGTTAGAAAACCCGTAAAAGATACAGACGAGCACACACATATAAAAATATTTACCGCAAGTACAGAGTGACTCATGATAACATTTTTCACTAACTTTAATATTTATTGATTTAAGAATTCTGCGATGCGGAACATTTGAAACGTTGGTTAGATTCAATTGAATTATGCTACGTCTGTGAATTAAATTAGTATATTTCTAAAATTTTTAATGTCCCACTTTGCAAAGCGATGCGTTTTTACAAATTATGAAATAAATAATTAAAAATTGTTATTACAATTGAACCTAAAATGATTAAAAAAAATATAATGTCATCAACACTGTACCGAGATAACTTAAATTTTGATCAAATTTTGTTTTAGTTAGTAATTATTCATGTAAATTAATATTAAAGCCTTCTCTACATTTTAAAAATGTTAAATCAATGATTAAATCAAAGTATTCATAATAACTTAAGTGTTTCAATGTTTTACTAACGCCTGCTTTATTATGAGAAAGAGATTTGATGCGCTTTTTAAGTTACACGATACGTTTACGCAGCAAAATTAACACAGAAAACTATTTTCGGAATCCATTTCCAACGTTATATGAATGAAAATAACATCTAATCACATTGTTCTTAAATCAAATAAAAGGATCACAAAATTGAGTCACTCTGCAAAATCAAAGGAGCCAGCCAGTTGCAAACACAGTCGGTGGAGGCACATAGAGAAGATATAGAAAAAGATATCTACCGTCAAACTAACCGTCTCATATCTAAGCGGTTTCCGGACGGCTAGGTATCGGTCAACGGAGATCCACATGAACGTGTAAACCGACACTGACCACAGTGTAACTTGGACGTAGCCAGCGAGTCGACACATTACGTCCCCAAACATCCACTTGCCGGTTATTGCCGGGTATACGGATAACGGTACGATGAAGAGTCCGCAAAGTAAGTCAGCAACGGCCAGTGACAGTAGATAGTAGTTTATTACTTCATTTGACAGTCCTGTGGGACAAAATATTCGTAGTGTTACCTCAAATCGCGTATTGTTATGCTTTATTGTTGTGATAAATTTGCTTATGGGCAATAAAGTACACGTGTTTCTGATTATAAAATTCGGTTTTGGTTCAGTAATAAAGCTTTACAATATTTTATTTATGGTCGAATATTATTTTGTCGATTTCACGTTTATTTCTGATACCTATTACTTATAGTATTTTATTAATTATGACATAAAAAGAAAGAGTATTGATGTCACAGAAACCTTATAACTTTGTAATTCCTAGTGGGTTCGTTATCAAGGGCGATTTAATGTAATGATAGCACGTGTGTAGGTAGATACCTATTTGTAGGTATAACATCAAAAGTATCTAGGAGTCATCAAAACATTTTTGTGAATTATTGCAAAATAAGACTTCTTATATAATTTTTCAGTTAAGACGTTTTTCACTAAATTTAAAATAAAAAAAGAACAGAATGGTTTTTGAATTTCGGTTAAAAGACCTTTTACTCTATCGATTTCTAGATAATACAGCAAATTAGTACCAGTTCTCCTACACTTGGATTTGCATCGCAAAATCAAATTAAAATTAATAAGCGCAAAAAACACCAGTTGAGCCTAAAAGAATTGATCGGAGCCATAGAATAAGTTAATGCTGGTGGAAAGTGGTGATGGAGTTTAAGATGTTGAATTTTCATCAACATATACGGATGCTGTTCTAGTTATCACTAAGAGTATTAGTCGCTGCTGCATAACTGGTAGTATTGCTGAATACCATGGAGAACGGTCGCGCAACTTCATATACAGACAAAACACAGAAATTGCAGCACAACGGAATCTGGCAATAACCGCAACGATATTGGTTATAAGGGTTCATTGCTCTTCATGCAAATAGCGGCGAAATTTGGATCGGTGGATGAACTGATTTGAACGAGAGGCAGTCTCAATACACAGTTGCGCTAAAACCATTGTGTCAATGTATTTGTTACAGTTAAAACCAGTTTTTAGATAGAACGCGTTTTCCCTAGTTAGAACTAGTTTTCACTAAATGCTTTTGTTAAAACTAGAATTAACTAATGTTCAAAATTGAATATCAGTTAAAACTAGTTCTTACTAGACAAAACACGTTTTTCCTAAGTGAGCCTCAGTCAAAACTGTTCTCAAAGTTCATCGTATCTTATTCTAATTGATCGCGAGACGTCCTTTGATTCGACAAGTGCGGGGGAATCCATTTCCGAGCGCCATCCGCGCGCTGTGTGCTCGTTCATTCTAACCTAACCTAACCTAACCATTTTTTTACGTGGGGAAACCCTCATGGGTTCCTCTCAGTCGCGGGGGCAACTGATAGGATATGTCGGACTCCTACCAGCTAAAACCCCACGGTGTTCCTCTGAGCGCCCTTTGTCGGGACTGCGGGTATGCTTTCGCATTTTTCCGTGGTCCCGACAGCGTTTGCTCTTCTACAGAGCCCGTCCCTGTGCGGGATGAATCTGGAGCTACTTCATCCCTCCGTCTTTGAGGTGCACGCGGGAACACCGTGCGCATGACCTCGAGAACCTAACCTAACCTAAGCTAAATTCTAGTTTTAACAAAGGCATTTAGTAAAAACTAGTTCTAACTAGGGATAACGCTTTCTACCTAAAAACTGGTTTTAACTGTAACATATTCATTCCTTTGTGGACTAAATTGAAGGCTTCCGTTCGACTATGCTTTATAAAGTAAATTTAAACTACCGATAATGTCGTTATAAACTTACCATGGCCTGCTTGAGTCCCAAATATAATAACATCTATTACTATCAACGTAGGCGGTCATTTTGCAAAGTGGTTTAGATGTAATCATTTAGAGTATAACAATTAAGCGAAACAACCAATTATTGTTT
The DNA here is from genome assembly GCA_003671415.1 of Megathymus violae. NCBI lineage: Eukaryota > Metazoa > Arthropoda > Insecta > Lepidoptera > Hesperiidae > Megathymus > Megathymus violae. The sequence continues at coordinate 232,711 of PDGT01000161.1, read as the reverse complement.
AGGTTCGACAGACAAACCTATAAGAGCATTAATTTTTGTATTATTTAATACCAAGTTTTAATAAGGAGAAAAATCCTCCAATTAACAAAAATCATAAAATGTCTTTTTCAATCTAAAAATAGAAATACTTCATCGGTAGAAACGAAGGACAATAATTGATTGGTTTATTACTTTACATAGATATTTTTATGTAATTATAATACTGTAATTAAACATTTGTAATCCAATTCCTTGATATTTAGACGCTTTTGATGTGTAAAGAAACACTGTTTATACAAAAATCTGCTGCTACGTCAATGAAACATACCTTTGAAGTTCAGGAATGCGGCGATGATAAGGAGGTTGGACACGACGATTGCAATTCCCATGACTGCGATGATGGTGGCTTGTGTTAGTGACTCGAAGGTTGGCAGAGGACTATCTGCGATGCTCACCTCTCCCGTCCCCACCGTGTTCCGTGCGTTAAGAAGTCGCGCCGGCATTTCAGGCCCCTAATAATAATTAATCTTTAATTTCTGTATGCATTTACTAAATATACATATGGGGGTAACAATCGGGCTTGCTTTTTTAATAGTACTGAGACCAAAATTTATAATTAAACTAGCTGTACCATGCGCGCGTTGCTACGCCACCAACTAAAATAAACAGTGGCACCATCTGTCGAAAATTGGTCGTACCAACTCAGAAATCTTCGTGGTCTTATGCACAACAACTTTGCTACAGATTATCACATGATCAAATGCATAGTATACGATTCTATAAAGGACATACAGAAAAACATTCATTTTTATACATATAGATTGAAAAAATACTTATTGATTCACTAACGACTCAGAACAGCTTAGAAGTTTGCAGCTAAAAACGTTCAGCTAACATGTAAAATTATTATCAAAAATGTAAACAATAGTAAAAACTCCTTCAAGATAAGTGCAAGTACAGACGTCATCATCATCATCTCAGCCGGACAACGCCCACTGCTGGGCATAGGCCTCCCCCAAGGATCTCCACAACGATCGGTCCTGCGCTGCCCTCAGCCAGTGGCTACCCGCGACCTTCACCGGATCGTCGGTCCATCTCGTTGAGGGTCTACCCACTGAGCGTCGCCCGGTGCGTGGCGAAAAAAAAAACTATGTTAACCGCCCATTGCCACTTCAGCTGGGCAATTCTTCGAACAATGTCGGTAACTTAAGTGTGCCTCCGGATCTCATCGTTTCTGATTTGATCACGTAGGGAAATACCGAGCATTGCACTCTCCATTGCCCACTGGGTGACCTTGAGTCTTCTTATGAAACCCATAGTTAGTGGCCATGTTTCGCTTTCGTATGTCATCATTGGAAATACACACTAGTCAAAGACTTTTGTCTTGAGACACCGCGGAAGCTTGGACGCGAAGATTTTGCCGAACAGAATAGAAGATTTTCCCGAGGAGAATTTCCCGAACGCTGCCCATTCGAGCTGGATACGACGAGAGATCTTTTTTTCGAAGTTGGACTTAACTAACTGGATTGTCTGTCCGAGATAATTGTAATGGTCAACTATTTCGAGTGTAATATTCCCAACTTTAATAGGAGTGGGTACAATATGGCCATTCGACATGATTTTTGTCTTGTCCATATTCATCTTAAGACCCATTCTTTGAGAAGCATTACTGAGATCTTCGAGCATTGTGTTCAGGTCTTCCAAGGTTTCAGCCATGAGGATTACGTCATCGGCGAACCGAAGGTGGGTTAAGTACTCGCCGTTTATATTGATGCCGAGTTCTCTCCAGTCCAGAAGCTTAAAAATATCCTCCAACGCAGCGGTGAACAGTTTCGGAGAAATAACATCTCCCTGTCTCACACCTCGCTGCAGTTGGATGGGATTGGAGTTCTGGTTCTGGAGTCGAACTGACATAGTGGCGTTTTTGTATAGGTACCTCAGTACCTCAATATACCTGTAGTCTACTTGGCACCTTTGGAGAGACCGCAGCATAGCCCATGTCTCGACCGTATCGAATCTTCCGTCTTTTGTATAACCTGACGTAGCGTACGGATGTGGTCTATGGGACTGTAGGGACCATGTAAGTGTGAGTGGCTGAGTAAACAGTTTGTATGTAAGTGTGAAGAATTTGAGGAGTCGAGTTAGTTACTGCGCACTAACCGACTGGAATGCATGTGCATAATCACTCGGGGTTTGTTGGCGCGAATTAAAGAGAACTTTAAGTTTCGATATTATTTCATCTGATAGTGGCAGTGACTCCCGAGGCAAGAACAGAGTTAGGATAATACACTCACACACACACGCAGAACAGTACTATAGCGTGTCCGGGAACCGGCTTGTTCGGGCGGTTGGAAGTCGTCAAGCCTGCAAGCGAGACGATTTATTATTACTCTCGAGAACAACTTGTAGACATGGCTTAGAAGCTATAGGGGTCTATAGTTCTTCAGGAGGCTGTTATCACCTTTTTTGAAGAAAAGCACCACCTCGCTTCTGCTTCATGCCTTCGGCGCTTTTCTCTCGATTATGACGGAGTTAAAGAGCCTTTGGAGGACTTTCAGTATTGGCTCGCCACCCGCTCTCAAAAGCTCAGTTGTGATTCCGTCATCAGCTGCCGCCTTGTTGTTTTTCTGTTGTTTGAGAGCAATACTAATCTCGTACAGGCTGACCTCCGGGATATCTTCCGTGTAATGTCGGGTAAGCTTGGCTCTGGGATTTTTATTCCCGCTTTCAACAGGCGTTTGCGTGGAATACAACTTCCCGTAGAAACTCTTCATCTCCCTCACGATTTCAGTCTTTGTTGAAATGATGCTACCGTCCTTAGTTTTCAGCTTTGTCATCTGGCTACGCGCAATAGACAGATCTCTTGCGAACACTTTGGAACCTTAATTCCGCTCAATGGCCTCTTTAATATGTTCTGTATTAAATCGGCGTAGGTCCTTCTTTAGTAGTTTGAGATCCGCCTATTTAGCTGCCGATAGTGACCTGCTTTCGTTGAGTCTTGAAGCCTCAACGTCTCTGTTCCATGAGTTCGATGGTCTGATCGGAGAGTTTCTTTAATTTTGGACGACGGGATCTAAAATACTTAAACCCCACCGTGTGGGCAGTGTCAACCACTATGTTATGTAGATCATCCACATCTACGCTATTCTCAAGAGCTTAGAAGCGATTATGAAGCTCGAGTTGAAAGCTCTCGGAGTCTTGGATTAGGCAGGTACTGGTCGGAGCGTTGATTTCATCAGCCAAGACCTTTCAAGCTTGACGTCGATATTCAATGTACCTCGCACCAATCGGTGATCGCTTCCTTCAAACGTATGTGTGGTAAAAAAACATATTTCTTATTTACAACAACAATTAAGGTCATTGTTTGTCGTATTGGCAGACAAAGCTTATGAATCCCGCCTGAAGTAACTATTTAATATCCCTTGAAAGTTCTGCGGGAACAGATATAATTTCTTGGGATGAACACTACCCTAGATGTTAATTTACAGTGTAAGTTACAAATATGTAAATCTGTTCAGGACGGACAGGCAAAAATTCCAAAAAAATATTTTAGGTCTTTTTATAGATACCAAACCCTACTTTCATTGAAATTTTTAAAAATACTTTGATAAAGAGATTTGACTACATTAAATTATTATTAGTACAGATTAAATAAAAACATTGAATCATTTTAAGAGATCCAACAACGATTTTTAGAAATAATTATTATTTTAGTGAAAGCTAGCTAAAGGATAAGTTTTAACTCTAACAGTTTACTCTAAGGACATAAATAGATCAACTGGATTGTCTATCTTGAAATAATCACCGCGATTTCGAATAAGCTGCTATAAAAACTTAGCTTTAATGACTTTGTGACTACAGGTTCCAAAGTTTAACTGTGAATTTATAAGCTGTTGTTTAATAGGAAAGTATTTACTTGTTATCCGTAACACTAAACAAATCAGATAACTGTATTCCTGTGTTTACCGATCGCACAGCGGTTATCATGAGATAACTCGATTATTTGAACACCTAAGTGTGGTAGCTGATGAGGGACTTCATCGAAATCCTAACTGGTCTTTCTAGGGGACTTCAACGCATGTCATCAGGACTGGCTATTCCCATACCAGGACCGAGCATGCTGGGAGAGCATGGAATTTTGCCATGTTGCTTGGTCTCTCCCAACTGGTAAAGCAAGCGTAGTCCCTTGGCACCCTAGTGGATGCCTAATGTCGATGGTCACACAGCCAATTGCCTGGACCTTCTGCTGACGACCGATTCAGACAGATTTAAGGTGTCCAGCGAGTATGGCATTACAGGTCAGCAGATTGAGTTGAGATGCGGCACATCTTTGCATCATATCCTGGGCGTGAGGTCTACTTTTCTTCTGAAGATCCGTAGAGCTGCGCAGATGCTATTAACGTTGTGATGCGTCAAGCGCTGGATTACTTCATCCCTATATCTGACGTCCCTTTCGATGGCAAAACTCGCTCTTGGTTTAACGCCAAATGCACTCAGGCTGAGAAGCGCAAACATTCGTCGTATTTATCTTGGGTTGATGCTCGAGACCGTAAAGTTCAGGATATCAGTTCTAGGAAGAAAAGCCTTTAACCTCGCCAAGTCCTACAAAATGGCACTACAGAAGCTGAATCTCAACGGCATCCAACATATTGGCGCAAAACTCTGTGGCCAACCATTTGGCAGTAGAACTCTTTAGTTTCTTACGAAAGCTGTTGAAACTAGTTCTATCGACCGACACTACCTCCATTGGTAAATCCAAATGGCAGTCTGGCTCATATGGCTAAAGAAAAGGCCTAATTGCTCGCATCTCTGTTTGCCATAAACTCGCGGCTAAGATGATTGCAATAATATGCCACCAGATTTACCTCACTGCAGTATATCTATGCCCAAGATCAGCATAACGAACAAGGAGGTCCTCAAAACTTTGCGATGTTTTGACGGGAAAAAGCTAGTGGTGCTGATGGATTCCAGGGATAATGGTATGTGCACCAGAGTTATCTCCTGTGTTGATACGTCTGTTCCGCCTCTCGCAAGACTGGGATAGTACCTGAATTCTGGGAACTTGCCAATGTAGAACCTACACCAATTTCAATTACTTCTATACTCTGTAAGATTATGGAACGTATATTGAATTTACGTCTCATGGCATACCTAGAACAAAACGATTTCCTCAGCGACCCAAAGTACCTATTTCGCCGAAATCGGTCGACTGGGGACCTTGTAGCGTATGCTTCCCACTTGTAGGGCGTGGCCCACGAAAAAAACGTGAAGGCGCTCGCTGTCTCCTACAATTTCTAGAAGGCTTTCGACAAAGTCTTGCACGCTAGCCTCTTAAGCAAGCGCTTCCATGATATGGTTTTCCTCTGGCCTTATCGTTTGAATAAAATATTTTCTGAGCGAACGGTTTCTCCGAGTTGTCATTGATGGTTATTCGTTGCAATCGATGGCTATCAACGCCGAAATTCCTTAGGGGTCTCTTCTGTCCACTACTCCATTCCTGCTGCACATCAATGATCAACTGAAACCCGGTATCTATGGGTATGCAGATGACAGGACAGTAGTGGAGAGATACGTTCTGAAACCTCGGGCCAGTAGAGACGAAATTCAGTCCGAAAGAGAGGCCACGGTGGAACGTATGAGTCTCACACTTCGGGCAGTGTCCTAATGGGGCGATGCCAATCTTGTGAGATTCAACGCCAAAAAAATACAGACATGTCTGTTCAGCGTCAAGAGGAATTCGCCTTGGCTCCTACTTTTCAGAATTTTCCTTGGAATGCACTGACCGTCTTCAATTCGTTGAACTCGAAATTTCGTCTAATCTCAACTTTGGTCGGTTCGGTCGAGTCTAAGGCTAAAGCGGCTGCAGGGAAATTGGGGGTCCTTGCGAAGGTGAGGCAGTACTTCACACTGAATCAGTTTTTAACTCTGTATAAAGCTCAGGTTCAACCATGTGTGGAGTACTGTTTATGAAATTTGGGTTGCTGTTGCCAAATCTCATCTATCTGCGTTGGACTCGATGTAGAGGCATGCAAAGAGGCTCATTGGTGACCCAAATCTGTTTGAAACCAATTTTCAAAGCCTTGAGCACAGACGCAGGGTTGCCAGTGTCTCGGTCTTCTGTAGGGTACATTTTGGAGTGTGTGTAGGAATTGTTCTAGTTAATTCCCCCATCACCGTTCCTCCACCGAACAAGTAGACGTATGATAGGTATTCATCCTTATGTAGTAAACGTACTTTGCGTCTTCAATCATTATGTGCACTGCAAAGGACTTTTATAACTTACCAGTATCGGTGTTCCTGGCTACATACGATGTGGGAGTCTTCAAAAGGAGAGTGAATAGGCTTTTATAAGTTAGTGCGTTCAACTTTTTAGACGTCATCACCACTTACCATCAGGTAGGAATGTTGTTAAGCATTAACTTAGTTTATGTAAGAAAAAGGAAATAGCCTATACTATTTAGAAATAGTATAGATTTTTATTGATGGAACATTTATTTATAGAGTAAGTTCAATAATTCTAGAGATTAACTCTGACACAAAAAAAATTACGAACAATTTTATTGCTTTGTATTTGTTTTGTTGTTTTCGTAAAAAAATAATCTGTAAATGTCCACTGTTATACATATATACTTACGGTTTATTGCAAATAAATGTAATCTAGTTATACCATTGAATTTAGCGGCTTAGGCTATACACTTAGTCTTAAGCTTCTTATGTGGAATATGAAGTAGAAGGTTCTTACGAGTTATATAAGAAGCTTAGAAGTAAATATAATTATGTTCATTGAACTGTGATCTTATTGCTCACTTTTCAATAACATTAGAAGGAGCGATTAGGTTTATTAAAAAAATCACTGAAATGTTTTGTGCCATCAAATCATTTCAATTAAAGATCTAATTGCTAAATCTAAAAATTGAAAATTTTGATAATGGTTACATTCTACAAATTTAACCTAGGCATCCAGTTTTGAAAAAAATCGTAACAATATTCAACAAAGTCTTTAGTGGATGTTAACTTTTATAATGAAGACAATATTCGTACATTTAGAAAAGGGTTTTAAAAAAATCTGTTTTTAAGGTGTCAAATAGGGAAATCAAATTTATATGAAAGTCCATCAGGTCTGAAAGTACATTCACGAGAAAGGGAGAAAGGTTTGACGTTTCCAAAAAATATTTGAACAAACCTATTTTCGGGTTTACAAACATTTCAATCTTGAAAGTGTTTGAAATAGGGTATGAAATTTCGTATTGAAGCTTAGGTAATGGATTTTAATTTTTCCGTACGAATTTTGACCAACATTTTCCGGCGTATTTAATTGCTAAAATATTAGATTCTTTACATTTTAAACTCCAGATTACGTGAAAAAATAATGAAAATTTGTCCAAATTTTCAATTTTATTGAGAAAATCTATATTAATAAAGAAGTTTTCGAAATTTTTTCCGTTTTCGAGTATAGAGAATGTGTGAGAAAATTTATTTGATTTCAGTTAAAATTCCGATAAAGCTTCATTATTGAAAGATCACTTTCTTGGTATCACCGAATTCAGTTTCAGTGTAATGGCTATAAACCTGATGAGGTTACGAATGGTCATTGAAATATATTGTCAACCACCCTCTAGTTCCATCGTTAGGTCTTCCTCATCAGATGAAATAAACAGAGCTAATTTAGGCAAATATAAGTGTCCAAACTCTATGGTTTTACTAGTAGTCATTGCAGAATGGATACTGCATGGAGGATTGTTTGAAATATTATTTGAAAAGTGGTAGATTATTTTATCTTCCTGTTAAATAGAAATATTCACAAATTTTTGCATTTTTAAGTACCAAGTAATTTATTAAATTTTTCAGAAGGTTAAAAAAAATAGAAAAATTGCAGTATTTGTACAGATTTGTACAAATTAAATAACAATTTGTACAGTTTTTTTTTATTTTACAGTATTTGTAGGTTTGGATCAAATTTTATTCCAAATATTTTTGATAATATACTCATATATTTTAATCAAACTGAAATATATCAAGTGTTACATAGTTCGTGCGGGCGCATAATGTAAAAGATAATCAAACTATAGATCTGTCGCATATTTAAATAGCGATTCTGAAGAATCTAGCTTAAAAATAACACAAGTCACAATCAGTGGTGACTCTTCTAAGAATTCACACAGATATCATAACTCTCGCAAGTTAAGATATCCAAATCCGACCCCAAAACTCTTATATTGTAAATGTCATAATCTTATATTGTGAATGTCGTTATGGAATATATAAACTAATCTTGAGGCTATGTGAATGAACGAAATGACGAAAACCTCGTTAACGCGATGTGATGAATGATTCTTGTGGCGATAATAATTAAATTTAAACATTTTGTTATCATTACTTTATCGTAAAACCTACCTCTCTGGTGACAGCTGGTTGCATTCGGGCCCGAAGTGACGGTAGCCACTTTTTAATGAATGGTTCGAAAAACCATTCTGTGTCTCTTCTTCTGTTATCTCCTGGTAAAAAGGAACAAACATGACTGTTAATATTATAATTATATGTTCAATGCTTAAAAAAACTATCTCATAAATATGCTGTGATGGCTCAGTGATTTAATTTGTTAGCGCAACCTCCGCGCGGTGGACTTGGGTGCAAGAGTGTGTATTCTTTATATATTTTTCGAAAGAGTGTGCAGTACTCGTATGGCAATCTGTATTCTGTACATAATTCTTTTCTTAATTTTGTTTTTTTTTTTGTGTTAATAGCCGACAAACGAGCAAACGAGCCACCTGATGGTAAGTGGTCGCCATCGCCCATGGACATCAGCAAGACCAAAGGTATCACTGGTGCGTTGTCGGTCAGCAAATGAGAAGAAATTAAGAAAGAAGGTACTGGCTCTTAAGCTCCCAGCCGGAACACGACGAGGCGTTTAGAGGCTAACTCAAGCAGGAGAGTGGCAGCTAGCCAGGCAGGCTTCACGGAAAGATAATAATACCAGTAATAATATTAATGACTTCATAATAATACTGATAATATAATCTATACACGAAGCTCTACCACCAAGCAGGCTGGCTTCTGTCGCCTCTTACGACACCCTGTTCTGCCAGCATGGAATTGGGGGGAGTATTGTAAGCCGCCCCAATACGGCTAAAAAAAGGTAATAAGTACAGATTACAGAATTCTGTTACGATTTTTGGATTGGATTACAAAAAAATATTATTTAGTGCATTTAAGAAAATATTAACTTCGTAAATAAACCCGCATATATTATATGTATATAATAAGGTGTTGTTAAATAGGTACACTAAAAATAATTAAAAAGAAGTTGCTGGAATATTAAAAATTATAAATAAAACAAATGTCAGTTTGTGAGTCACTCAAATAATATTTCATATATAATCTGTTGGTTAAATATGATAATATACTGGAATATTTTGTAAAACTTTTATAATAAATCATAAAAAATCTACGTACGTGTATATGCAGAAGATGCAAAACTGAGATATGGTAGGTGCATTTTAATGTCATGTTAATAAATAAACAAATAAAACAAATAATTTTTCACTTTATTTTCTTAGCAGAAATGCCACCACGGTAATAAATTTGGGTACAAAGAACCAATATAAAAAAATATGGTATTGAAATATTTCAATACAAACATAATTAATAACATACATCTTCCTTCGAAATGTTTTATTTACATAAATTAATTTACAACAATACTCGGAGAAATAAATCCAAGTATAACAGTGGAAAACGTTCAATTTTTGAGTTTATATAAATGGAGTATCCTTATATTTGAATAACGACTATCGACTCGTAGCTATCGTAGCAATGTTCTCGTAGCATCGTAGCACCGTAACAATGTAGCACCATGGCAGTATCTAACGATAAGGGTAATAAATCAGTTTTATACGTTGAATATTAGATAATCGATTTTAAATGTGCAAGTGTCTGATTGTATTCGTCATATTCGATACTACTGTACTGTTAATAAATATAATTATGAGTTACATGACAATCAATTGGCCAAAATTTTTAAATATATTTTATAATCCACTTAAGCTTACGTCTTACAAGTTATTTTTATGTCTGTGATTTTTTTTTTGCATTTTTAAGATTTTCATTAATCACACAATGATCAATTAACAAGACGTCATAATAAAATAATAGTATTATCAAACAAAAATTGTATGAAAAAAAATTAGGCTCGCAAATTTTAAAATGAAACAGTAAAGTGATTGTGAGTAGTGAATTGTAATAATATAAGTGTAAGTTGCGAGTAGAGAGTATTCTAAAGTCAAACACAAAGCAAGGAAAAGGTCTTTCGCGTAAATTAAAAATCTTCATTTTCAAAATCAATGTAGACTTAAATAGAGCTTTGCAGTTTGTAACAGCATGGCGTTATGTATACTGAATAAATTAAATCTGTCTTGGCTTTTGAACATAGCAAAAAGCGATTCGCAAAGTGATCAGATGCGCAGACTATAAATATATTAAACAATTCCATTTTTATTGCTATTCAATTATTAGTCAAGCGCAAAATTTTTTTTTTGGAAATATGCCCAGCAGCGGGATA
>PDGT01000161.1:156834-222164 GCA_003671415.1 Megathymus violae | reverse complement strand
TCAACATGGTAAAGTAGTCAGCGAGGAATGTAAAATTACTCAGCATGTAAACAGTCCTCAGTAAAACACGCTTAGCTTTCAGATATATAAAAAAAAATCTATAAAATAAAAACAAATGATTCGCCAGCCAAAAAAATAAAAATAAAATTAAGATTAGAGGAACACATTAATATGAATGAAATGATATGAAAATGACGGTATTTTATAAACACAATCAATTAATTACATGATGAAAATAATTAAACATTATAAACTGAAACTAAGAAAAGGCATTTTTTTTATCTAAAATATTTCTTCAAACTCTACACTAGGCCATTAAAATTTGAAGTTATTGCCGTTAACTACAACTTTTAGCTTTTTTTTTTTATATGAAAATTGAATTTTCAACTTTTATTATAATGTTCAATTCATTAACCAAATTTTATTAAGTTTAACCTCACCGATCCATTTAGGCCGCTTTGATGTAGAACTCTTCGGAATGAATACCGTAACGAGATAGGCATCCAGTTTGGCGGCGCCATCTTGGCATGTAGACTGCACGCCATTTTGGATTTCTATTAGTTAATAGTGAAGACGATTTTTCAGATATTCGACTATTTTGTATCTTTTGTTAATTATTTCTGTAAACGTCCCGATTCTTTAAAATATAAGATAACTATCAGTTTAACATTCAGTTTTAAAAATTATCGATTTCATCAGAATGTTTCATATATTTAAATCTTCACGAACAAAGTATTTGAAATATCACTAGTTCTTTATAAAGAAAGGTCTTTATTGAAAAATCTTGAACATGTCTATGTCTAATGTTGGTTGAATATTGACTGAGTTCAGTGCCTTATGAGCCCTAGGATACCTATGGGTTTATTGCGCATGTCCTCGGATAAAATCGATCTGCGCAGCTCTCTCCTTTCTGCCCTCTTTTCATACCACCCACCCGTTCCTCCCTTACCCCTCTCGGATTCTCTCTTATCCCCTCTCAGATTGCCTCCCTCCATTTCTGGTCGCCATTTTGTTCTCAGTATATCCTGTATCGATTCGCTCAATCTTCTCGAACCTTCAATATTAGATTTTCTCCGTGATTTTCCTATCAGCGAAAGAAATGGCAAAGTACTGTCAAAATCATTGGCTTATTTTTCTTCTGGTCCTTTCTTATTTCTCTCTTGTGTTTTAAGTTAGATATTAAGTAAAGTTTTTGCTTGATTTACCTTTAATTATTTTTATAATATTTATCAATTCTATTATATGCTCTATTATATATTTAAAAATCATATAATAATTCACTCTTCTATATAAGGTAGCGATTGTTTGCAGCTATTGTTCACTATGATAGTTGTAAAATCACCGCCGATGAAAAATGCAGTTCACTGATACACGACCGTTACATTTGACTGCACAACGACGAATGATCTATGGTCCGGGCGACATCTGCAACCCCCCGCTCACCCCCGATCCTCTTCCAGGATATCTACTGACTGCGCCAGTCTCGATGGTATTTCGACATATTTGCGCACGGCACCCTAAATTAAACTATAAATATACACTCATAATCTCAAAGTCATATAATTTTTTTGAATAATTACTTTACAAATATCCTGTAGTCAATGAGATTTTTTTTATATTAAAATATATTTAATTTTTGAATACCTATCGATCATAATTTTTAAAATAAAGATTTTTGTTACAATCACTTATCATTTTTTTTTATTAGTATAAATAAATTCAACTTACTTTTTGGTTGTTGTAATGCCGGAAGCGTTTCCTGAACCGACGCGTTGGCTGATTGAACATTGACATTCTCCGCAGTTTGTGATAGAGAAATATTATCAGGCTGTGCGCCGCCATCTTGACGAGTCTCTTGGCTACAATTTTCATTTTCAGTTTGCTCGTATTCCGACAAAATATTCGCGCATACGCCGTCCTTACTGTCAGTCATTTTGGAATCAGCTTCAATCCTTATTTCTATCTCCTACTTAAATGTCTGTATTCATGTTTTGTATTTTTTATCACAGTTCATAAATTCAAAATAGTTTTGGTCACATTTTACATAAATAATTTTAAATATTTAACAGTCACTTTATCAAACATTAAATTCTAAACACCCAAAAAACAATTTTTGCGCTGTCAACAATAAATGTTTAATAGTCACTTTTATAAAATTATTATTTACACTTTATATATCACATCACTATTATAAAGATAAATTTGAGCACAACCATCTCTCATGAGAGTTTAATATCGAGTGAGCAAAATTATTAACGCCGCGCAGACTTTAAAAGACCTAAAGCGGCCATTTTGTTCATGTCCTCACATCAAAGCTGTGTATTGATGTGAGCGGTCTGCGTACCTCATCTTAACAAAATCTACCTCCCTCCCTTTCCTACAATCCTGTCTTCCTCCCTTCCTCACCCCGTCATACGGACCTCCCCACATTCACCCATTCAAATATTTTTGAAAATTCTATTATATATTTAAAAATCATATATTGATTCACTCTTCTATCTAAGGTAGCGATTGTTTGCAGGTATTCTTCACTATGGTAGTTGTAAAATCACCACCGATGAAAAATGCAGTTCACTGATACACGACCGTTACATTTGACTGCACAAAAACGAATGATCTAAGGTTCGGGCGACATCTGCAACCCCCCGCTCACCCCGATCCCCTTCCAGGACATCTACTGACTGCGCCAGTCTCGATGGCATTTCGAAATATTTGCGCACGGCACCCTAAATTAAACGATAATTATACACTCATAATCACAAAGTTATATAAATTTTTGAATCATTACACTACAAATATCTTATAGTCAATGAGATTTATTTTTTTGTATTAAAATATATGTATTTAATTTTTGAATTTAACCTTGCATAACCCTTTCCTACAAACGTTATAAGTCGTATGAACACCTGTTTAGCGCGTGTCTAAAGTATATATCCAGCACCCTTCCAAAATCACCGAATGTGATCGACAACCATTTTGTATACCATTGCGTAATATACAACAAACCGATCCACCCACCATTTCTTTAAATGATTAATGGATTGAGATGAATTTTGATCCTTCTAATTTATGTATAAAAATCTCGATAGATATGTACGACATCACTCAAGCAATGGAGTTGGAGTATGTTTCATACGTGAGCAGCCGCCATTTTATGTTACATTGCTACGCGGTCAACGATAACAAAAGAGATTCGCGGACCGTTCCAGAAAGATTTTGATTCCTATTTGACACAATCTTATTAATACTGGCACTGAAAACCCGTCTAACACCGACCGTAGCTGTACGCAGACTGAACGCATGTGCCGTGAACTCGTGCCTCCCACCATGCCACAACATCTATGTAGCCCAACCCAGACGCTCTGTGTATCCACAGCAGATTTATGTCGCCCAACCTAGACGCTCTGTGTAGTTGCAATACTTTTGTATGACCCAACCTAGACTTTCTGTATATCCAATATTTTGATATGCTTGCGCAATATTCTCAAGTGTTGTAATGATTTAGTTATATAACCAGTACACACTTTAAACTTTACCTTAGATATAACAGAATTATTTCATTCTGTGAAAAGTGAATAGTTATATTAGATTTGGTAGAAAATATGTATAAAGTATATTTATTATAATTCATATATTAATAGCGTTGTCATAGGAAAGATATTCTCAGTTTCAACATTGCGCACAAATAAGTATTTTGGCTTGGACAAAAATGTTGTTGTAAAGATCAAAAAAGGAAATATTTAATACAGGTTGCATAAAATGTATATTCCCCAGAATCGTTTTCTTGATGAAATCATTCAGGGACAATATTGTACTGCCACAACTTGACCCACCCATGATTTGCACTCGTTGACTTAAGATTTTTTACAATTTTTTTTCCTACATCCAAATAAAATTTAGAGCAATTTTGTTTGTTTAGAAATTTATCGTCAATGCTTTTATGAAAAAATATAACTAATTTTTAACCAGTTCAGCTGTACATACATGGTGCAATCGACCGACATCAATATCTAAAGAGCAATATTATCAAGATAGAAAATAGAATAATAAAATAAGCAAGTAAAGAAGGGAATCAAACACATGTAAAAAACGATAATTGGCTCATTGTCAAATTTCGCGCAGGTAAACAAGTCCCTCAATTGTATAATTTTTTTATTAGTAATAATCACTTAACCTCTTACAAATTTTACAATAAATACAAAATACATCACATTAATAAACGTTGATTACTAAAATAAAGACATTTTTTTATTTTTAGTTTTTTTTAAAAGTAACATTGTGGACTTTTTTGGTAACAGAATGGTTTTCCTTCCAAACTCTATGTTTCCCTGCTAGCACTCCGTTATAATAAAGATCAAATAATTTCATTTTATACTAGGTGAACCTACCTTTAATTAATTATTACTATAAACAGAGTTTTGTTAATATTTATAAAATATGTCTTAAAAGCGGTAAGTATCAAAATTTACATAATAACTATTTTTTTAAACTTTGTCCCGCGTACTATGTGCAAATGTTTGGAATATTATGTTACTGAGTAAATCACAATTTAAAATAGAGGTGGCGCTGTTTAGAATTTGTACTAGTTTGGACGAGATATCTGTATTAATCCTGGTTGATCGGTAGATCGGAAGGAGGAGTATAGGAGGTGTCAGTCGAACGCGAGGCGTTGAAGAGGCTGCGTATTTCTATTGTGCATCTCCTATGTTACCCACCTTTTTACGTAAGTAAATCAACGTATTTTTCATTATTTTAGGTTCAGTATGTTGTCAAAGGGGCAAGTATTCTAAATATGAAAGAAAAAGTATACTTTACGCTTTATTTTAAGAATTATGTGTTATAAAACGTAATATTTACTATTCTGTTACCGGCGAGTAGTAACAGAGTTGTTAAGAAAGTAACAGAGTTGAGAATACACCTGTATTCTTTAACTGCCACTTATTTTATGCAAGTATCAAACGATATTTTTCTTAAAAATCGATTTTTCTAGAATTTATAAGGTTCGTAAGTATATATAAAATGTGTATATTTTATTAAACTTACAAAACAATGTTACATGATACTGTAAGTTTCTTTGCGATTTCGAGATGCCTCTCACGCCATCTGAGAAGCAGCGACGATACCGAGAACGGCGTAAAAATAATCCCGAAAAGGAAGCAGAATCTAAAAGAAAAGATCGAGAGAGATACTATGCAAACAAACGCTTAGTACGAGATTTGACAACACGTGAACATCGAGAAATAAAAAAGAAATGTCGATCTACAAATGCAAGACGGAAAGATAAGATCAGAGCGTTAGCTCTTTGTATCGTTATGCACACCCCAGAGTCATCGCCTTTTCGTTAAAATAGTCCAGCCCCTTCAGGTCAAATTTCATATTATTCCAAATGCTGATTGTCGTTTTTCTACGCTTCGGCTGTCTCTTTTCCGTGAAAATACTCTAATTTACCTAATAACTCCATCACGTTAGCAGCTTTTCGCGGCAGGAAATTAATAAAAGGAAACAGATCGAAGTTGTTTAGAGATTACATACAATTTAATTAGAAGCAATAAACAAGAGATAAGAAAACTATAAAAAGTGATACAATAGAGAAAAACGGAAGAAATTTAAAATTGAAGATGGTAGTCAAGCAAATCAACAGAAATATGAGATCTTATCAAACGCTATTAAAAAACGATACAAAATGTAAAAAATCTGAAAGAGAAATGTGCTGTTCAGAAGATATTTGAAGAGAAGATTGTTCAATATTCTAGCCAAAAACACAAATGACTGATGAATGTCTTGCTGTGAACCAAGGTTACATACGTCAAAAACAGCCTTTGCTTAAGAACAAGATTTTGATAATCAAAATTAAGGAATTTTTTTAACGTGACGACATATATATCAATAGCGTTTGCTGGAAAAAAAGGAACCACTTAGCCTACTCTGAGGAAAAATAAAATGCAGAAGCGCTACTTACTTGACAATATGAAGAACCTTTATCTATCTTTTAAACGTGAAAATCTTACCTTGAGGTGTAGCTACAAAACTTTTGCACGATATAGACCGTTCTATGATTCGCTTCCAACTGTTGCGGCATGAGATACATCTTTGTGTCGAATTCATATTAATATCCAATATTTAGCTATTGCTTTGTTTAAAAACAAAATTATACCAACCTCAAATCTTAACGAGATTATTGTGAGCCAAGTATGCAATCAGCACTACCAGCACGTATGACAGGAATTTGTTCTGTATGTCAAACAAAAACCACTATTTATCATACACCAAAAAACAGATAATAGTAAAATATCCTGAATGGTTAACTAAGATTGACGTGATAGAGAAGTCAGGAAAGAAAATCAAAGTCCAAAAAACATCAAAGCTTTGTACAGTAACAACTACGAGTATGTTACAAATCTGTTACTTTTATGTCCCAAAGTTTAAAAGGCGTACTTAAGATTTTTATGAAAAGTTAGTTAATATAATACGGTAATTATTACAACACGTTAATTTTATACATATTTATACGGTCATATCTTATTGTTAGCAGTTAATATATAAATATTTACAGTATTTAGGTAGAATTTAGTATTAGTAAAATTCAATAAGTAACAGAGGTGTTTAAAATATTTTTTAAAAATTGTTAAACTTAAAAAAAATGTGGTGATTGTAATTGTGAATATAAAATAAAAGACTGTAATTAACATAAATAGAAAAATATTTTGGACCGAATCGTTTAATTTCATAATAAAAATTAAAACGTTTTGATAACAGAGTTGTATTTTTTTACACCGTAACCCACAAAATCTGGAATAAATAATAAATTATTAGTTAAACATCGCGTCCAAGTCTAACAGACAAAATTCAATTATTTTAACAAGCATACATACTAAGAAAAGTCAAGTCTGAGTATTTTTATATTTTTGTAAGTTTATCATTTTTAGTAACGATTACCTGCGCAAAATTTGACAATGACCCAATTAATAAACACAGTAGTCAAACTCCAGCTGATTATTAATTTTCAATATTATGTTCCAAAATTAATTATTTATCCTTATTTTCTTTAATTGCAACAAAATGTAACGATTTTTCAATAACACCTACAGCAAAAGAAGAGAAGGTTCAATAATAATAGGGTAAAATAAAATTATTGAATATTACTGCAAATGTCAAAATAAAATAATAATAAAATTTGTTTATATGATTTTTAATATTCGTCATATCTAATTGCACAAATTAACAACAATTTTTTAACTGTATTTTAATAATTTTGTAATAATGAAACAAGGAATTGATGAAGGACAATCAACAAACCAAAATTTCGTTTAGAACCGAAGAATTTCATATATAGTATAAAGATTGTCTAAAGATTATGAATAAAAAAATTTTCAGAAAATAAAAATAGAGTCAAAACATACCTGAGACATATCACTTGCGAACTTCATACCACTAAATCAAAGTGCAGTCTTTTAATATGAACACTTTAACAAATGGTTTTTAAGTTTCAGTCCACTGACATTAATGGCGTAACAATAACAATTAAAATGTTTGTAATATTCGATTGAAAAATCCCATATGGAATGAAAATGTAATATGCCTGCAGATTGAGGAGGTCTAACACGCTTAATGAGATTCGCGAGACCCAACCCACAGGTGCAGTGAGACTGATTCATTGACCGCAGCGCTTTCGGAAGGATATTCGCAACTGCGCAATGAGAAATTTATGACATGCGCACTAACTGTATTACGAAATTTTGGTTCAATAAATAACCTGGCTCAATTTTGATTACGATATTTAAAACTCTGGTAGGGAATAAATTACAAAAAAATAGCTTTTTAAAAAAATGTATATATTAATGTAAATACACACTAGAAATCCTGATAGGTGTTGTTCAATCTGCGTGTATTTTTTTGGGTGTGTTAAAACTGATTATCTGTTTGTTATTCAGAATGTATAATTAGTTGAAAAAATGTGTGGAAAAATGAATAATGGCTCACATCTAAGCAATTACAAGGAGGTTAATCTTCCAATGTTGGACTAATATATATCAAAAGCGCGATTTACTGGCAAATAACAGCGAAGTGCATAACGTTAAAATATTTTCAAAGCTTAAAAATGTAGATCAATTTTTATCACTATAGGTTGAGTGGGATAAATGTTGTTTTCTTACAGCGCCATCTAGTGGTGAGTTACATCAAAATTATATATTACTTAATTATTTTTAAATTAAATATCCCATAATATGGAAGTTCCTAAACGCTTAATACTGTTGTTGCAAGGACTTTACCTCAACAGCAAAGGAACAGTAAAGATTGAATGACCAGTCTCCAAAACCTTCCCGTTCGGTAAAGGAGTACGACAAGGATGCATTCTATTCCCCATTCTATTCAATATATATGGAGAGTACATAATCAAACAAACCTGCGAGGAGTGGGACTTTGCTACACCGACGATACCATCGTTTTTGCAACTGATGAGGCCGAATTGTGTTCTTTGTTCGACTTAACATAAATCACTCGGAAACCAAAGTTATGGTCATGGACCGTCCTGAAGTTGATGCTCAGTGGGAAATAAAATCTAGAAATTGTTAATAACTTCATTTACCTGGGCTTCATCATTAGCAACAACGGTTTATGGGAGGATGAAATCTGCAGAGGCATAGAGATGTCGTAAAACGCTATGTCCCAGTTGGAAAGAATATGGAAGGACCGCTACGTCACCAATAAGACGAAAGTCGTATTTTAAATAGCCTAGTGTCACGACCTCCAACGTTGGGGAAATGACGTGAAGAGCAGGAGGACTGAGTTAGAATTTACGCTCTATGAACGGGACGTTAACGGCTTATATTAAGGCCTATATAATTTATATACCATGCTCATGTAATGAATCAGGGACTACATCACCACTTTCTGTAATTTACACTAATGTCAAGTCATGGTTGGATCTATGACTGGCAAGACTAGACAAATTCGGCCTACTTATTTGTTTCATGCAGGCATCTGTGATCAAATAATACAAAATATATTGCAACCAAATAAAGTTAATAATGATCAAAAAATGTCATATTTTTAATAACGAGAATAAAATAAATGGGTTGTTACATGTACACTCCTTTCCAAAAAAAAACGAGCTGCTTTGATTTTTCAAGATTTCTAAAGAGGTTTTAATAGCCAAACTATGTTCTTGGTACTTAATAAAGAGTCTAGTTATAGAAAAAAGGTTATTCCGAATTCAAAACTTAGTTTTTTTAAATAATAACCCTTTTTCGGTTTATGACTTTTTACTTACTTTTTACGGGTTTGCGGTTTAAAGATTATCAGGCAACTTAAACTAACTTTTCGTTATCCTGCCTTATTGTGACTTGAAACAGATATATTTGTGTCTATTTTAAGGGCAGAATTTGCAATAAGAGCTAGTAAAATTTTAGCACTGCTCGAAGAGGGATGTAGCCAATGTTACGTCTCACAACAGTTAAACGTGAGTAGTTCAACCGTCCAAAGCACCTAGACTCGATTCCAAGAGGCAGATTCCGTTTAGAGAAGGCAACGTTCTAGAGGAAAACATTGCTCACAACCACGAGACGATCGCTTTTTAATGACTCAGGCGCTGAAGAACCGCAAATGCAGTTAGATAGACCTTAAAAGAAACCTTGAAGAGGTACGAAGAGCACAAGTTAGCCTATGGACTGTGAGAAGGAGGCTTTTAGCGGCTGATATACGCAGTCGACGACCAGTTCGGGGTTTCAAAAAAACTCCGTGAGCACCGGATTGTTCGATAGAGGTTCGCTAGAAATTATTTAACTTGGACACTAGCGAACTGGAGTAGCGTATTTTTCTCCGATGAGGCTCGAATTTATATGCAACTGACGTTGGCGAGTGTTACAAATACCAGGGGAATGCTATGCCAACATGTGATTTGAAGAAATCACTCCTTATAGTGGACGGTCCGTTTTGTTTTGAGCGGACGTAACTTCCAGCTATCGTACTTAGATAGTATTAATTGAAAATGGCTCGCTAAATGCGCGAAGGTATATAACAGAAATCTTTTGTCAACATGCACAACCCGCACTGCCTGTAATTGGTGAAGATGCCATTTATATGGACGAAGAGGTCGGATTTCGTCGTTTGGATTGGCCAGCGCGGAGCTCTGACACTACACTTCACTGAGCGCGGAGCACGTCTGGGACCTTCTAAAAAAGCGAGTACGAGCTATCCAACCACCTCTACAGAACATCAGGGAGGTTAAACGTGGGATCTCGGCTTAGTGGGTACACATTCTACAGGACACCATTAAAATCAAGGTGGGAAGCATGCCAAGACGATTACATGCTGTAATCGCTGCAAGGAAAGGTCGTACACGTTATTATGTTTTTAATTTTTTATGCTTTTTTATTATAATACTTTAAAAATACTCATTTCATTATAACTTTAAAAATGTCCATTTTAACACGGCTCTTTGTTTACATTGACTAAAACACCGATTCCAGGATATAAGTGTTAAAAACTAGATTGTCATTGATAATAAGATATTTTTAACAATCTAAGCTAAAGACATACTAAAAATATTAATATTATCCGTAGAAAAGCCCATGACTGTAAAGTGCCCGTTTTTTGCAAAGGAATTTATATTAAGATATTACCAAATATTTTCACTATATTTAAATCATATTTTTTGCCCATTTTTAAAACCATTACAGATTATTTCCTTCGGTACAAAATAATTAGGATATATCTATATTCATTTATATTCATGTACTTTTCATTTTGTATTTCATATATAGTGGTGACATTGAAATCAGAAATTGCAAGTTTATACGAGTATGTCAAAGACTGAATAATAAAATTAATGGTTCGAAAATAAAATACATATTATATCAAAAACGTGTCTGAGAAATATCACTCAAAATATTTATAGCACAAAGTCACCTGATCTGCTGAACGTTTTAATAGATCGTTTTTAATTTTTAGTCTACGGGCTTAAAATGTGTGCTAATGAAAACATACACAAAATTTAATATGACTGCTGATTGTAGGAATTATGAGTATGTAGAGCATAACGAGATTCGCGAGACCTTATCTGGAGCAGTAACACATTTATCGATCGCGCCGCCTTCGGAACTTTATTCGCTATTACGCTATGAGAAATTTTTGACATGAACGCTAACTGCACCAAAAAATATAGCCTCAATTTATTTAGTAATATATCACGAAATTAATTGTGAATGCAATTTAAAGAAATTCGTACCATTTTAATATATTTATTTAAATACCAACAAATCTCGGCAGACATTGTCCAGTCTGTATATATTGATTTATCTCTGTTTATTTAAAAATTGACCATTTATATTATTTCAATGACACATTTATAGTATTTGAAATGAAATGAAATAATATTTATTCATTCGAAGTTGGTTTTTACAAACATTTTTCGAACATCAAACTACGAGTACACCATCAAATTCAAATTCAAAATTCAAATCATATAGGTATTCAGTAAATACACTTATAAACCTCATCACTTCAACAAATCCCTACTGTGAGTGGTCCCGGAAAAAGAAGCGTCAAGATACCCCCGACAAGTTTTTTTCCTACTCACAGTTACAGAATGCACTTAAACTGGCTTAATATTAAGCACATGTCCAAGCAGTCTTATCTTAAAAGTAATCATCATGTTTGTAATAATAACCTTTCCGTATAACAATGCCTTTAACGTTAGTTTTAAATTTACAATATGGCATTTCAATCGATTGTAATGGAGTTTTATTATACATATTTACACATCTACCAATGAAAGAGCCACCAGTTTTGCTTAGTCTGAAATTTAGTACAATCAGTTTAGCCTTATTCCTAGTATTAATATTGTTAACATTACTCAATATGAGGACTCCATTGTAATCGTGAATCTATAGTGATTCCCAGAAATGTTGTAGAATTTACTAGTTTAAGCACATCCTTATTTATAACAATATGACAAAATTTCATAGAATCAAATCATGTAATCTTTAAAGATGTACACTAATAGATCTTTTTTAATTTCAGTCCACTGACATTAAACATGTAATAAGAACACACTTCTAAAATTCAATAATTAAAACGCTTATTTAGATATAAAAATGAAATATGGTTGCTCGTGCAGGAGGTTTGAGAAACTTAACGGTATTCACGAAACCTCATTTGCAGGTGCACTGAAACTGTGATTCATCGACCGCGGCGCGTTTGAAAGGATATTCGCAATTGCGCAATGAAAAAATTATGACATGCGCACTAACTCTATCACAAAATATTGGCTCAATTTTTATGATGATGATGAAAGCGAGATTACATATGTGGTGTTGGTCAAATTGAGCCGCGACCCACCATGAGTTTAATTTCTAACATCAATCCAAAAGAAAAATAGAGTGAATTATTTTAATAATGAAATTAAATAAATATAATTAAATAAAATAAATAATGAGAAAGTCCAAAAAAGGAAAAAGATTAAAACCAGCGGCACCCCCTTCCATATTGCTTGTGGATTTTTGTAACATTAGGGGCTTACATTCAAACCTCAATGCCGTTCATTACCTCCTTGAAACGTCGCGGCCGGCCTTATTCTTTCTGACGGAGACACAAATATCTGCTCGAGATGAAACTTCCTACCTTCATTATCCGGGGTATAAATTTGAACACAAATTTATACCGCACACCGGTGTCTGTTTGTTTCTTGAGATGATATTTGTTGTCAACGTCTCGACTTTCTTGAAGGAAGAGACCTGTCCACCATCTGCGTACCCGTGGACCATGGTGGCCAAACACGTATCTACATCGGCTTGTACAGGTCTCATAGCGGCAATACCGAAATTGATAGACTCTACGAGCACGTTCAAGGGGCGATCGACTATGTGCAAAGCAGATCCTCGGTGCCGAAGTGATGATCCTGGGAGACTACAACGCCCACTATGGCTAGAATCATGTACAACGGACTACGCAATGAAATCTGCTCACAGCTTTGCCTTGGCTAACGACCTCAGTCAGTTAGTGTCCAGCCCGACCCGGATCCCTGACATTGACAGCCATTCTGTTTCCACGTTGGACCTCCTGCTTACCTCCCACCCTAACGATTATGTTGTATCCGTCGAGGCTCCGCTTCGTTCGTTTGATCACTACCTTGTACGATCTTCGGTACGATTGGCACGACCCGTTGACCGGTGGCCTTGAGCTTCTTGCCAGGTCTGTCATTTTAGATTGGTGGACTGGGATGTTTTGCGGGAATTTAATTCATTTTACCCGTGAAGGTGCATCTATTTCTCTTCAGCTGATCCCAACGCTTGTGCGCTCTCCATAGCTGATTTGGTGCTCCAGGGCATGGAATGTTACATTCCAAACTCTGTGGTTCCCGTTGTTAGTAAAACCCAAGCCTGATTTGACAGAAACTGTTTTAAAGCAATAAGCCTGAAACGATCTGCTTATCAGGATTGGGTAGAGGCGCGTGAGCTTGGAGGTACCATTGTGAGTCGGCTGAAAAAGAAATTTTATGCTGCCTCGTGGTCCTCAAAGAAGCAAATCACCACAGCAAAGTTCAGGCACATACACAGAACCGGCAAGAGACTGCTGAGCTATCCGTGTGGTAGCCGAGCATTTTTCTCTCTGGCCAAGCCATTCAAGGCAATTTCTGTTCATCGTCCCTTTGCGCAGAGCAGATAATTCCCTGGCCCACACCGCAAAAGACAAAGCCAAAATACTGGGCATACTCTTTGCGTCGAATTCGACGGTTGACGACGTGGGTAACACACCGCCTACCATCCCGCATTGCGGTGAGCTGACGCCTAACGTGCAATTCACGCAGAATGCCATGCGTCAAGCACTTTTTTCCCTTCACATCAGCAAGTCGATAGGCCAGATGGTGTACCTACTGTTGTGCTGAAAACGTGCTCTCCGGAGTTGATCCCGGTTTTAACGCGCCTATTCCAACTCTCCTATTCTGAAGACATCGTGCCGTCTTCATGGAAGGTAGCTTTGGGCCTCCCTATTCCTAAAACAGGAAAGGTCAAATCCATCCAATTACAGACCAATAGCCATAACCTCTCTGCTTTTCAAACTAATGGAGCGTGTAATAAACACCCAATTGCTCCGGTATCTAGAGGATCACCAGCTGATTAGTGACCGTCAATACGGTTTCCGCCATGGCAGATCGGCTGGCAATCTTTTAGTATACCTTACTCATTGCTAGGCGGAAGCAATCGTGAGCAAGGGAGAAGCATTGGCTCTAAGTTTGTATCTTGCAAAGGCCTTCGATAGTGTGTGGTACAAGGCATTACTGTCTAAGCTGCTTTCCTCCGGAGTACCCGAGAAATTGTGCAAATGGATTGCCAGTTTTTTATCGGAGCGGTGCATCAAGATCGTTGTTGATGGAACATGCTCGGACATGAAGCCCATAAATGCTGGCGTCCCATAAGGCTCTGTGCTTTCACTTACACTGTTCATCATGCATATCAATGATATGCTCGACATCGGGGTATCCATTGCTATGCTGATGACAGTACGGGTGATGCTCGTTACACAGGCCGGGCAAATCTTACCCGGGTGCAAATTGAGGAAAAGAGGAAAAAGCTTGTGTCTGAAGTCGAGAAATCTCTGGAGCGAATCTCGGAATGGAGTAGACTCAATTTAGTCCATTTCAACCCCGAGAATACACAAGTTTGCACGTGAACCGCTAAAAAAAACCATTTGTCATAGCACCATAGTTCCAGAACATTCCTCTTAACATCACTAAAAGTATTGGGATCCTTGGTGTTGACATCTCGAATGAAGTTTAGTTTCGAGACCACTTGGTTAGTAAGGCCAAACTAGCTGCAAGAAAATTGGGAGACCTCGACAGAGCTAAGCAGTACTTCATGCCTAAGCACAGGCTTATGCTTTATAAAGCGCAAATTCGACCGCTCATGGAGTAACGCTCAATGGACTGGAGCCCCAACTGGCCAAGTGGATCCGTTCAACCGCATTCAACGGCGAGCCGTATGTCTTGTCGACGATCCCAAGTTTACAGACGGTCTTTTTGTAACAGATCTGTTTGAATAAGAGTAGGATAATGAGAAAAGCTATATTTGTGAAATTGAACTCATGCATATTTACTTGATATTCCTGGCGAAAGTCCTCGTAAGAAACGGCACGTGGCTGCACACATGATACGATGATACATGTACGAAGAACAATTTGGTGTAAGAGTGTCACGGAACACCATGCTTTCCGCCACTCAACGCCTAATGGACAACGGGGAGTTCCGGCCAGCCAGAGAATTTGACGTCAGTCAAGCTTATGCTCGGCAGATGTTACATGATGATGGACAGTACCCTTACCATTTCCGACACGCTTAAGAGCTTAGTGAAAATGACCACGCACAACGAGTTGAGTTTTGCCGGTGGCTTCTTAATACGCAAAACGCCAATATTTTGTGGACCGACGAGTGTACATTCACACGTTGCGGACTTTTTAACATCCACAACAGCCACCACTGGAGTCATGAAAACCCACATCTGGTACGCTCCGATTCTTTTCAGCATAGGTTCTCGGTAAACGTATGGGCGGGAATAGTGAACCAAACAGTAATAGGTCCTATTTGTTTGCCAAGGTTAAATTCAAAAACGTATTTACATTTCCTGAGGAATGTTTTACCCGACATTTTAGAAGACCTACCGTTTAAAACTTATCGGGGCGATCTCTATTACCAGCACGACGGAGCGTCCGCACATTTTTCTACTCAAGTCAGAGAATTTCTGAATCGGGAATACGGCGAGCTTTCGATCGGTCGCGGCGGGCCAGTGCAGTGGCCAGCATGATCCCCAGATCTTACACCGCTCGACTTTTACCTATGGGGACATCTCAAAGACATAGTCTATCATCATCTATAATGAAATAGATTTAAAAAATAAAATAGAAAGTGCCTTTGACACAATTAAAAATGATCGGTACGTATTGAGGAGGTTAAAAGGAAATTTACGCAAGCGCGCTCGTTTGTGCCTTAGGAAAAATGGGGGTCATTTTGAACAGTTATTAAGTTACGTTTGAGTGACGATAAAAAGTGCGCTTGGTAGTGTCCTTGTGAACAAATACGTGTGTTGTTATGTCGTGCATGTGCAAGTTGCACAGTGCAACGCTAAGTGACCATGTTAAATCGCGCTATAGTTATCAATCAGCTGTACAACGCGGGCGCGCTGCGCGCGGTGACCATGTAATAGGGAGGACAGAGGAGCAACTCAACAAGCTTGTAACTTGGTGAGTTTTAAAGATACACCTTTGGCAATTTTTATGTAGATTATTTAAACCGAAATATTTGACACGTGTCTCGGTTTTAGTATCTACTAATAGTCACGTTGTATAAAAGATGGGGAAGAAAGAAGAGAGGAAAACTGGTACTCTGACAATACAACCGAAACACGCTGGAGAATATTTCACGGTTGACCTTAGAAGGAGGGTCGTTGTTAACCCAGCGGTTCCCACGGAGAAATAATAATAGCAATAATGGTATTAATGTTGTTAAAATCAATACTACCAATATAATCCCTCTGAGAGGCCCTAACACCAGGGGACCGGATTTAGTCGCCTTTTACGACACCCATCCGGCAAGGGATTGGGGTAAGTATCCTAAGCCGCCCCAATACAGCTAATCTATGAGTGCAATTGCGATTGTGGAAGTGAAATAAAGTCTCTGCGGAACTACTTTCTGCATTCCACAAACTTCCATATTCTGATCCTGACACGTAACATTATATACTCGCTTTATTTAAATAAGTAGTGACACGTGTATATGGACGCGCCGGTAACCGAGTGCCATCTTGTGAAAAACTCGAGTACTCTTGAAAAATTATTATATTGAAATTTAGATATAGTTATAACACTGAAAAAGGCAGTTAAACTTATTTTTAATTTAAATTTCAATTCATCAATTCCGTTTTAAAACAAAAGTTAACTGTCGTTTTTCCAACTGGATATTTATGCTTTGAAAGGAAATTTCTAGTGAATAAAAGTGGAATTATGTTGTGCTGTGATACTTAATAAAGTAAAATGTATAATTTTCTATTGCTTTCATATAAAGATGTTTTTTGTGTCAAATTCCAATTCTCTGTGAAAACATTTTTATTTTATATATTTATTTTATAGGGCCTCTTTTGTTCGTACAAGAATATTGTTGTTATTTTTTAGTTTAAATTGTAATAAAAATGATTAAATCACTAATTGTATTACTTAAAGTCTGATTAAACAAAATGTCAGAACATTAAATTATGATACTAAACATACCTGAGACATATCACTCGAAAGACTCATAGCACAATTTTTTTAATATGAACACTTAAATAGATTTTTAAATTTAAATTCTACTAAGAATACAGGTGTCACAATGAGAACATCTGAGGTTTTTGTAAAGTTCGAATTGCACCTTAAATGAAAATATAATATGGCTGCCGGTGTAGGAGGTATGACGAGCTTCGTCAGACCCAACCTACAGGTGAAGTGAGACTGGAATTTATCGATCGCGGCGCATTCGGAACTATTTTCGCAATTGCGCAGTGAGAAATTAATGACATGCCCATTACAGTGCTTATTAATGAGGAGCGGTACGCTCAAGGGTTTCAAAAATGTAACAAGATTATTTTGTTTTTTTCTGAACTTGACGCAGAAACAAAAATTTGGGAGAAAATAAATTTTGGACGCCTATTTCAGTCCATTGGAAATTACATAAAGATGGAAGTATAAACAAGGCTGCAGCAAAAAGTTGTGGCCCTGAGTAGGCATTTTTAAATATAATGTGTAAGTAAGTCGACTCACTGAATCGTTGCAGGGCTCTGACAACCGAGCTGCGCTTGAATATATACAATATATACTCGTACCTCCACCACCACCTATCGATGGTTGCCTTTTTTTGATTGTTTACTGTTAAGATGACGTAAAATCGAAAACGTCACTTTTATTGCTCTGCTTGGTAAAGGAATTACTGTGCACGGTTATTCCATTTGTTCTTTTCTATTTTATTTAATTTCCGCTTATTTGTACGAAGTTTAAAAAGCCGCCAACAGATGGCGTCATCGTCGCTGTTTTGATTTGAAGTTAAATTTAATTTTGTTTTTTTATGTGAGTGTCAAGTTGATTAGTTTTCTTGATATGGAAATCGGAGATTTGAATTTAATTTAATAAAACGGAAACACAAGCTTATGACGTTTGGACGTTGCTTATGATGGCGGGGAGATGTTCTAATTACTTCAAAAGAAGACTAGTGTCACTGGTCCACCCCTGGCTCAGTAGCAGGAGTTTCGTCACCAGGAGGCCGTTGACCCCCTCTAGTAAAATGCTCGGGCAAGGAGAAATTCTTCGAGTCCCGAATCCCATGCACGGGCCGCGTCTCACTGTAGGACGCACGGCGCGCAGGACGTCTTGAAGAACATACTTTGGAAAATCGAAAGTATTGTTACTCTACCGCTAAGAGACTTGTTAACTTCCTAATTTATTAAGGTGTACAGATGTAAGTTTCAAGTTCTGTGAAAATTAAAATTAAACTAAATTAAAATTAATTAAATGACTGGTCAAATTATCATCAGTCGAAATAACATATTTTAAGTTTTTACTTGACCGTTATCGATGGTCAATGTCGCAATGTTTTACGTGCTGCGACTTTTGTGATTCTGATTACGTTTACATACCTTATAGCTACCGAGAGTAGTAGGACTAAGACTGATGGAATGTGTCATGAGCACATTGAAAAACGTGCTCATAGCCGTCAACATTAGTGATCGCTATTAATGTTAAAGATTTTAAATTTTTAGTGAACTTGCAAGTACCCTGATTATCGTTTCCAAAAATATTTGACGGTCGAAGTCGATGGATGAGGCTACTAGGCTATAAGTGTCTACATAAAATACAATTAAAATTAACAATACTATTTTCTTAAAATAATAGACAATAATAAAATATATAGTTTGTGATTAAAGTCTCTGAGTGTGTGGGTGCTAGTGTATGTTTATGCATGCGTGTCATGTTATGCGTTTGAGAATTAATTTAATTAATGTAATAGTCTGTAACAGATTTTTAATTTTTATTAAATTAAGTAACTATTTTTAACAAAGCTTCAGCTTCTATGTAGAGGCTTATTGACAAAAGTCAATTTGTTACTTGTTGTCTAAGGTGATGAGTTTCCTTTATTGTATATATATATATATGCAGATTGTCTAATGTATTGATGTTTATCGTAGTGTATCTTTGCACTAGCATCTTTGATTCTTATTTTCATTTTTATATAAGTACTAGCGGCTCGCCCCGGCTTCGCACGGGTGTACTTTATCAATAGTTTCCACAGCGTATGCGATGAAAGAAATTTGTAAGCAAATTTTTTTACACCTTAATTCACATTACTGAAGTTTTAACAAGGATACCTTTTTTTCTAGTAATAAATACAGCCTATGTTGCTTTGGGATAATGTATTATTCTAATGGTGAAAGAATTTTTAAAATCGGTTCAGTAGTTTTTGAGTTTATTCGTTACAAACATACAAAAATACAAAGCTTGCCTCTTTATAATATTAGTATAGATTTAAATCTATGTTTATTTTTTTCTAAAGCATATATAAAATATACAGTTTTCTCACACTTAAGAGATTAAATATATAGTATAATTTATCTGTAGGAAATCTGTGACGTTTACTATACATAACTTTTATAAGAATTCTTTGGCTACGTTCCAACCGATAAGACAGAGTAAATAATTTTACAGTATAAACCTTTTATTGAACACAAATATTAAATCCACATAAACTGCTTAGTCCATTGTAAATCTAGTATATGACAAGATTATGAAAAAAAAGCGTGCACAACTTTTTTTACATAATATCTAATGGTATATCTATCGATCTACTTAGTTCACTCGCCGTATCCGACAATGCACTGCAATGTTAGTATACGTCCAAAAAATGTACATGATTTATCATTATTATTTTACTAATTAAATTAGTAAATATTAGTAAAAATTAAAAATATCCGTAATAATATAAATTAAAATCTCATTTTACGAACCAGTACGGGCTAGAATTTGTGAGTAAAATGTACCCCCTAGAATGTACTCGCAACAGTGTGAAGTTACATGTGCGTTAACGCATTCTTGATTGCACGAATTCACAAGTTAAACAGTTTTTCAACATTTAAAAGTTTTTTTTATGCTAAACTAATGTGAACAGGGCAGTATAATGTGACGAATCTTGCTTTATTATCGTTTGTTCTTAGAAGACATAATATGGTTATTACACCGAAAATTTTTACATGAGCCCAATTTTTAAGTCGTTTTATGGGCTTCAATCAAATACCATATCATTGTATACTGAGATCCAAGTAATAAATAATGAACAAGACGTCTTAACATTGGATAAAATGGCACCTGAAGTAACTTATTGATTAAAACTATATTAATATCTGTTCATTATTAATTTATTTTATTACTAATTAAAATTATACATTTTAAATTAAGTATAAATTTAATATAATTTAATTTAAGTATAATATTTTATTACTAATGAAATTACCCTTGTATCGTTATATTCTTTATTCAAAATCAACACAATTTTTTTTCAAGACTACAGACACAGTTGTCAGTTTCATTGTAATATTTCAGTTTAGAAATCTTTTCAAACCCTTTGAATAATTGAAAAAAAATATATATTCTGTGGTTAAAGTTTGGGTTAATTTAAGTTAAAATTTGGGTTAAGAAAGTTAATTTTAAGTAATGTCCTAAAAATATTAGATTTTTCCCAGGTGTAATGATATTATTTTATTTTTTTATTTTTTGGATATTGTACATGTACAATTTCATGAAGTTTATTTGTGCTCTATAAAATTATAGTAAACAATATATAAAATGATTGTAAAAGAGTCCTACTTCTTCCTTATCAGAAATTTCTTCTAATAGGCACAAAAAGTGGAAAAGTTATACAGCGAGGCAAATTACTAATTAAACGTAACAGTTCCTAGCAAAGATGTACTAGACTAGAGCACGATCGAAACATAACTGAGGTATGCCATAGGGCCTGCCCCTTAGTTAAGTTATGTTGTAGAACGAGTTGCTGAGTGTTAAGTTATAGAGACGGTGCTGCCGTCACTCAGGTCACGTGCCGCGTTTAGTTTAGCAACCATATCTATCACTGCTTCCGATACAGTCATATATATCTAAGAGTGGCCACGCTCTGTGATATTGTACCAATCAATCAATCAATCGTTTATTTATGAAGTAAGGTTACAAACAAGGTGGTTTTTGGTATATGTCCGCTTTCTCTGACAATATTTGGCGTATAAATTAACAAAATAAAGAAAAAAGAAGGAACAATAACTTATTATAAAATTGTCAAATAATATTTAAAAGTCATAGTATTTAAATGTCAAGCCATTACAAATTACCATATCATTTACAGAATTAGAATAAATCAGACTTACATACATTTTATCACTGAGAAATTCATTTATACTATAATAACATTTATTTATTAAATATAATTTAAGCTTTATCTTAAATAGAAATAGGTAATTAATTATGCGTATTGGTTAATTATGCGTATTGATTTTATTATATATTATTGGAGCAATGCCCATAAAACTTTTTCGAAAAAAAATTGTATTGGCAGGAATTACACATAACTTGTCTTGACGTCGTGTCCTACGGGAGAATTGGAATTTATCTGTGTTTGTTTTAATAAATATTGCGCATTCAAATATAGAGGATAATGAGGATAATAGTGAGGATAATGTCAAAATGTTTTATTTAATAAAATGTGATCTACATGAGTCCCTCTGCTTTAGGTTACATGTTGATCTGAGGCACTTTTTTTGTGCTTTGAATATCAGGTTATTATTAGTGGAGTTTCCCGAAAAGATTACACCATACCCTAACGTTGGCGCAACAATACCATGATACGCTGTCAGCAGAGTCGCCTGCAATATTTCTTAATTTACGCAACATAAAGGAATATTTATTAAGTTTGTTGCATATTTTTTCGGTATGAGCTTTCCAATTCAGGTTTTTGTCAATTTCTAGTCCTAGAAAGGTTATATTCTCTACGTCGCCAATTTTATTTCCAAGATAAGTAATATTATTACTGTTACTCTTAATTCTGTTTTTAAAATTAATGAAATGTGTTTTTTTTAAATTGATTTTTAAGTTATTGCATTCAAACCAATGTACTAATTTAATAAGTGTATTATTAATATCATTTTCAAGATCTTTTTCGTCATTATTTGTAAAAAGTACAGTGCTATCGTCAGCAAATAGGGTCATGTCATATTCTATTTTTTCTGGTAAGTCATTAATCTAAATCAAAAATAATAATGGTCGAAGAATACTACCCTGTGGTACACCGTATTTTTATGTTTCACACCCGATGTAAATATTTTTTCAGTTTTTGTTACATCGCATAATTTTGATACTTGTGTTTGTTTTTCCCTTCCAGTAAGGTAGGATTTGATGAGATTATAGGCTTGTCCCCTAATACCATATTTGTACAGTTTGTTTAATAGAATGTTATGCTCAACATGATCGAATGCCTTACTTATGTCAATAAATAAGGCGACAGTAGGTTTTTTTGAATCAATATTTGATGTTATTTTTGAAATTAAATTCCATATTGCCATATTTATATTTTTATTTTTCCTAAATCCGAATTGTTGCTGGCTTAATACAGAATTTGCGTCTAGAAAAGAATAAATGCAATTATTTATGTTTTTCAAGTACTTTTAAGAATGTAGTTAGAAGTGCAATAAGTCTATAATTGTTTATATCTAATGGATCACCTTTTTTAAACATTAGTTTTATAATAGCTTTTTTTAATTTATCGGGAAAAATTCCATGTGTTATCGAAGTGTTGATTAGATAACTTACTACTGGTGAAATAATATAAGAGACTTCTTTTATTATTTTTGTGAAGATATCATCATAGCCTGAACTATTTGTATTTTTTAGGGAATTAATTAATGTTTCGATATCTTTTGGTACGGTTGGTCGTAAAAATAGTGAGTGAATACAAATACAATACAATATACAATACAATACAAGTATATATATATATATATATATATAGTAGTTTACAATATTGAAATTTGGATGCAGCGTTTATATTTATTCCTTTATTATCACCTACAGTTATAAAATGTTCATTAAAAGCTGAGGCTATTTCAGCCTGGTTCGTAATTATGTTACCGTTTATATTTTAATTTGTTATTTGATTTTTTGGTATTTTCGCTTTCGTATTATTAATAACAGTCCACATTGCTTTTGACTTGTTGACCGCTGACTTGATAAACTAATTATTTTGTGATTTTTGGGTAAGATTGATAATTGACTTAAATCGTTTAGCATAGATCTTGTAATTATTCTTATTAGAGTCATTACGACTGCGGCTATATTTCCATAACATTTCACGTTTGCGTTTACTACATAGTTTTATACCTCGAGATAACCACTTTGATTTTACTTTAAATGTGATTTTTACTTTTTTTATAGGGAAACAGATCATACAGCAATTTAAATATTTCATGAAAGTTATCAAATGCTAGATTTGGATTGTTACTTTCGTATACGTCATTAAATGTTATATTTTTTAAGTGACTCGAAAATTTGGATCTATTTTCAGATGAATAAGCACGTCTTCTAATATACCAGTAACTTAGTTTACAATTTACATTAGTCGGATAGCTTGGAATTTGTGCAGTGTGATCTGATAGTGCCAATTCCTTGAGTTCACTGTTACAACCATTTATATTATGTAAGATATTATCTATACAGGATTTGCTGCTTATGCGTGTCGGTTGGTTAAATTCTATTTGTATTGTATGGTGAACTATTTTATATATATAGTAGTTTGACCTTCACTCAAGGTCTTGTTGCTTGTTGGTCGGGCGTCTCTTGATGCTCCATTTCAACTTACATTGCAAATGCTTCTATTTCATCATGCCACGATTAAAAAACTTAAAAGATGTCGGCGGTCCAGCAGAACTCTTCGATAAATTCGCGTTTTTCACTTAGCTGGTGAAATCTCACTCGCTGTGGTGAGGAATCGTCATTTCATCCAACCCCGAAGTTTTTATTTTGTAATTCCAAGAAACAACATCAGTTATCGTCGCTATCGATATTTGGATTGCATTGGTTGTATCCCACTTCTGATGCTGGAAATGGTTAGAATTGCTGACATCATGATAAGAAATCTTCGTCAGCGGATAATTAGTAATTTCAGCAGAGTAACGTTTCGACAAGAATTCACCGTTTTAACGAAAATAACAACAAAAATCATTGTCATTTTTTATTGAAACTAATGGTCCAGAAATCTTCATTTTACGTCCATAAAGTAAACATTCAACGCGACTACTATGTAGAACTTAAATGAGATTTGCAAGACAAAGCGCCTATTATGAATGGGACTAAGTTGCATCAATATCGGCGTGATCAGAAGAATTATTGCAATTGTACGCAATGAAGAATTTATGGCATGCGCATAAAAGCATATTATTACAATTCTGGCTCCGTAATTTTTGATGCGCTATTCGATGGCGAAGCCTCTGCGTATTAAATTGATGATTTATATTTATAACTACAACCATTTTTTTTTTCATAAAATTAATATAAAATCATGTAAAACTTAGCAGGAGTATTACATACATTTCGCAGTAACAAGTTTTCTAAATATAATATTTTAACAAGTTTTACGAGAATGCAAAAAGTGTTTGTAAAAAAAAATTTTCCTCAAATAAAGTAGCGGCATTTTTTATGAAACTGCTAACCCGCCCTTGTTTCGCTTCAGAAAAGTACCTAAGTTTATTAACGTAGCACCGCATTGCAAATAATATCTGTTGATCATCCATCGATATTATAACTAATTCTAATGCAACATCTGCAACTCCTACATCTATACATATAATAAAATTATAACTGATTGTTTTCTGTACATAAGGAATACACGAGGAAAACTGTTATTACGTGTCTTTATTAACGCAATAAAACCCAAAACATAAGTTTCTAGA
Organism: Megathymus violae; assembly: GCA_003671415.1. Lineage (NCBI taxonomy): Eukaryota > Metazoa > Arthropoda > Insecta > Lepidoptera > Hesperiidae > Megathymus > Megathymus violae. The sequence goes on along the minus strand of PDGT01000161.1, from coordinate 197,166 downwards.
ATTTTTCTCTGTTTATCTGTATGTCTATTTGTTGGTGCGTTTGTTCGCGTTAAACTCAAAAACGGCTCAACCGATTACGTTATTGTTTTCACTAATGTATTGCAGTAAGCATCACTTAATATTGAAAGAACGTTTCATTGAATTCCGTCCATTAAAAAAAAAGTTATAAACTTATATATGTCGGAAATGGTAATTAGTATAGACGTGAAACGAAACTCAGCACGATATCCGAGAGATGGCAGCACCGCCGCGATGACGTCGATGCTCGGCTATCGTGCTACAACAGAGCCTAGCAAGTGGAGTGATGCCCGATGGAGCCACAGTTTACATTCTGCGGTCGAAGAGATCGGTTCCTCCGCACTGGGAACTGTTACTGGTTTCGTTTGCCCGGTGTGAAGTGTTTGTGAACAATTAATTAAAAGTGTTAAACGATTATACGCCCACGCTATGTTCGACAATGCTGCTAAAACTACTGGCATCGCCGACATATATTTCTAATTCACAGAACAAGAAAAACCCAAGCCTAAAACAATGCAGGTGCTATTTCTAAACGTAAAGCATAGTTTTTCTGAAGCGAAGCGAGGGCAGTTTGCTAGTAAATAATATAAGAAAACGCTTCTCACTACAGAATTTTACTGGCCACGCATTATTAATTATAATGATAATAGTTTATTATAAAGAGACGTACATTTATACAACTGAAATAAGGAATAACATAACCTGTATTTCAGGTACCAGCTCTTAATCTCAAGTTAAATATTTATGTGTGTGTGCGTGTGTGGTTAGTGGGCGCGCGAGTCACTCCGTCGCGCGCGTTCATTAATGTGTTAACATCAGTTCAATTTACTTTATAATTTTAGAAGATTTTTTATTTTATGATAAGGTTTAAACACTAAACTAGTCGTTTAATTATAATTTTATAGCAATTTGTCATAATATGGTGAATTTTTTCATTTATTTTAGAAATGGGGTTTAAAAAACAAATTTTTGAGGGACTCTTGTGTTACGGAGTTATATAATAGGTTGTGGAGAAAGTATTTTCGCAGTTTAGTATGTATGAACTTGTAATAAAATCTCTTTGACTATACCATTTGCATCTGGCCGGTTTTGATATCATTAAAAAGTTTAAATTTTAAAGAAGATAATTTCAAATTCAAATTTGGAAAATGTGTGATTTTCATTTGTTTTGTTACTGCCAAGATGAGTGAGTGTAATGAAGAAATTCGCTACGTTTTAAAATTTTACTACATAATAGGCAAAAATGCAACGCAGGCCGCGAAAAAAATTAGTCATGTCTATGGACTTAGTGCAGTGTCTGTGAGAGTAGCACAAAATTGGTTTAACCGTTTTCAATACGGAAATTTTAATGTCGAAGATGCACGTCGCTCTGGTCGCCCTGTCATAGATAAAATGGATGCCATTTTTGAAAAAGTGGAGCAAAGAAACCTCATGAACCGTGTCCTCATTTGCGATTCTTTATTATAACGTAATGAAACCGAACCATTTTTGAAGAAGCTGATAACTTGTGATGAAAAGTGGATCACTTACGACAAGAACGTGTGAAAAAGGTCGTAGGCAAGGGCCGGTCAGGCTTCACAGACTGTGGTGAAACTTGGGTTAACTCGCAACAAGGTGATGCTGTGTGTATGGTGGGATTGGAAGGGCATCATTCATTATGAGCTGTTACCGCCAGGCAGGACCATCGATTCTGAACTCTACTGCGAATATCTGATGATACTAATGCAAGAAGTTGAGAGAAAGCGGCCGGAATTAGTCAATAGAAGGGGTGTGACTTTTCATCATGATAACGCTAGACCTCACACATCTTTGGCGACTTAGTAAAAACTAAGAGACTTTGGCTGGGAGATGATGATGCATTCACCGTATAGCCCGAACCTTGCACCTTCAGATTTCTACCTGTTTCGGTCTCTTCACAATTTTTTAGGCAGTGTCAGGTTAACATCACGTGAGGACTGCCAAATTATTTGACGCAGTTTTTTGATCAGAAACCCTGGAATTTCTATAGCAATGGGATCATGTTCCTAACCAAAAAATATCGAACAAAATGGTACTTATATACTTTATTATGGTTATATATCTAAATTGTCCTTGTATGAAGTGTTATTTCTTTAAATTTAATTAAAATCCAACATTTTTAACTTCCTATTTTCCCATTTTACCTATTTATCGATCAGCTTTCAAATTCTGCTGGTCACTCAGGGTACCGTGTCAGGTAATATACCACACCTTAATTTGTTTTTTCTGGAAGAAATACTGATTACACTGATTAAGTTTTGTTACGGTGGCTTATACATATCTCTAATAGTTTATTTAGTCCCTTATTGTTCCATATTAAGTATAGCAGATTTTAATCGTTTATATACCTCTTCAATTGTATAAACACCTACCTATATATAGACACCAATTTTTTTTTAATCATTCTTAAGTAATTGAAAATAGGGAATGAGTTTGTGTGGAAATTTAATTAAACCTTTTTTTTATCTACGTAAACCTTTGCACAAATACTGTTCGATAAATATGAACGCGTAGGATGTTTCAAAATTTTTCAATTTTAATCCTTAGAGTAGTGAATAGTAGGAAATGGGAGTGTGTTGAACATTAATATTTATAATCAAAATTTTGGGACAATATCAATAGAAAGTGCTTTTTATAATGTACACACATATTAAGAGAAGATTATTCGAAATTTCATTTTTGATTAATTATTAGGGCGTAATATTGGCGTAATTCAATTTATATAAAAAAATATAATTTTCAAAATTAATTTTATGATACTGATTTCTGGACTTTTTGAAATTTTTGATAATTTTAGTTTGACTTTTGTGATTTACATATAGGATTAAATAATTATAAAAGATTTGGTTAAAGTTCATGAAATAGGGGATGAAATTTTGTTCAAACGTTGAAATTGTAAACTAAATCTAGACATAAATTGGACGGTAGGTACTTTAAAAAAAGGTATAAGTGGATTATTGGAAATTTCAGTCTTTAATGTATGTAGCCCATTTAGATTATTTAAGAGAGGTTAAAATGCCAGACTTTATTATGTTATCAACTCTTAACTTGTTCCTTTAATGAAAATAGATACTTACGAGACTAAAAATTTTGGGCAAGCAATCTCTTGAACATAGAGAAACGAAATATTGAAGTTACATTTTTGCGAATTATTACTTAATCTGTCGGTTAAATTTACGATGAAAAGGTGTTTTTAAACTATTTTTAGGTACTTCAGTAATTTGAACTTTTAACGGATGTTAAGAGATGATGATTTAGGCGTTGATAATTTTTATGGATATTTGATTAAAGTGCTAACTTTTCAAAAATTTGCAAACAAGTATTTTTTGATAGGTATGAAAATATACGTATTTTATTACTTTTCAATATTAATTTTCAGGGTCGTTAAATAAGGAGTGTTGGTCAAATCAAAACTTTTGTTGCCAAAATCTAAACATGCAATTTTAAGAAAACATTAGGGCATAAGAAATAAGCAAGTTGTGAACAATATAATATGTATCTCTTTTCAATAATTAAAACGTGTTGACTTTTACATTCTCACTGACAAGCTATTCCTTTTAATATTTCGTGACTTCTATTTAGTTGACTATCAAACCTACTTTACAGACATCAGCTCACGGAGCTTCGTTTATCTCAACACCTCCCCTCGAAGTAGTGAGTGTATCTGTTAAAGTTTCATATACATGTCATACCAAGATTATGCAAACATTTATGATGTTTTATCGCACTCAAACATTTTGTTAAAACATCTGCTGGCATTCTGTCACTAGACAAGTACTTCAAACAAACAACACCTTTTTCACACATATCACGAATAAAATGATGCCTAATGTCGATATGTTTTGTTCTCGAATGTAAATTCCTGGTCTGAGCAAGCTTGATTGCACTTTGATTATCATTGAACAAAGTCACAATCTCACATTCCGTGCCTACATTTCTTAATAAGTCTTGTAAATACACAGCCTCCTTAGTGGCGTCAGAAAGTGTCGTATATTCAGCATCGGTGCTGGAAAAGGCGATAGTCCTCTACTTTCGTGCTTCCCAATTTATTGGAGAACCAGCCAAAATAAAAGCAAACCCGGAGTAAGATCTACGATCAATCGCATTCGTATCCCAATCAGCATCAACCACACCAAATAACGGTTGGTTAGTTCTCTCATACACCAAACCATAATCAGAAGTACCTTTAAGATATCTTAACACATGCTTCGCTGCTTTCCAATGCTGAACATCATAATTCGTATTAAACTGACTGAGGTAGTTTACGGTGTAAGCAACATCAGGCCTGGTGGAAACCGCTAAATACATTAATACACCAATCAAACTTTGATAAAGAAATTTTTTCATAACAACATCATTCACACGTTTAGACTTTTCTAACTTTGACAGACTCTCCATCGGAGTTTTCACAGGTTTACACTCAGTTACCATATCGGTCTAAAACCTTTTCTATGTAGGACATTTGACGCATATATACTCTATTTTCATCATCTAGTTCAAATTTAATACCTAAACAAGAACCAATTTTTCCAAGATCTTTCATATCAAACGCATTTTTCAATTGTTCTTTCACAGTAAGCAACCATCTATAATCATTCGTTGCTAATATTAAATCATCTACATAATTAGCAATCAACATAATTTGTTCTCCTTTCCGTGAGATAAACAAACAAGGATCTTTATTGAGCATTACTTTAAAACCTATATTATTTAACTTACTCACTAACTCTTTATGCCATTGCAAACCTGACTGACGCAAACCATACAAAGACTTATTTAACAAACAAACTACATCGTCACACTCATCCATCTGTACCTTTCACGACTTAGCTTTTTCTAAAATAGTTTTATCTTCTACTATAATTCCACGTAAACCAATTTTTTTTCTTAGTTAGTATTTTATCTAATACATTATGTAATTGGTCAGGTATCTTCATATATACTTCTTCATTTAATGTACCGTTCAGGTAAGCAGTGACTACATCCATTTAATGGTTTTCTAGTCCCAATTCTGTTGACAGTGCTGCAATCAATCTTACAGACGAAGATCTTACAACAGGGAATGACGTCTCATGAAAATCCTCCCCTGGCCGCTGAGAGCAACCTTTAGCAAAAAGACGAACTTTCTTCCCAGTACTTTTAGTAGTAAATACTAATAATAAATAGTACTACTAAAGTAATACTAAAGTAAATAGTAAATACTAGTAATAAATAGTAAATACTATTACCAATCACTCTGCGATCACGAGGTCGTGAGACTATATCCCAAGTCCTATTTTTTATTTGTGCTAAGTGTTCATCTTCTAAAGCTTTTCTCCAATCTGTCACAATATCCGTCAGTTCAGCTTCTTGCCAAGTCATTGGCTTAACTGTCGCAACTCTTTTCATCTTCTGGATTACTTTCTATAATTTCTCTCTCATCTTTTCGAAGATATAGTCTATATTCTTTCCTAGGTCTTCCTTTCAAACCAGAGCGAATTATTCTCGGTCTACCTTTTCCTCTTTTCGGTTCAATCGGTATGTTCCATGCTACTGATGACCTTCCCTGTCCAGGTAATATTTCGACATCTGTTTCATTTTCTATATCACATACGTTTTCCAGTGATTTTCTCACTTGAGAATCATCTATTTTTTCTCGAATAAGAGTCTCTTTATCAACTTTATCTTTGTTTTTATTCAAATCTATTACTATATTTTCATGTTCATCATTTTCACTATCGTGAAATTTCTGTATATTTTTGACCAAGTGCACTTCCCTGCACGAAATTAACATCTCTTGTTATAATAATCCTCTTGGTTCTAGGGTTATGAACTCTATATGCTTTGGATTCATTGTCATATCCCATAAAAATTGCAACTTCTGAATTAGCTTCAATTTTTCCTTTCTGTGTCCCTTTTTCTTTGTAGTAAACCTTTGTTCCGAAAATTACTGTAGGTTTTCTTCCTGTCCACATCGTATATGGTATTTCACTTTTCAATGCATTAGTTAACCACTTCAGCCCAAAATTCTGGAAGACTTCCACTTTGACGCATCATACTCGTACATCGCGCGATTTCAATCAATGTTCTATTTTTCCTTTCAGCTACACCATTCTGTTGAGGTGTGTATGGTACAGTCAATCTTCTTCTAATGCCTTCTTTTTTCAGAAAAACATCAAACTCTTTATTTATGTATTCTGTTCCGTTGTCCGACTGTAGATTCTTTATTCTTTTTCCTGTGACCTTCGCCACATACGCTTTATATTCTTTAAAAACATTGAAGACTTCACTCTTTTTAACTATAAAATATACTTCACACCAACGAGATTTGTCATCGATGAAAGTGACAAAATATTTTTTTCTATTTAAACGACTCGTGCCTCATCGGGCCAAACACATCTGTGTGTACTATCTCCAACAAATCATTTGTTCAATTTTCAATTCCTTTGGGGAATGGTTTGCACGTTTGTTTTTGATTAATACATATCTCACACTGTCAATTTTGCTTTGCCATCAAATGTCAAACCGTGTACAAGATTATTTTTAGCCATAGCTTTCAAGTCACGTTCATTGATATGTCCCAGGCGCTCATACCATACATTAATCGGCTTTTTCATCGCTTCAACATTATGAGCGTTCTTCTGACTTAATTTGACATGATATAAATTACCAACACGATCTGCTCGCATATGAAGTTTTTGATTTTCATCAGTGACTATAGCGTCATGTTTTGTAAAATGAACTTCGTATCCATGATCAGTCATTTTAGCTACTGACAGAAGACTTGTCCTTAAATCAGGCACATAGAATACTTTCTGAATATCTACTTGGCGTTCTTCACGTCCTGTATTAATCAAAATACTTACTTTGCCCATTCCGGTTATTTGTATGCTCTCATTATTTGCCAAATTTAGTTCATTTTACATTCGCGTAAATCCTTGTAACATGCGCTTGTCATTGTACATATGTCCAGTGCATCCGCTGTCGATATACAAAATAGTGTTCCAGCTTTCACCCAACATAACCTCTTCGGTCGTAGTCAACATTGTTGAATATTCCCCCCGTTCAGAATCGCAACGCTTTGCTTGCTGCTTGTTCTGTTTAGGCTTGTTCACAAACTTTGTCCTGCATTCTTTTGCCATATGTCCTCGACGTCCACAACGATAACATTCTATTTTGTTTTTGTTATGCATTGTGTGATCATACGTTAAATTCTTCTGTTGCGGTTTATTGTGTGGCCGTCTAACGAACATAGCTCTCTGGTCTACAGAAGCAACTTTTCTGCCTTCATAATCTTCAACGATATTTACTTTTAGTGTTTCTGTTGAAGGTAAACCGTCTCGGGATTCCATAGCAGTGCGAAAGATAGCAAACGAATATGGTAGGCTATATAACAGTAAAATCGCCAATAGTTCGTCAATTACCACTAACCCGATTTCTTTGAGTTTTTTAACTACTTCAAAAAATCTGTAATATTCTTATGCAGGTCATCTTCTTCCTGCATGCGTGTCAAGACGAGCTTATTTAATAGTGAGGCTTTTCGCGCAGGTCCATTGGATTGATACATTGATTTTAATTTTTCCCATATCTCTTTAGACGTTTCCAAACCGTCTAACGCTACAAGCTCACTAGGACTGACAGCCAACAAAATATCAGATTCTGCCTTCCCACCCTTTTTTGTCCAATCTGCATACTTGGGATCGATATAAACCGGTTTAGAAATAATACCTGATACGTAGTCCCACAAGTCATTTTTCTTCAAAATTGCTCACATATTTTTCACAGATTTTTCACGTATCATAATTATCCGCAGTTAGCTGGTCAATTTTTATAGAAGCAGCCATATTAAAAAAATAGTTGTTTCATCAAAAATAAAATAGATGTAACAATTTGTGCGAGTCCACTTTTTCAATGGAAGACGATCTCCGCTGTCATTATAGTTTTTCACTATAAAAATATTCAAAATATACGAAATCAATTTGTACCTTTATTATCCTCTTGCCTTTTTTTTTGAAGACCTGGGCCTATAATCTATTTGGGCATAAGAAAAAAGCAATAAGCATTATAATATGTATCTCTTTTTAATAATTAAAACATGTTGACTTTTACATTCTCACTGACAGCTTATTCCTTATATTCCTTTTAATATTTCGTCAGTTCTATTTAGTCGACTATCAAACCTACTTTACAGACATCAGCTCACGGAGCTTCGTTTATCTGAACAGAAAAGCACTTTTAAAAAAATAGAAATCAAACTCAATAAGTATTTTTATATTTCTAAAATTTTACTCTTTAGGGTGTAAATAGGGGTTTTCAAACTGAGTGGCTGTCAGTTTTAATATTAATTAATGAGAATTAGTATTTAAACTTTCGTTTAAATGTACGAGATAAGAGGCTTATTTTCAGGTACTTTAGAAATTGCACCTGTCGATGATCGAATTTGATGATAAAAATGTATATAGATTTTTTGTTAAACTTTTACTAATTTGAGTAAAAAATTATGTAAGTAAGTAATCTGAGCTAGATATGGAAATATATGTATAATTTTCATCATTTTTTTAAGTTAATCTTCAGAGGTATCATATAGGAGATGAAATTTTATCAAAATGATAGCTTTTGTTGTCAAAATCATTATTTGCAATTTTGAGGGCAAGTAAATACTTTTTATAATGATATACAGATTAATATTATGGATGTTTGCAAATTTCATACTTTAGGATATACAATCGTCAATTTATGTTACATTCTCTCATGTAACATAGTGTTAGATTTTTTTTTTCATTATTACAAGTCCAAGTTTGTCAATAATATCACCTTATAGTAAGAATGTTTATACTCTTAAAATTTTAATTTTGTATATTATACGTACACTGTAGTATATCAAGAACTTAGAAAAGAAAGATGAAATAGCACCAATTCTTAGGTTGTAGTAAAATTACCATCAAATGAGACGTTTGTAGATCAAAGTTAATAAAATTAGAAATACTAAATGATTTCTGAAGTGAATTGTGCTAGGATTATTAGCTACCAAATCACATAAAATAATACAAGTTTATAAAAATTTGTTATATTAATATTGGACAAACGCTGAATAGTTTTGCCTTTAAGTGTAGTTATATTAAATTCGTGGTTTTATATATTATTCATCGGGGAAAATACATCTTAACTACTCTATGACAACTGTTTTTTAACTATTTCCAATAAATCACATAGGCAATACTTGGCATGTTCACACTTTAAAATGAATATGATAACAAGCATGGCAATCATTACAAATAATATTGTTCCTCATTGATACAATTTGGCAACGAACACATGGTGGTATCAAAGATTCATTTAGGTATTGAAAGGGTGAAGATTCCACACTAATAAATTAAGTCTTTCGTGGCTGAAATATTTAAATTAACATTAATATATTGATACCTGACCGCCCGACCAAATTTTGTTGTGTGGTGAAAGCTTAGTAGTGAATTCTTGAACCAAAATTATATGGACAACTGAAAGTTACGCGTGTTTCAATGCTTATGTTTATAGTATAAATTTATAGTGTAGACAATATACATTTTGAAATATTATTTATAGTCAATTTAAATGAGGAAATAGAAAAAAGTTATTTCTAAGGATGACAATATAAAAATAAAATGGAATAACCTTTTTCACATATTCATGTGAAAAGTATATTGATACTTTTAAAGTTAAAAAAGTTAAGAATATATTTTTTTTGATTTAATTATTAGTAAACTATCAATATAATGTAATTTTAAAAATTTCATCTATGTCAATTTATATGTAAGCTTAAAATTCAGTAATTTTCAGTCTTTGGTTAAAAAAAATTCTTGTTCCTTCGATATGTTTGTTTCAACTCATTCTAGATAAGACAAAATAGCTTTTACGAAGCTGTGCTAAGTTTTATTGTCACTATTAAAAATGTTAACAGAAACCATAAATATTTAACACATACTTTAATTTCTTTGTTAAAAAATTGAAAAATTTTGCTGCTTCTAATTAATTTATTCAGGAGCTCTTTCCTCCATCAGGTAATGAAGCTTCTCACAAACTTATTCAAAATTATACTGTCACCCCTCGAAATAATTAATACCGAAACTATTGTGCTTCCACTTTTTACTTACGTCGTCAAAAAATAATACATTGTAACTATAATGTGTACTCACGATTTTTATATATTATACTACACCCACTAATAAAAAATTATTAAAAAATAAAAAATTTAACTGAACAAATCCATTTTCAAATAATTAATCAAATTAATGTATAATAATAAATTAATAATACCCTCATCACTCATGTTAAATTTATCTCAAATAAATATATCATCTAAACATTCACAAGTATGTTTCTTTACACAAACACTTTTCCATTTTACACAAAATTAATAAATAGTTTGGCAAAAATAATATTATTAATTGTAATTGAGGAAATAATAATCTCCAATTTATTTTTTGCTGCAATCCGCTAACATTGAAAACCGCACGAATGAACTTCCGTCTAAAAGTCTCGAGCCTCGACCTTCAGAAAAATCGATATTTAACTACGCAGTTACGGTCAATGTCACTGTTATAAAAAATAATGTTATCGCGATGTGAGGCATGAAAATAAGATTTTATACGATTAATTTCGAACGTAATCCGTTAAATTTTTTTATATTTATATTCGCGATAAAAACTCGCCGGCGAAACTGTTTATTATCAGACGCAATAATGTTTGAGAGCAACAAACACAACTCACTGGAAATCGTCAATAAATATCAAAAGATGTGATGAATGAAAATGAGATGGTTAAAATATGAATATGAAATAATATAAATTTTACTTACGGATTACAAGCGAAGTATCTCGATGGGCGGGCGCGGGCAAAGTGGCCGAGACAGCGTCGCGAGCAAGGGCGCGTGCCCCCTCCCAGACAGAGGGGAAGCGCGCGCCTGCAGGAGGCAAGGTTAGCGGCGGGAGCTCCGGCTCGGTCGGGTGCTCAATTTCCCCCGCACCCCGCACCCGATCGATACCGACGCTACAACTTGCTGCCACCTTTCAGGGACGACCGCCATTTTCATGGTCAGACCAATGTACCTAACAGCGGCTTTGTTTGTAAAGAACCGGTCATCTTTTGTGCAAATTGAAGTGAAACATCAGAACAATAAAATGCACATTTACCAGGAGGCATGAAAATAACGTACACACATTAATTGCACCATCGGTGAGAGCGAGAGGTGTTTGTTTTAGTAGTATACGGCGTATATTTTGACGCATCTCCCCGCACCGCGCAGTATCCCTGCAACTGCACTCCCTATAGATAGTCCTTATAAGGTAATGCGACAGTACAGACAGGTAATAGCGCATTGCTTTTATGACATGCGCACACAGTCCGTCTCGATGGTGTGATGCTAAGAGTATTTGGCCTGTTATCTTATCGAAAATAAATGTCTGAGCTTTTGATATGCAACTTGTTGCTCGGATCTTCTATGAAATCACTCTGCGTGGGTTCCTTTATTACGTAGTGTTGACTTTTAGCATCGAAGCAAAATAAGTTTAATAAGATTATAATGACATGTTATAAAAATAACATCGAGTCTCACATTTTAAAAACATACAAATAATATGTATAAATATTATAGTAATTTTCTGATAGAGAAATTCTACAATCACTCGAATCCAATTTCGTATACATCCTAACGTGAACATAAAGAAATAGGCAGAGGATTCATTAGGCAAAATAAGAAAAAGATCATTTGAAACTGGACCCCTGTCAATAATATAACATCTTTCCCTTGAGATATTTTACTACAAATAACGTTGGTTACAATAAAGGTCACGTATAAATGTTATACTGAGCATAACTAACTTGTATGACTAATCTATATACATATAATACGCCTTTGCAAAAAAACGGGCGGTTTTGATTTTTCAACATTATTGATAATAATTTAATTCTAAAGAAGTTTTAATAGCCGAACTATGTTACTGGCTCTTAATTAAGAGTCTGGGTATAAAAAAAAGTTTATTCCCAATTCAAAACGATTTTTTTTTAAATAACGTTTATATGTTTGTGACTTTTTACTTACTTTTCGCGGGTTTGCAGTTAAAAGGTTATCAGGCGAGTAAAACTAACTCCTCGTTATTTTTAGTAGAATAATTTGTTTATGGCATAATCCTGCCTTATTGTGACTTAAAACAGATATCTTTATGTCTATTTTAATGGCATCAAAAGCAATAAGAGCTAGTAAAATTATAGCGTTGCTGGAAGAGGGGTTGTAGCCAATGTTACGTCTCACAGCGGTTAAACGTGAGTCGTTCAACCGTTCAAAGAACCTGAACGTGATACTAAGAGAAATGTCCTGTTCAGAGAAGGTAAGATTCTGGGAGAAAACGTTACACAACCACAAGACGACCTGTTTTTGGTGACTCGGGTTACATAGACCTCAAAAGAAACCTATAAGTGGTACGAGGAGCACAAATTAGCCTATGGACTATGAGGAGGAGGCTTTTAGCGGCTCATATACGCAGTCAGTGACCAGCGCGGGCCCCCAAGTTACTCCGTGACCATCAGATTGCTTGATTGAAGTTCACTAGAAATTGCCTATCTTGGACACTAGGTAACTGGAGTAGCGTACTCTTCTCCGATAAGGCTCGAATTTGTCTGCATGGTGAGAACCAACGTCGGTGAGTGTTACAAAGACCAGGGGAATGCTATGCCAACGTGTGTTATGAAGAAATCACTCCTTATGGTGGACGCTCCGTTTTGTTTTGGGCGGGCATAACTTCCAACTGTCATACCGAGATAGTATTCACTGAAAATGGCATACTAAACGCGCAAAGGTAAATAACAGAAATCGTTTGTCAATATGCATAACCCACGCTGACTTTAATTGGTGAAGATGCCATTAACATGGACGATAATGCTCGGGCCCACTGTTCTGGCGACGTAGATGCTTATATACAAGAAGTCGTTATTCGTCTTTGGATTGGCCAGCGCAGAGCCCCAACATTAAGCCCATTGAGCACGTCTGGGAGCTTCTAAATAGGTGATTATAAGCTATCCAACCATCTCCACAAAACATTAGGGAGCTTAAACGCGTGATCTCGGCTAAGTGGGAACACATTCCATAAGACTACATCAAAAGCAAGTTGGGAAGCATGCCAAGATGATCACATGCTACAAAAAAGTTCATACTTGTTATTAAACTTTATTATTCTTAGTCCTAATTTCATTATACCCCTAAAAATGTCCATTTTAACACGGCTCTCTATTGACTAAAACATCGATTCCAGGGTAAATAAGTGGTAAAAACTAGATTGTCATCGATACTAAGAAATTTCTAGTCATCTAAGCTAATGACATACTAAAAATATTAATATTACCCGTAGAAAAGCCAATAACTGTAAGGTGCCCGTTTTTTTTGCAACGGAGTTTATATACTAATAATAAAATTCTAACCGATCGATTTCTGTACATGAACGATATATGATTTGATGATAACGATGATGATAACGATATATGATGATGATATATAATTAGTGAGCTAAAATTGTGGACGTTTTTTAAATATGGTGAATTTTATAAAAGCGTGACGCACGACAACTCCTTTACTCACTATGAAATAGAAGAGCATACTGCATCTTTAGACTTTCCATACATTTATTGCGCCTACAGAATAGACAATGTATGTACCCTAAGCTGGCTGCAAAAATCTCACCCGATTACTATTAATAATAATAATATTAATAAAATACTAATAGATATATATTAGTGTGTATGCGGAAAGTAATCTCCGGTATCACGGCACCAAACTTTTTTACCATTTGGGAGGTACATTATTCCAAATGGTCATAGATTTTATTGTATAAAACAAATTCTCCGTCTTTTTAGCTGAATGCGATAATATTGAAAACTACGGCATTGGTTTTGGTATGTTTTTATGAATATATAGACAGACTCACGACAAGGGTTTAAGTATATAACGTTAGAAAAAGTAACAAAACCGAGGGTTCGATTACCATTTGTAAACGTAAAAATCAAGTTTCTCGAAGCAAGGTAGAATAGGTTATTAGTTATAAATATCCTGAATATAAAAGCAATTAATCAAAACGAATTAGATATTGGGTCAAAGGACTCTGACATTACAAATCATAATTTCAGAGAGTTATGTTAGAGTTCTTGTTAGAAAAGAAAATGACTAACGAAATGTACGTAACGGTCGAGGTCACTTACTCGCTTAGTATTCAGATGCTTTTCCGAACTATAAGAGTACATATAACTCCGGACTGTATTAAGATTTGATAACACTTTAAAATACCACTTTACAAAAATTAGAGTGTTTCAATGATAATAAAATAAACCTTTAAAGAAATTTGAACACCCTTACAACTCGCGTGAAAATCTCAATACAATAATATGAAACAACAGACATGGGGTCGAGCTGCAAAATATCGAGATCACTGGCATATCGGAAGATAATAATAAGAGTACAGTAGTCATATTACAAAACATCTCAGAGCAATTCAATGTCTCAATTGGACCCTCCGATATGAAATTTTCGCATTCTGTACAACATACATTCTGTACATATCGTAATATAGATGCTAGAAAAGGCGGTTAAGGCCATGCTATTTGTATTTGTCATTTCACGTGTTTGTTCTGGACCATCTTTAATGGATGTCGTGCAGATAAGGAGACTTTAAACAAAAATGAAGTAATAAGTTTTTTCGGAATCATCGGATATATGTATGTTTTATGATTTACACTTGTCCTTCATCTTAAAACAGGATCGGCTGCTTTTAATCAATAGTGGCAATGAGGTAGGAGGTAATAAATGTTTCTAATACAATTGTTCATATTTGTATATAAATATTCAAATGTATTGGTATATTCAAATGTTAAAATCCAAAAGTTGAATTCTTACAATATAAATATAGGTAATTCGAAATGTTTCTGGATTTAAAACAGATGCCATATATAATTGTTCTAATTGCCAAAAACAATTTTTTTTATGTAAAACAAGTTAATGCTTGACAACAATCCCACCTGATGGTAAGGTAAAATAAATTAAAATGTAAATGCAAATCGAATATTTGCCCTAAATTCAATAAATTAATCAATATAAATAAGGTGAGGTAAGGTAATTTATTTCTTACCTTCTTATTTCTTGGCTGAAAATGAATCGGTAATACCTTTGATCTTGCCGATGTCCATGAGCGACGGTGACCACTTACCATCGGGTGGTGGTACTCATTCGTCAAGTATTAACATAAAAAAGGTAAATCTATGCAGATATACATTCTTCTTGTATTTTTCGTAAACTATGCAAATCCCATATCCTTACCGATTATGCTTATTTTCGATCGTAGTTATGGGGAGAACTACATTTTTCTTATTTAAAAAATATAAAATATACAATTATCTATTAAAACCTAACAACCCATTTCTTTGTTAATTGTACTCATTAGCTATGCGATAGTGAATTTTACGCTCATACTTGTGATTGCTTTGTAGCTTCCATTTCCATCCCGTCAAATCAACATGAACTTATAGAAATCCTATCAAAATTTTCAATACAAGATTTTTTTGAAAATCATAATGAATCTATTTAACCCGTAAGCAGCCCAATGTAGGTTACGGGTCTTCATAATTCAGGTGGCTTAGTTCACCATGCTGGTCTACTACGCAGCGGTAAAGAGGTAAATATCCAACCCCACCCAACTAATGATGTCAGAAAAACGAGACACACACACGTTTATACATACATATTATTATAAAAAGATAGGATAATAAAAAAAATAATAGCATTAGCAATGGTTTGAACGTTGGTTTTCCATATGGGAGTTCCAAGTGCAAACCTGCACGCACCCCTCATTTATCAAATTACGTACCTATCACAAAGTCATACTAGTCATAGTACTCGCTTCGGTGAAGGAAAATAACGTAAGGAAACTATACATCCGAGAGTTCTCCATAATATTCTTAAAAAATGTCTAAAGTCTGTCAAGCATGATGATGATAAATGTCATATTTCGCACGAAATAATTAAATCTTTCAATATGTCAGAAACCAATGCTAAAAGAGACGTTGGCGAGAATTGGAGTAGAGCATTGTGGATCTATTCAATTAGATGGTATTTTAGACGTCCCTAATGATGATGCAGTAAAGCCATTTGATATTACCGTCACCAATGAAAGTTCCCGTACTGGAGAAAACTAAATAAAATAGTTATATTGTAATAATTCATTACAATTACTACTTAAAACGAAACATAGTCTTATGAATTTTTTTGTCTTTTTTTGACAACTCTTTCTAACGTGTCGATGTAAGTTCCCTTTTGATTTGGATTGACGGATGAGTAGTAATTTGGATTATCATTATTTAATTTAATATGAGATAATTATATCCAGTAATTAACTAAATCGATGATTGCAGTATTTTACTTTATGATCAAAGAAATTTATAATCTCATCACTTTGTTTATAGACAATCGAGCGTTAACTTCAATCGGCCGTATTTGCCTAAATACTTGTCCTATGTATACATATATTTTACATTGTTACACACCAATATACTTTGTACACACTTAATTTAGACAATACTAAAGTAATAATTTAAATATAGCAAATCATTCTTAAACAATCCTTTAAAGCTGTTATTCCAAGAATATGTTATTTGCTTATACCCATTTACAACTGCGTATACCCGTTGCAAATATTAAAATTATGAATATTATTATGCCCATTGGCTACATACCCCAGTTGATATAAATGAATGTCCTATAAACTCTGTCGAAATAAAAGGGGCATGAATAAAATGACTACATTTGGAGGAATCTTTTGAAGATCACCAACTGACCAACGTCAGCAGATGCATGGGCTTATAAATTATATAGGGTGGATCAAATAGAGACACTGAATATGCAAGATCAAAGGAGTTGATGTAATTTGAGGGTCAAATAATAGGATGCCAAAAACCATGATCTCGGTACAAAGGAAAGCAGCCCCATATTAAAACGCAATTCGCAGCGTCACTTGGGCGATGTTCATGAACACCTGCGTAATATGAATAGATCCTATTCAATTTCTCCTGTCCTTGAAACTGGCTTAAACAGAATACTGTGCATGAAAATAATCGAGAGCCATGGGAGTTGCTTGCCTATTATTGTTATCCTTGCACAGCTTTTACTATAACGATTTTGTTCTCTGCATTTGGACTTAATAATTCGGTGCCTCTTTAGCGATACAATCTCTTTGTACAGTCTCTTTTAAAAACATTGCGTCATACGATTATTGTTATTGTTAAGTATTGCCGAAAAATTGTATAATACAAGTGACCAACCGCGGCATTTTAAGGATGCAATTTAGCACATCGTGTAGGAAAATATATTTATTTTATACAGGTTTAGGCTGTGCGTTGTCAGTCAGTCAGTCAGTATTTAAAAAAAGTAACTTACCTAACAGAATATTTCATTGAATATAAGTATTAAACTCAAATGTACTGTTCACTGAAGTGTAATTCCCGAATCATTCGAAGTATTAAAAAAATCATACAAACCTTGTCTTGAAAATAATGAACACAATAAAATAATCTGTCAATTCGTTTGAACTATTCTCAAGTGATTATCGTTCATACATACGGCAATTGATTTAATTTATATAAATAAACTCGAAACAAAGTATCAAATAATGTGTAGTTA
The DNA here is from genome assembly GCA_003671415.1 of Megathymus violae. NCBI lineage: Eukaryota > Metazoa > Arthropoda > Insecta > Lepidoptera > Hesperiidae > Megathymus > Megathymus violae. The sequence continues at coordinate 179,462 of PDGT01000161.1, read as the reverse complement.
ACAATTCCGCAGGCCAATTGGTAGTGACCCCGCACACCGAGCTAGGCGTTTATTATTATTTATAGTTTATATAGCATTATAAAACAATGAATGTAATCGATTTTATTATAACTGGTGCCCAAGATTTTTGTGTTTTTATCGACATTTCGACCCAATTACAGGGATCATGGTCACGGCGAGACTGACCATGACTGAGTCTCGCCAGTACCATGGTACATGTAATTGACTCGAAATATCGGTAATAAATACATAAATCGTGAGTACCCGTTACAGTTAAAATGTCTAATGTCCGCCATGATATAAGTTTAAAATCAAATGAATGTAAACCAATGAATACAGTTGAACCTCAACCATTACGCATTAGAATATCGTATTGAAGTAAGCCTCTTAAATACCTACTTTTGCGAGACGTGAATCATGACCTACAAGTGAGGTATTAACAGCTAAAAAGCATTAAACTTAAAACAATATACTACAACATATTTTTTTATAAAACATCAAATTATATATGTATCGATCAACTACGATAATAATTTAAAAAAAAACTTATTTTGGACACTAAATTGTTCTATGTTGTTGACGAAGATTTAAACGATATTTTCGCTATAATAAGCCATTTACTGTTCCTTACACTTGTGACCACAAGTAATTTCTTTTCGTCTACTGCCTAAAAGTTATAAGTTCATAAAGTTATATAGAAATTCCGATTTATCCGTGATTCTAGTCGCTTGAACCGCGATTAGCGTTTTGAAAAAATGGATATGATAAAGGAAACATATCTGCAAATCCTTTAAAAATGATGTGAAGGTATGTACTCGTATATTATTTATAGTAATAATTTTTAACTTTAATCTAAGCGGACCTGGCTTTAGCGCTTTCAAATTTTAAATCGGCTTTGATATATTTGTATATGAGTGTACTATCAATGTCTGTAATTTTTGGTTTCACATCCTCTACCTATTTAGGACTCTTTTTCAATAAAACTTATCTTTAGCACTACAAAAACCTGTTTAATGTATTGTGTTACACATATCTTTGAATTCGAATATCTTCAGTTCGAAGTGATACTGCCTGCTGTACAACGGGTATCGACTTTGATTCCTGGCTGGCGCAGACGTAGGTCAAATAGTTTGTTCTCACGTATTAGATATTTAGGATATCATATTTGTGTACGCCCATGCCACCACCCCTCAGCAAAACCTAGTATAGAGTTGAATGTGGGAACGTTTATTAATGATTGATTTATTATTTTTCCAACTTATCACAATATTTTGAGGTTAAAGTTGAATATTAAATACATATCTCGCCTATAACTCGACAAAGGGAAATAAACGGAAATAAATAACTCTTAATTTTATTGACATTTGGTCTACAGGTAAATAAAATCACTGGTAGACCCTTTAATAGGTCCACGCCCTGGTATTACGGTATGGTTTATGTTCATTATAAATTGTTTTACAAGTAAAGTTGTAATGAGTTATGGTGTATGATTCCTTCGATCGCAGGAACAATAGTGTGCCGCCTATGGCCAGTAAAGAGGGATTACAAAACTATATCATCAATACTGCTATCAGACACGAGTGAAAACCGCACCGCAAACGAGTAAGACGCCATATTGAGTTAAGCCCATGAAATTAAGTAGTACTTTGTAGAAATATTAGCTTAAAGATGGGAAAAAACGTTGGTGACGGATCTCAGGAATTCAGTTGGAATATCCAGACTAGCGTGGTCCATCTGCTATAGACAGTGTCGTAGTGAACCAGCCTGGTTTCTTATATACTGGTACGCATGAATATTCTTCCATCATTACATGACTTGCTAACTTTTCTATAGATAAAACCCTCAATCAGTCCTTATATAGTCCACTCAACAGAACCTCACAGGACTAGCTCTTTGGTTCTCGCAATTCCCACGAGTTAGTATTTTGGCAATTACCCAGGACCATACATATTTTGGTCTTCGCCTGGATCCCCAATAACCCAAAAAAACATATTATACTTATATGTAAAGATTACGTGAACGCCTATAGAGTTGGTTAAATATTGGAAATAGACGATGAGACAACAGTAGGGCTTACTTTCAAAATCAAAACATACCTACTTCTACTAATTGGAGACCTGTTATCGGATATGAAGAAATAACTGCTTAGAAAATCGTTGAAAAGTGTTGGTAGAAATTGTACAAGCCAATCTGGGCGCTTGTCCATGAATGACGCCAGATAAATAATATGTACGTTCTGATATTATAAGAGGAAAGGGAGGGAATTAACCAAGAAACAATAAAAACGAACGAATAAGAACCAGAAAGTGGAAAGTATGATTGAATGTATGTATATATATATGCGTATATGGGAAACTTATTTAAAATAAAAATTGGGAAAATGTTTAAGTTTACTTGACGGTAAGAACTTTACGACAGGCCGCCCGAAGGTGCCTTTAGCTGTATGAACGGTGGTAACGTGAATAATGCCATCGCTAGCAGCATGCGTCTTTTCTATTACGCCTGTGTGTGCCAGTGTTTATGACAACTACCATTCCTTCTTTTACGGAAACGTCAGTTCTGTTCGATTTATTTCTTACGTGGAGTGTGTGAAGATATTCCACATACTAGCTCTTCCAAAAGCGTTGTGCTAACTTATATATTAGAGGTGGCAACGTTTAAAAATGTGTCGGGGTTAACCTACAACTTCTGACAAATCCGATAGCGCTGGACAAAGCGGATGCGATTATAAAACTGCTTCGTTTTGTGATAAAATGGTACCCAGCTCTTTGAAGGATAATATCTGTGTGCCCATTACTCTGAAGATTTGTGTTTTTAAGTTACCTGTAAAGTGCGGAGCACTGGGTGGATACAAATGCCACCGTATACATACTTATATACGTATACCGTTTGTCACTGAGCTCGTAATCAAACCATTCTTTCAATTGCGAAGGACAATGGAACTTTTGCAAGTCGTTAAGGTACGACTTAGCACCTACGAAATTAGTCCTGTTGTCCGTATACGTAAAAGCAACGGGACTGCGGCAAAACCAAAAAAAGATTATGTGCATCTAAGAAACCTGCGGTGTTCAAACCAGACGCAAGTTCTATGTAAATCGCTCTGTTCGTTGGGCAAACAAATTAGCATATGTATGCTTTAGTTATGCGATTGCCTCTAACACGCGTCGAAGCAATCTTAATCGGGTCAACGTAAACTGAACTTAAAATTAAACTGTTTTCACATAAAACAGTTTTGATGAAGGTGTGACGTGAAAGGCTTTATGATCAGCCATTTGTAGATGCAGACAGAGTTAGAGGCGAGAGTTAAGAGCGAGATTGGAAGCAAACTGTTTTTTTTTTTTACATAGAATAAGTTAATGCTTGACAACAATCCCACCTGATGGAAAGTGGTGATGAAGTCTAACATGTTGAACGCATTAACTTAAAAGAGCCTATTCACTCTCCTCTTGAAGACTCCCAAATTGTAAGAAGGCGGGAACACCGACGCGGGCAAGTTATTCCAGTCCTTTGCAGTGCGCACAATGAATGACGACGCAAACCGCGCCTTCCGTATACGTGGTACGTTCACTACGTAAGGATGGATACCCGCCGTATGTCGAGTTGTTCGATGGAGAAACGGCGATGGGGGAATCACTTCGAATAATTCTTGCGCGCACTCTCCAAAACGTATCCTATAGAATACCGAGAGACTGGCAACCCTGCGCCTGTGCTCAAGGCTTAGCAGATTAGTTCCGAAGAGGTCTGGGTCATCAATAAGCCTCTTTGCACGCCTCTCTATCGTGTCCAACGCTGATAGATGACATTAGGCAGCACCAGCCCAAATGTGACAACAGTACTCCACACACGGTCGCACTTGAGCTTTATCTGTATAAATATTATATTTATTTTAACCCTGTGATTAAAAGCAGATTCAGTGTGATGTACCGCTGGACCTTCGCAAGAACCCCTAGTTTCCTTGCAGCTGAATTTTGAATTTGAAAATCCTTTTATGAATTAAAAGGAGTGCGGACAGAATCCAGTACCTCTTTCTTAATCTTGGCATTAATAACGTTGGATCTGCATGACATGACATTTTGACATTATGACAGTAGTCTACGATCAATACTGCGACATGATCGTAACGCGATAATATAACCGAATGTTAGTGCCTGTAACGTACAATCTACATACATCCGAGTTACACAGGTCGTGTAACTCCTAAAGTTTTTGTTATCTAATTGTGAAATGCGCGGTAGAGATTTAAATGTTTGTGTATGTTGACGTAGAGCAGTAAGTAGGGATTAGACTTGCAGCACTGGAGTTATTAAAATTTAACTACTTCTATGTTTTTTCTTACCACAGCTTCCGCTAATCAACTGCGGTTATTCCAGTATTGAAGTAGTCGTAATGTTTTAGGTATAAAAAACGTGTGTGTATGTACTTCTATACGCACGTAAGAAGTTATACTTTTTTGTCGTAACAAAACAAAAATAACTCAAAAATTTTATCCCGCGTGCCAGCAGAGTACGCTTGTAAGAATTAATATTAGCTATTGTTACACATTCCACAGAGTATATTTTTATACAGGCTGTTTAATCTCTGAACAAAAATCGTAGAAACAAGACAATTATAATGACACAAAAAAAGGAAAACATACATTCCCTTATTGCCATGATCCCATTATGATTTTTTGATTTTGTAATATTATAGATTCCACCAAATGGGGAGTATTACCTTTTAAAAATAACAGTTCATACTTTTTATAATATTAAATGTTTGGTTATAATGTCTTGTATATTGATGTCGCTTAACGATACTTATGTTATATTATATAGATATTTAAATAATACTATAAATTATATTAATAAATGACGATTATATGCAATATTATGCCCAAAATAAAAATTTAAATAATTTAATGGTAACTATATCAATTCTTATAAGCGTATAATCTATGGCCTCTGCCAATTTCTCAACTGAGCAATTTCTCAACGTCAAAAGTCATTTTCAATTTTTCATATTATATTTCTGTTTGCTGACTTTCTCGTGTGATTTTAGGTATCGTAGTGCGCGCGCGTGGTAAAAATTCATTGTCGTCATTTTTTACAAACGTGAAATATAACTTCAAAACATTAGATGTCCCTTATAACAACGTCTCAAGCAAGGCTCGAAAAGATCTTACTAGAATTTTGATAATCGTATGCACATAAATTATGATAACGTAGGAAAATACAGTGTACGTATGTGAAGAACAAGATTGTTGGTTTTTTTTTGTAAATATTTTAAGTTTTCATCAATCTCATATAATTAATGTTCTATTATAATTTGAAACTTTGGAACAGAGATTTATGAGAAAACATCATACAATATGAGGTACTTACATAGTTATACAACTAAAGCTATGTATGCGTTACTACGCATTCCCACTCCAAATATATTTTACCACTTCAAATGTATTTATTTCTTAAGATTTGAATTTAAATTTTCCGTGTTTGCGGAGCATAATCTTGGCAACCACGACATCTATTCGAAAAATTCTCTTATCTATTGAAAATGTAATTTTTCCGAATTATATTTCCGAATATTATATAATAATAATAATTCTTTATTGAAAACCAAACATGTACATGATAGATGTGATATTTCTGGTCCCTGAGGTAGTCGAAACTGTGTTTCAAAGACCAGCATCTGCTCCCATATATTGAAATTGTTGTTCACTGGGATCCGAAACACGGTGCACCATTGGCCGACCGTAGTCAGTAGGAGGCCCACGTAGTGGGACAACCACCCATAAGAGGCTACCCCACCAACTGCGAAAAATCCGGTGGTGGCTCCACAATGAGGTTTTTTTTTATTATATATCCGGCATTGTTTTGACCAGATATCTTGTTGTCTCTTCGGGCAGAATCACCAGAGACCTTGTTTGTTTTGTTATTCTTGTTTTCTTAGTATATTGTCGTTATGTTTCCTTGAGCATATTATCGTTTTAAGCTTAATTTAGTGGTGAGTATTTCAACGATTTTAATATTGTATATATATTTTAGTGTATTTATAATTTATTTATTTGTATGTTTTAAATATTTATAAGTTTATTTTATAATTTGATAACTCTTTTAATTTTATTTTTTTCAGACGGAGCCAGTTTATTTTACTGCCATTCGCGGCACACACACTGCTTACAACCCTTCTACAGAAGTTTATAAATTCCTCTCTACGTGCCCCCGTGTTAAAGAGTAAGTTAAGATTTTCTTTATTTATTTGCATGCCTACTTTATTTTCTATTTCATATGGTAATGTAGTAAACTTGGGACAATCTATTAATATATGCATACGATGCAAATATTGACCAAATCCGCCGTGACCTATGAGCATTTGAGTCAGCAAGCTGTCCGGTCGGTACTTGCGAGTATACGAATATGCTTTCATTCCATCAGGAAGAAAGTGGAGAATGTGCCTTCCTTGAAGATCTTTCGAGTATCTCTCACACCATTTAATCACACTCTCTGGTCTATAGAGGTCTGGTATATAGAGTGCGTAGTTAGCTGCTGTCTTTTTGTAGAGTGCAGCGCGTTTGGCCAGTTGGTCTGCTCGTTCGTTCCCTGGTGTTCCAACATGTGCTCTTACCCAGAAAAGCTTCAATTTCACGCCGCTTCTCACTAGGTTAGTCATATTTTCCCTTATTCTGAAGGCCAACGGGTGAAAGGAGCTGTGATTTATGATAATATCCATTGCTGATCTACTGTCTGAAAATATGTTTATATTGCTTTCTTTCAACTTACCTGCCATCTCGCTCGCCCTCGGAATAGCAAATAGTTCAACTTGAAAAACTGAGTAAAAGGATTCTAATTTAAACGTTTGATATTTTACTTCTGTGCCACCTCTCCACATCGTTAGTGCTGCTACTACCTTACCCTCCAACTTACTTCCATCCGTGTATATTTGTGCACCTGTTATTTAGTGGGCAGCAAATTCCTCAGCATCACATGTTTCCAATTTTTCGTAGTGAAAATCAAGCCAATCCGCGGGGTGTAGTGCATTATTAAATGGTTCTTTAATTTCTAGTCCTATACGGTCAGACTGTGGGTGTAATGATTTACCTCTTTTTATTACATAAACTCTGGCAGCCTCCTTCATCCTTAGTTCTAGTGGTAGTAGGCCGGAGAGAGCTAACGCTGCAGTGTGAGATACCATTCGGTAAGCTCTACAGATTTTGAGAGCAAAGCCTCTCTGTAATGTTCCCAACATTTTAAGAATATATGCTCTCTCAACAATCTCCACCCACACACTAGCAGCGTATAAAACGATGGGTTCAATGACCGCTACAATGAGGTTGCCACCGGAAGAGGGGACCTTATGGCGATCCCCGGGGGGGTTTGGGCATCCCCGCGGTTTTCTAGCTAAGTCCCGAACAGCATGGCGATTCTGACTCTATCACGTGGTCACCTACGCTACACTTCAATTAGCTGCCATTCCCAATCCTATTTATTCCTAACAAAATAAAAAATATAAAAATTGAAATATAGCAAAAAAGTTGTTTTTCACAGTGGCTGCACTTCCCTTCATTTAAAGTGCACTTCACAAACATACGTGGCTTGCACTCTAACCTGTCATCAGTCCACTACCATCTAGAAACTGCGCGGCTGCACTTGTTCTTCCTGACCGAGACGCAGATTGGTTGTCCATCCAGCGTGGTGACCTTGTCTATCCAAGGTACACTGTTGTTAGCGTCTCCGTCACCTTGAAGATCCCACATTTTCTACTGTTTGGATTTTGATAGACACGTGGATCGACAAGATTCTATATTCTTGAGTCTACCGTTCGCTCAGTGGTGACTATGAGACGACTCGGTTATTTAAACACCTCAGTGTGGCAGCTGATGAAACCCTTCATCGACGTCCTACGGCTCAACTGGTCTTTCCGGGGGACTTTAATGCGTGTCATCAGGACTAGCTATACCAAAGGACCGACCATGCTGGGAGAACAAAATGGAATATTGCCATGTTTCTTGGTTTCTCTCAAATGGGTAAATGGCAAAAGCAAGCGACTTGGGTACTTGATGTTGACGGTCGTACAGCCAATTGCCTGGATCTTCTGCTGACAACCGATGCAGACAGATATGACGTGCAGGTCTCGTCCCCATAGGGTACCTCTGATCACTGTCTAGTGAAATCTTTATCTTCGTACTCCCCTCCTGAACACGACTCTCATGGAGCCCGGCGAGTATGGCACCACAGGTCAACAGATTGCAATGAGATGCGGCATTTGTTTGCATCTTATCTTTCGTGGCAAGTCTGCTTCTTCTTCTGTAGATCTGTTGAGTTGCGCAGACGTTATAACTGATGTATATTAAGCGATGAATTACTTCATCCCTTTTTCTGACGTCCTCGTCGGTGGCAAAACGAACCCTTGGTTTAACAAGAGAGAAGCTCAAACATTCGGTGTATTTATTTTGGATTGATGCTCAAGACTGTAAAGCTCCCGGATATTAGTTTGAAGAAGAAAGTCTTTAACTTCGCCGCCAAGTCCTACAAAAAGGCACTGCAGAAACTAAATCTTAACCGTATCCAATACATAGGCGCAAAACTCTCTGACCGACCATTTGGCAGTAGAGCTTTTTGGTCTCTTACCAAAGCGGTTGAGACTAACTTCTATCGGCCCACACTGCCTCCATTGGTAGAAAGCTCTCTGGCTCATACGGCTAAAGGGAAGGCGGACTTGTTTGCGTCTCTTTTTGTCGACAATTCATGTCTAGATGCTAACAATAACATGCTACCACAAATACCTCACTGCGGCATCTCTATGCCCGAAATTTGCCTAAAGTACAAGGAGGTTCTAAAAACCTTGCGATGTTTAGAGGTGAAAAAGGCCAGTGGTCCTGAATTCCAGCGTTTGCACTATAGGCGTATGCACCCGAGTTGTCTCCTGTACTGACACGTCTGTTCCGCCTCTCTATCAAGACTGGGATAGTGCCCAAATCCTGGTACCTTGCCAACGTACAACCCGAGCTCAAAAACGACAGTAGTGCCAACCATAGTAATTACCAGCCGATTTCAATTACCTCCATTCTCTGCAAGATTATGGAACATATATTGAATTCGGGTCTCATGGGATACGTAGAACAGAACGATTTTCTCAGTGACCGACAGTACGGATTTCGCCGAAACTGGTCGACTGGGGACCTTCTAATGTATGCCACTCACTTATGGGGCGAAGGCCCTCTCGAGGAAAATGGAGAGACGCTTGCCGTCCCTCTCGATGTCTGATGATGATGTCGATGTCCGAGTTTTAGCCGATAGATATTAATCACAGTCGATGGCTACTAACACCGGATTACCTCAGAGGTACCGTTCTGTCCGCTACTCTATTCTTGCTGCATATCAATGATCTGCTCAAGCCCGGTATCTATGGGTATGCACATAATATAACAATATATATAACAGCACAGTAGTTGAAAGATATGTCCCTAATGCTCAGGCCAGTAAAGACGAAATTTAGTCCGAAAAGGAGGCCATGGTGGAACGCATGAATCTCTCACTTCGGACTATATCTGAATGGGACAATGCCAATCTTGTGAGGTTCAAGGCCTCAAAAACACAGACGTGTCTGTTTAACGCCAAGAGTAGCCCGTTCACCTTGGCTCCTACTTTTCTGAATGTATCACTGGAAAGCACTGACCATTTTCAATTGTTGGGAGTCGAAGTTTCTTCAAACCTCAACTTTAGTCGGTTCATCTAGTCCAAGGCTAAAACGACTGCAAGGAAACTTGGGGTTCTTGCAAAGGTGCGGCGGTACTTCACAACGATTCAGCTTTGAACCCTGTACAAAGCTCAAGTTCGATCGTGTGTGGAGTACTGTTGTCACATTTGGGCCGGTGCTGCCAAATGTCATCTATCAGCGTTGGACTCGATGGAGAGGCGTGCAAAGAGGCACATTAGTGACCCAGATCTAGTCGGAAGCAGCCTCTCGGTCTTCTATAGGATACATTTTGACGACTGTGCGCGGGAATTGTTCGAAGTAATTCCCTCATTGCCGTTTCTCCATCGAACAACTGGATGTACGCCGGGTATCCATCCTTACGTGGCTCATTGTCAAATTTCGCGCAGGTAAACAAGTCCCTCTATTGTATAATTTTTTTATTAGTAATATTCACTTAACCTCTTACAAATTTTACAATAAATACAAAATACATCACATTAATAAACGTTGGTTACTAAAATAAAGACTTTTTTTTTTATTTTTAGTTTTTTTTAAAGTAACATTGTGGACTTTTTTGGTAACAGAATGGTTTTCCTTCCAAACTCTATGTGTCCCTGCTAGCACTCCGTTATAATAAAGATCAAATAATTTCATTTTATACTAGGTGAACCTACCTTTAATTAATTATTACTATAAACAGAGTATTGTTAATATTTATAAAATATGTCTTAAAAGCGGTAAGTATCAAATTTTACCTAATAACTATTTTTTTTAAACTTTGTCCCGCGTACTATGTGCAATTGTTTGGAATATTATGTTACTGAGTAAATCACAATTTAAAATAGAGGTGGCGCTGTTTAGAATTTGTACTAGTTTGGACGAGATATCTGTATTAATCCTGGTTGATCGGTAGATCGGAAGGAGGAGTATAGGAGGTGTCAGTTGAACGCGAGGCGTTGAAGAGGCTGCGTATTTCTATTGTGCATCTCCTATGTTACCCACCTATTTACGTAAGTAAATCAACGTATTTTTCATTATTTTAGGTTCAGTATGATGTCAAAGAGGCAAGTATTCTAAATATGAAAGAAAAAGTGTACTTTAAGCTTTATTTTAAGAATTATGTGTTATAGAACGTAATATTTACTATTCTGTTACTGAGCAATTCTGTTACCGGCGCGTAGTAACAGAGTTGTTAAGAAAGTAACAGAGTTGAGAATACACCTGTATTCTTTAACTGTCACTTATTTCATGCAAGTATCAAACGATATTTTTCGTAAAAATTGAATTTTCTAGAATTTATAAGCTTCGTAAGTATATATAAAATGTGTATATTTTATTAAACTTACAAAACAATGTTACAGGATACTGTAAGTTTCTTTGCGATTTCGAGATGCCTCTCACGCCAACTGAGAAGCAGCGACGATACCGAGAACGGCGTAAAAATAATCCCGAAAAGGAAACAGAATCTAAAAGAAAAGATCGAGAGAGATACTATGCAAACAAACGCTTAGTACGAGATTTGACAACACGTGAACATCGAGAAATAAAAAAGAAATGTCGATCTGCAAATGCTAGACGGAAAGATGAGATCAGAGCGTTAGCTCTCTGTATCGTTATGCACACCCCAGAGTCATCGCCTTTTCGTTAAAATAGTCCAGCCCCTTCAGGTCAAATTCCATATTATTTCAAATGCTGATTGTCGTTTTTCTACGCTTCGGCTGTCTCTTTCCCGTGAAAATACTCTAATTTACCTAATAACTCCATCACGTTAGCAGCTTCTCGCGGCAGGAAATTAGTAAAAGGAAACAGATCGAAGTTGTTTAGAGATTACATAAAATTTAATTAGAAGCAATAAACAAGAGATAAGAAAACTATAAAAAATGATACAATAGAGAAAAACGGAAGAAATTTAAAATTGAAGATGGTAGTAAAGCAAATCAACAGAAATATGAGATCTTATCAAACGCTATTAAAAAACGATACCAAAATGTAAAAAATCTGAAAGAGAAATGTGCTATTCAGAAGATATTTGAAGAGAAGGCTGTTAAATGTTCTAGCCAAAAACACAAATGACTGATGAATGTCTTGCTGTGAACCAAGGTCACATACATCAAAAACAGCCTTTGCTTAAGAACAAGGTTTTGATTATCAAAATTAAGGATTTTTTTAACGTGACGACATATATATCAATAGCGTTTGCTGGAAAAAAAGAAACCACTTAGCATACTCTGAGGAAAAATAAAATGCAGAAGCGCTACTTACTTGAAAATATGAAGAACCTTTATCTATCTTTTAAACGTGAAAATCTTACTTTGAGGTGTAGCTACAAAACTTTTGCACGATATAGACCGTTCTATGATTCGCTTCCAACTGTTGCGGCATGAGATACATCTTTGTGTCGAATTCATATTAATATCCAATATTTAGCTATTGCTTTGTTTAAAAACAAAATTATACCAACCTCAAATCTTAACGAGATTATTGTGAGCCAAGTATGCAATCAGCACTACCAGCACGTATGACAGGAATTTGTACTGTATGTCAAACAAAAACGACTATTTATCATACATCAAAAAAGAGATAATAGTAAAATATCCTGAATGGTTAACTAATATTGACGTGATAGAGAAGTCAGGAAAGAAAATCAAAGTCCAAAAAACATCAAAGCTTTGTACAGTAACAACTACGAGTATGTTACAAATCTGTTACTTTTATGTCCCAAAGTTTAAAAGGCGTACTTAAGATTTTTATGAAAAGCTAGTTAATATAATACGGTAATATTACACCACGTTAATTTTATACATATTTATACGGTCATATCTTACTTTTATCAGTTAATATATAAATATTTACAGTATTTAGGTAGAATTTAGTATTATTAAAATTCAATAAGTAACAGAGGTGTTTAAAATATTTTTTAAAAATTGTTAAACTTAAAAAAAATGTGGTGATTGTAATTGTGAATATAAAATAAAAGACTGTAATTAACATAAATAGAAAAATATTTTGGACCGAATTGTTAAATTTCATAATAAAAATTAAAACGTTATGATAACAGATTGTATTTTTTTACACCGTAACCCACAAAATCTGAAATAAATAATCAATTATTAGTTAAACATCGCGGCCAAGTCTAACAGACAAAATTCAATTATTTTAACAAGCATACATACTAAGAAAAGTCAAGTCTGAGTATTTTTATATTTTTGTAACTTTATCATTTTTAGTAACGATTACCTGCGCAAAATTTGACAATGACCCACGTAGTGAACGTACTACCTGTCGGATGACGCGGTTTGGGTCTTTATTCTTTAAGCGCACTAGAAAGGACTGGAATAACTTATCCGAGTCGGTGTTCCCGCCTTCTTACAAGGTAGGAGTCTTCAAGAGAAGAGTAAATAGGCCCTTATAAGTTAATGCGTTCAACATCTTAGACTTCATCTCCACTTTCCATCGGTGAGATTGTTGTCAAGAATTAACTTCTTCTATGTTAAAAAAACATCCACGCGTTTAAATGATATCGGCTGTAAGTATTTTGCTGTGGTACCGTGGGAGAAGTTTCAATATATATAATTTTCCTAACCGAAAGTACTTTTGGTTTTGTCATCCATAAATGTACAGCTCTTTGTGCCCTTTCGACATCAATGAAGTATATTTTGGCAGCGTTGCCCCATAGATACGCAAATGCAGTAGGAGATAACACTCCCACATAAAGCTATATATGTTTGTATTAGCAGCTCACTGATTGCAACATCATGTAAATTCTTGAATACATAAATATATATATGTATATACGTTTCCTAACTCTTTTCGACATATTACCAATATGGCACTCCCAATTTAAATTTATGTACACCTTTACTCGTAAATACATAATATAATATTATTTTGGCCGTATTGGGGCGGCCTAGAATACTCTCCCCAATCCCATGCTGACAAAACAGGGTGTCGTAAGAGGCGACAGAAGTCAGCCAGCTTGGTTGTAGGGTTTCGCGTAAATATTATATTATCAGTATTATTATTAAGCCATTAATATTACTACTGGTATTATTATCTTTTCGTAAAGCCTGCCTGGCTAGCTACCACCCTCCTGCTTGAGTCAGCCGCCAAACGACTCATCGTGTTCCGGCTGGGGGCTTGACAGCCAGTTCTTTCTTTTTTACCTTCTAATTTCCTGGCCGACAACGCATCAGTGATACCATTGGTTTTGCTGATGTCCATGGGCGACGGTGATCACTTACCATCAGGTGGCTCGTCTGCTCGTTTGTCGGCTATTAACGTAAAAAAAAAATTGAAGCATAATAATTGAACCCGACCAAAGTCTGGGCGGGCGACTAGTTACCTATAAAAAGTGAGTTACTACCTCATAAGATTCCGATTCATTGTAATTTATTGATCTTAACTTCATAAACACGAGAATAACGATGATTTATTATTCCAGCATGATCTGAATCAGTTCAGCAGCCTCTATACAATGCTGCACCGAAATCAATACAATGTTCATTACATATGTCGAATAATGTTAGGAAATAATCATGGCGAGGCATTGGCTTATACTGCCCAAAATATAACGAATAACTGGGCATAAAAATACCGCCGAATGTCGAATATTAGTCTGATATCGATAGGTCAATTAACGTAGCCAAGTCAGATAAAAGCAACACCCAGGACAGTAGCCATAAACCGTTAAATACTGAAATTGTCACAAATACACACCAAATAGAATTGTGCTATGACTACAATCATGGACAATGAGAATCACAGATTAGTTGGGTCATTTTCAAAAGTTACGATTTTTTGTTCATTTCGGTCGGCTTTTACTTTATCCTATTTTATGAAATGGGTGCTAGTGGGCTTTAAATATATTCATGATGAATAGTTATTGAGAAATATGATATTGACTGCCACCAAAATGAAATGCATCCGCCGCGATTAAATTGTATATTATTTTTATTAAAATAAATAATTTTATAAGAAGGTTTACTATTTAAAACATGATTTTTTAAACAAATTATTTGTGACAGTGTTTAGTAATCAGAGGACATTACACGAAAACTCTCACAAAACTTACAACCTCCAAAGGAAGTGATCCAGTACAAAGAAATAACAATTTTTTCAACTCATGTTTTTAGTATATATTACAATTAGCAGCAGACTACTACAACAAAATAAATTAAATTCTCAATTCTCAACTATATTTAGGGTAAATCACAAAAAATTAAAACAGAAAAAGTAAGTAATTGTAAGTAAATGTAAGTAAGTAAAAAGTAATTAAGTCATTCTAAGTAAGTAAAAAGTAAGTAAGTAATTCTAAGTAAGTAAAAAGTAAGTCAGTTATTGTAAGTAAGTAAAAAGTAAGTAAATAATTGATAGCCAGTAGGTTAAACAGATTAAGACAAATTGACAACATCCATGTTTATTCGTAAATCAACGGAAATTTTATAATGATTATTCATAAGATTTTAATTTTTATTCTTTCTTTTCTTCGTCTTTCTTATTTTTCTTTAGGTTTATTTTTCGTCAATAGCTGTCGGCAACTTCACCAGGTGCACAGCGAGATTCGATGGCAAGTCAAACGACTCAGAAGTCCTTAGAAGTGTTCCTTGATTCCATGGAGGTGTACAAGGAGTCCGCCAACGTGTCTGACGACCACGCGCTGCGTGGCTTCCCCATACTTCTGTGCGGCAACGTCGTGACGACGTGGAGAGATGCAAAGCTGCGTCTGCGTGCCATGTATGGGGCGCCGCGGCCAGCGCTTGAAGTGTTTCGCGAAGTTTTTGCCCGCGAGCAAAGTAACGAGCAGGGTGATAAATTTATAAGTAGCATTAGAGCCCTGACTGCGCTATTATCGTGTCGTCTAGCTGATGAAGTTGAAATCGACATAGTTTACGGAATTCTCGACCGCCGTATTCGCAAACGCGTTCCCGGCGAAACTGTGTTAGATTTAAATCAATTACTTGTGAAGGCGCGGATAGCGGAGGATGCAGTAAGGGAGGTTAGTGAGGTAAAATCCTACCAGGCCAGTACGAGACATATTTCAGTATGTAAGTACATTCACGAAATTTTTCCCGCGTATACAAGTGTGAGTGGGTCACGGCGTGTTAAGAGACCGCGTTGTAGTTCGTGCAGAAAATTCAGACACTCAGTCGATGATTGCTTAAATCGGTCGCAAATAGGTTAATCGGAAAGGGTTATTAAGTGTTATGGTTGTGGAAAAAAATGCGTAATTAGGTCGAAATGCAACGTTTGTAACAATAGGAACGCTTAGACCAACGACTTTTATATGGCTACCGTCGACGCAATAAAAACCTCAGATCCGGATACCGCTTGTAGGTCCGACATCAAGTGTAAGTGTATATGTGTCGTCAGGAACGCGCCTGACATTAATTACAGGTTCACCAACGTAACAGGGTTTGACTTGAAAGCTAAATCCGACGTTATGCATAGGTCTGATAATAAAGATAGATGTTTGCATAATGTTGAAACGTCTACAGGACAAGCTTTTAGGGCTATAACAAGCACAAATATTTTGCAACCTTTAGTAAATATTAGCGTCATGGGTTGTAACGGTGTAGCAGTCATTCCACCGATTCCGAGGTACAGTTTAAGCGAGCAGAAGTAAATATTTTTGATTTTTTGAAGAAGATCAGCGTATGGAAATGGGGTGCTGAAGAGTAAAAGACCATTGAGCACATTAAATCTCTTTTAGTGAAAGCTCCCATTCTACGATAGGCAGATGAGATGAAACTGTTCGTCCTATGCACGGATAGTAGCGCGTAGTGTGTGCACTGGGTGCGATCCTAGTGCAGTGCGAGGGCCCTGATGAGAGACCAGAATACGCGAGTCGTCTTTTTACCAGTGCCCAGCGGAATTATTCGACAACTGAGTGAGAGGCTCTAGTAGTCGTCTGGGCTGTAGATAAGTTCCTATATGGAGGAAGCCAAAGTCACTGTTAGAACAGATCATCAGCCGCGAGAGTCAGCGATCTCCGAGTGAGCGACTAGTTCTATAGGTCCTAGTGCTGCAATAGTTCGCCCTCACCATCGAATATACCCCCGGACGGTCCAACATAGTAACAGACAGCTATCGCGCCTAATGTGTTCACAAGACTCTGACACCGACATGCGCCTGGCAATTGTGGATATGCCGAGGCTTACTATCATCCACAGGCTAATCCGATTGAGTGCAAGAACAGAGACTTGAAGCCTCAGCTGGCTATGCTCGTAGGTTGGGACCACTCTACGTGGGATTTGCATCTCACATCGGTAAGATTCGCCATAAACTCTGGCAACACTACACTGCTAGCACCAGTTTTTCCCCAGCTTATCTCACTTTTGGAAGAGAGCTGCGAGTTCCATCGGATTCTGCAACGGATATGAGCAGCATTCCAGAAAATGATAATTTTATACCCGGGATCACTCAAGAGAATAGCGTGGACATTAGACGATGCAACAGATACCCACGAGCAGGTACAGAATATCCGGAAGCGTAATGCTGACAGGGGACGAAGAACGATGCCTAACTATCGAGTAGGGGACTTGGTTTCATTGAATACGCAGTGGCAGAATGATGTAGGTCGTGGTCAGTCGGTGAAGTTTGTACCACGCCGCGACAGCCCGTATAAAATTAAGGCCATAGTGAGTCCCACAACTTATGTGTTAGGAAGTATGCAAAGTGACGACGGAATACGTAGGTATCAAGTTTCGCTTTTAACACCATACGTTGGTTTAGTGGAACCTTCAGTTAGGGAGAAACGTAAATGCGGTAGTCCCCGTCGACTTATCACGGAATCAACTGCGAGGACGCTAAGTAGGGCTATAGGGGAGAATGTAACGCGGGATTTCTGTGGCGGTTTTAATTTCGGGTTAATTAGACTGCGGAAACCCTAATAACACGCGATAACTTCACCAACGCTCAACCAATCGCGTCAAGGTAAGGCTTAGACTGGCGTGGCGGGACGCGCTGGCGCACTGCGCAACGGTCAGGCGATATGACGTTAGCCTTCGTCTTCGCAAGCAACTGTGCGCAAGCAACCGTGCGCGTTTCCATTGCGTCCTCGGCCGCTTGATGGTATTAAATTTGGTAAGTATTTATTTTATTTATTTTCTACTTTGTAAGTTAGTTTTTAAGTTCTTTTTAGGTATTAAGTAGTTTTATTATTTTACAGGGTACGTCACATCACTCCCCTCCCAGAGACCGTTCTACGTGCGATAATATTTAGGGAATGATACCTTTCTTTCTGATGTAGTGATATATGTTTCTTTTTCATGTGGTTTATCTTCAATTAGTGGCGTTTGTTTATTTTTAATTGCAAGTGGTGTTAACGACGGTGCCTCGGTAAGTAAATAGGCAGCTTTCAGTCTGTCTATTGTGACAGTATTTATTTTTCGTTTTACCATTATCCTGAATGTTTTTTTTTTCTATCCAGCACTTCGTGTGGTCCGGTGTAAGCAGGTTGGAGTGCACCACGCAACGAGTCTTCTTTAAGGAATACGTGAGGAACAAATATGAACGTCTGGCCATGTCGCGATGCTGGTTGTGGCTTTATTTTTTTTGTATAATCTCGAAGTCGTGCTGAGAAGTCGGTTAAATAAGTAGTTGTAACTGTATTTAGCTGTAAAATTTCACCTGGTAAGTGGCTCGCTATATACCATTTCAGCGGGTGTCATTTTTAGGTCTTCTTTGTAGGCACAGCGTATATCTAAAAGTACTAAAGGAAGGATTTGCTGGTCCAGTTGCTGTTTTCATGGCACATTATTGCTGTTTTCAACTGCCCATTAATAACCTTTCAATTAAACCATTGGCTGCTGGGTGGTATAGTGATTGCAGTTGTTCGTTTATATTGAAAACCTGCCATCTGTGATAGGTACTCGAAGAGAGATGCTTCGAACTGTCGTCCTCTATCAGTTACTATCTCTATTGGACATCCGTTCGAAAGTGCTTTTGCGACTGTCTCAGCCGTTATATCCGTTAATGGTATGTGTAGTATAATATTGTGTCATTGGAGGGTAACAAAATAAAATCAGTATTAAACCAACTAGCGTGTGTTTCACTACATGGTGGCAGCGGTGTGTCAATTATTATATTGATTCATCGTTAAATCGCGATAATAATAGTTTTTATTGCGAAAGTTTTATTATTGGGCACCGTACATTAAATAATAGTTATAATTAAAAATGGAACACGCGCGTCCTCCAGCGGAATTGTCACTCGAAGGCGGGCCGGCCGCTCGAGCCGAGTCGTGGCACCGATGGCGTAAGCTGTTCTATGTGTTCATAAAAGCCTCTGGAGTGAGCAAGGAGCCGAAGGAAATTCAGGCTAGTTTGTTGGTAAACCTCATAAGTGCAGCGGGTTACGAAGTCTTCACCACTTTTACGTTCGAGAATAAGGAAGATGAGAACGATATAAAGTGTGTTGTGGAGAAGTTTGATAAGTACTTTGGTGCTAAACCGAATATAACGATGAGACGTTTCAAATTCTTTACCCGCAATCAAGATGACAGAGAAAATATCGACGAATACGTCACCGCCTTGCGACTATTAGGCCAGCAATGCGAGTTTGGTGATTTGCACGAGAGTCTACTATGCGACAAGATCGTTTGCGGCATCAATAATAATACGGTGAGGGACCGTTTACTTCGCACGGACGAGCTAACCTTGTCGAAGGCGATACAAATTTGTCAGGCAGCTGAGATATCAAAGGAGGAAAGTTTATGTATAAACGGAGGTTCAGAAGAGGTTCAAGTGAATGCGATGTCAGGTCGAGAATTCGGAAGTGGCGTATGAGGCGGCCGAGCACGGCGCCGAGGAAGTGCGGGGCGCGGAGCATATCGGAGGCTCCGGCGCATCCGCAGGGGCTGTGCGCTACGCTTGCGTCCGCTGCAGCAATCAACGATGTTCGGGTGGAAATCAGTGTCCAGCACGGGATGCATTGTGTTTTACGTGTGATAAGAAAGGCCATTTTTCGCGAGTTTGTAAGCGAAGGGAAGTGAAGCATAATGTGTTAAATCTCAGTGTCGATATGTCTGAAAGTTACAGTGGGGTGTTTTACATTAGTACTATAGCTGAAGACCGAACGTCGGGTGAGTCGTCAAAGGAGTGGGTACAATACATGTCGTGTAACGGTAAACGATTTCTACTTAAAATTGATACGGGCTCCATGATAAATGTTATTTCAAAATGTGAATTTTTAAATTTAGGTTTATCAATTAACAGGCTCAAGCCGTTTACTAAACGAGTACATTCTTTTACGGGAAATCAGTTGCCTATAATTGGTACTCATAATTTAAAGATTAATTATAATAATAAGTTATATATTTTGCCGTTCGTGGTTGCGGATATGAACTGTCAAAATATATTAGGATTAGAAGCAAGCATTTCGATGAATTTAATTAAGCAAGTAGATATGTTAAATTTGGATAAGTATTCTAGTTTATTTGAAGGCTTAGGAAAGCTACCCTGGAAACATAGTATTGCAATCGACAAAACTGTTCAACCGGTCATATGTCCCACTAGGAAAATTCCGTTGGGACTTAGGGATAAATTATTAGTCGAGTTGAATAAAATGGAACGAATCGGTGTTGTTAGGAAGGTCACACACCCGACAGACTGGGTTAATGCAATTGTGTTAGTAGCTAAAAAGGATGGTGGCATTCGCGTGTGTTTGGATCCTAGACCTCTGAACCGAGCTATACGGCGCGCGCAGTTCACGTTGCCGACGGTGACGGAGCTGGCGGTGAAGCTGCACGGCACTAGCGTGTTTAGCGTCTTGGACGCCCGTTGCGGCTTCTGGATGGTTCAGATAGATGACGCTAGCGCAGACCTTTGCACTTTCGGTACACCTTTTGGGCGATATCAATTTTTACGTTTACCATACGGGGTAAGTTGTGCACCTGAAATATTTCATGCAAAACTTAGACAATATTTAGAAGACTTGGAAGGTGTTGAGTCATTTATCTCTGACGTCATAGTATGGGGTAGCACGAAGGAGGAACACAACAGAAGGTTGGAATTATTACTGCAACGCGCGCAACAAATAGGCATTAGGTTTAATCGTAATAAATGTAAGTTTGGTGTGAATCAAATTAATTATCTCGGTCACAAATTCGATGCTAGTGGGATGCGACCCGATGAATGCGAGGTTAAGGCGATACTGGACATGCCTCAGCCGACCGATAGGAAGTCACTGGAGGGGTTTCTAGGAATGGTGAATTACCTGTCAAAGTTTATACATAATTATTCAGAGAGTGTAAATGTTCTACGGTCCTTGTTAAAAAGGGACGCCGAGTGGCTGTGGGAGGCTCACCATTCTAAAGCAATGGAAGTACTTAAGAATAAAGTAGCGAGTGCACCGGTGCTGGCGCTGTATTCGCCGGACGTGCCGGTGGTGTTGTCGGTGGACGCGAGCAGCGTCGCACTGGGTGCTGTGATGCTTCAGGACGGCCGCCCGGTGGAGTTCGCCTCGCTCACGCTCACAGACACTCAAACGAGATATGCCCAGATTGAGAAGGAGATGCTTGCGATTGTGTTCGCCGTGGAACGCTTCAGGCAGTACATATATGGTAGGTCTGACGTTACAGTTCATACAGACCATAAGCCACTAGAAACCCTCTTTAACAAGCCGTTAGTATCGGTGCCGGTTCGATTGCAACGTATGATGATGAGAGTGCAGGGATTCGATATTAAAGTAGTTTATACACCCGGCAAGTACATGTATATAGCGGATACGTTGTCGCGGGACCCGTTGAATGAAATGATGCATGATCGTGTATCTGAGGAAGTAGATTTGCAAACATGTTTTTGGTTAGAATACGTGCCGTACAGTATCGAGAAAATGCAATTAATTAAAAAGGAAGTCGAGTTGGACTGTGACTGTAAACGGTTAATCTATTGTATAAATAATGGTTGGCCAAGAAGTAGGCGGAGCGTTAGCGATCGCATCAATGTGTTTTGGCCGTATCGTGATCAATTACACTATAGTGGTGGAATAATTTTTAAAGGAGAATGTATATTTATTCCGCAAGCATTACGAGAGGACATGTTGAAGATAGTGCACGAAGGCCATTTAGGCATCGAGCGGTGCAAGCGACGCGCCCGGGAAGTAATGTTTTGGCCGGGCTAAGCGAAGATGTGGAGCGTGCGGTGTGGCGCTGCGCTGTGTGTGCGCTGCACGCCCCCCGCCCATGCCGCCAGCCGCTCGTGCAGCACCATGTGCCGCCCCTGCCGTGGCACAAACTTGCCTCCGACATATTTGAATACAATAGAAAAAGGTATATTATTCTCGTTGACTACTTCTCGAAGTATGTTGAAGTGTGAGAGTTGACTGGCATGAGTAGCAAACAGGTTGTCAACTTTATGAAAGCACAATTCGCGCGACACGGGATTCCGGCCGAGCTTGTGACAGACAATGGCCCTGCATACAGTCCTATGAAATTTAAAAAGTTTATGCAGCAGTGGCAAGTACGCCATGTTACGTCATCGCCCCATCATCCTCAGTCAAACGGGAAGAGCGAGAGAACCGTTCAGACGGTTAAGAATCTACTTAAAAAGTGTTTAGATTCAGGAGAGGATTTCAACTTGAGTCTATTAAATTTTCGATCTACACCTGGAAACGGCTTAGACTCTCCGGCGCAAATGCTTATGGGTCGACGCCTACGAACGAAGTTACCTATTACCTTAAAATTGTTGACCTAA
Source organism: Megathymus violae (assembly GCA_003671415.1). Lineage (NCBI taxonomy): Eukaryota > Metazoa > Arthropoda > Insecta > Lepidoptera > Hesperiidae > Megathymus > Megathymus violae. The sequence goes on along the minus strand of PDGT01000161.1, from coordinate 157,095 downwards.
CCGGTCGATAATGAAAGTAATTATCGGGCTCTGATGTCACAAAGGGATAGTGATGAAAATACATATAACAAGACGGCGAAGACATTAAGGTCTGCTTCGGTGGGTAATAAGGCGACGTTAATATGCAACGGTGAAAGAAAACCGGTTTCGATCGTTGATCGAGCCCCGGAACCACGATCGTTTATAGTTGAAGATGAACATGGGCGTAGATACCGGCGCACGCGCGGTCAACTCGTGGTGCGTAAGAGCGGTTCTCGACAC
>PDGT01000161.1:93352-156641 GCA_003671415.1 Megathymus violae | reverse complement strand
ATCAGCGACCACATTATCTTTGCCAGATGTATGTTTGATGTCCGTCGTGAATTGAGATATGTAATCGAGATGGCGAAATTATCTCGGAGTACAGTTTTCTTTTCTAGATTCAAATGCTGCTTTGCAGAGATATTCTTTGCAGTTATCAAAAGCCTGAAGGGTTTCACCCCTAATGTCTACGGGGTGTGAACCTTTAACGGATCCTACGAGCAGTTAATGAAGTGGAGCTGCGCCAGGGATGAAGCGTCTGTAAAAGATCCCAAGAAACGTCTTAATTTCTTAACAGTCTTCGGCACTGGAAAGCTTTTAATGGCTTCAACCTTCGATTCTAGGGGCTTTATGAAATTGGCTGAGATAGTATATCCCAGTGACGTCGCTTCGCTAATTCCAAAGGTGCATTTGGATGGGTTTATTACCATGTTTCAGTCCTGCAGCCGGGCAAACAGCTGACGTAGATGTTCTTTATACGTTTCTTCGTCTTTAGAAAACACGAGAAAATCGTCCAGGTAAGCGTAGCAAAAATCAAACCCACGCGTGATCTCTTCTACAAATCTCTGGAATGTCTGTCCTGCGTTTCTTAACCCTAAGGTCATGTATGGAAATTTGTGGAGTCCAAATGGAGTTGATATTGCTGTCTTGCATATATCTTCTGGTGCTACAGGTATCAAGTTGTATAAGCCTTTGCTAAGTCGATAGTCGAGCCACATTATGTGGGAAATCATGGATGTGCCGTATTGGCTATCTGTCAGGCATAGTGCGAGCATTGAGACTACGGTAATCCCCAAATGGACGACAGCCAGTTCCCTTCTTCGGTGCAAGATGCAGAGGTCATGACAATGGACTGCTAGATGGTCTAGCAGTTCCACATTTCAGCATCGCATCGAACTCATCCTTAGGTGTTTTCACTTATCAGGATGTAATCTGCGCGGCTTGCCGAAACGAGGTGGACCAGGAGTGGTTTTTATATGATGAACCATATTGTGGTTGGAGGCCTCTGAGTGCCAGATGGTCGGGTGATATCTGGAAATTCTCGAAGAATATCGTGGTATTGTGAGTTGCCTATCATTGTCTTCACCGAAGATATCATCATGAACGACGAAGCCGAACTTGCTGCCGTTGACAGTGTAGTACAACTGTCTCTAAGACGTTTGTTGCGACATCGACTAAGAGACTATAAAATGACAAAAAGTTGACCCCGATTATACAGTTCGTGATATCTGCTATAACGAAGCGCCAACTGAAGTCCCGACGAAGTTCCAACTCCATTCATATTCATAGGTTCATATGCATAAAACCATAAGTAGTGATACTGGTCCCGTTTGCAGCAAATAGTTGATAGTTGATTTTAAGTCGGGCTTACCGTAGTGCAGACTTAGAGAAAACACAGACATCGCTGCCAGTGTCGATGAGGAATTGCATTTTGGATCTGCGTTCCGTGACAATCAGGCGACCTAATGTAGTTAGGCAATGGTTGCACGTAATCATATGGATTGGTACATGTTCGAGCCTTAGCGCCAAATTTAGCGTGGTACCAACAATTAGGAAACTTTCCATAGTTTGAATCAAAGTGAACGTTACTGCGCTGCCTGCTGCGGCTACGTTGTTCGTCTCTTGTTTTCAAACGTAATCTTCTGCTTCGATGTTTCTGCTTCAACTTGTTTTGTAAGACTAGCGATCTGCTTGGCTATCACATCAAAGGCTGATCCAGGAGCAAAAAAGGAGGAAGGGACTTGAGGGCTAGTATAAACGATGTCCATCACTGTGTCTGCCAAGTTAGCTAGGTTGTTCAAATTGGAGTTGGGTTACGACGCGAGAGCTGTCTGTATGTGAGTAAGTAGACGACCGGTTCAAATAGTCTTCAAAAATTCTTCAGGAACATTCGACCCTGCCAGCTGCTGAAGATGACGAAGGAATTGTAATGGACGACGGTCACCCATCTCTTCATGAGTAAGTAACTGTTGTACCTTCTTCTGTCTAGATGCTGACAATCATTTAATGAATTCACCCTTGAGTGTGTCGTACTTTCCTGTGGCTGGAGGCGATACGATTATGTTTTCCACTTCTCTCACATAACACATATTCTAACTGAGTCACGACGTAGTAAAATTTTGTGGTGTCATTAGTAATGCGCGAGAGTGCAAAATGTGCCTTTACTTGTGCAAACCATAATGAAGGTTTCTCGGGCCAAAAAGGTGGTATGCGCACGCCCACTTGAAAAATGTCTGAAGGTGTTGTGGAAACAGTGCCGTTATCGGAATGTTTAGTATCACCGTCGTTTCTACTTGTCATGATTTACGCAATATTCTTAGGCTTACGGTGCTGTATAAGATCTTCAAATGTCCAATCGAGATGGTCACTAGATGTGGGTGTTGACGATAATAATAATAACACTTCACATAAATTATCAAAGTTCCTTAGGGTTGCACAGCACAACCAACTATGAATATTAGCACAGTCAATAGGAAGAGCACAGTACAGTTGTTTTTTTTTTATGTTAATAGCCGATAAACGAACAGACGAGCCACCTGATGGTAAGTGGTCACCGTCGCCCATGGACATCAGTAAAGCCAATGGTATCACTGATGCGTTGTCGGCCAGGAAATGAGAAGGTAAGAAAGAATGAACTGGCTCTCAAGCCCCCAGCCGGAATATGATGAGTCGTTTGGCGGCTGACTCAAGCAGAAGGGTGGTAGCTAGCCAGGCGGGCTTCACGAAAAGATTAGTAGAAGGTAAGTATGAAATAGAAGGAAGAGTACAGTATAGAACAGACAATAGATAAACCTAAGCTATACAAGAGCAATAATTCATCGAACGGTGGCTAGGCGGAGAAGCGTTAGCTTCGCGGCAAGGTAAGGCTTAGACTAGTATGGCAGAGCGCCGGCGCACAGCGCAATGGTGAAGCGATATGACGTCAGCCTTTGTCGGCCGTTTAATGGTATTAAATTTGTTAAGTATTTATTTTATTTATTTTCTAGTTTATAAATTAGTTTTTAAGTTCTTTTTAGGTATTAATTAGTTTTATTATGTAAAATATGTTTTATTATTTTACAGGGTACGTCACATCAATATACATATTTATTATGGTCGACGCTGTCGAATGCTACTGAGTGGTCACAGGATTTACTTATAGCATCCTGCTGGCACTCACAAGCATCAAAAATGTGTTTAAGAAGTTCTATGCCTGCATCGGTGGCCTTTTTCCCTTTCGAAATACAAAAAATACTTTGTTTAACGAAAAATTTGATAGTTAGTTTTTTTAGATGATTGATTTTAAATATTGTTTTAGAGATTTTATTAACTAAATGCAGTGTGCAGTGGGAGGTATTGTAGCCACCTTGAAGGTTGCTCTTTTCTTTGATTTTAGGGGTTACCAAATTAAGTCCTAATCTACGTTTTTAGTTTAGGCTCCAATTTAGGTTCTGTAATTAGGTATTCAGGTTGTGTGTAGATATTATGAAAATGGATACGGAGATGTCAGATCCTTAAAAGCTTCTAACGAGTACAAAGAGTGTAACCTACACACTCTTACACACATTTGTGCAATAGTAAGATCAGTAACTTTTTTTTGAATAACATATTGTTTATGCCACGATGTACCAAAAATAAAACCATTTGTAAAACTTACAAAAATTACTATGAAATTGATGATATTCAATTCAGGCAAATAAGTAGCCGTCCAAACACCACCAAAAATATTTTTTGCTGTTATAAGTGCGAAAGTAATTTTAATTATATTGCAATAAATACCAAAACGTAAAAAATGACAAAAAGTGGGTATCGCTTAAAATAACAAACATATCTTGAGTACTGCGGTAAGTTATTCAATGAGCACAAAAACTTCTGAGGTTAATTTTGAACATAAGTATATTTTCATAAGCCAAGTTGATTTTGTCCATGAAACATCAAATTGCCAAATAAACCAAAACCTTCCCGGAATTTTTTACTTATTAATAATTAAGCATATATTTTGAAAGAAAAAGCAAAACCAAAAATAAATAAAGACACAAATTAAATACTGAAATTCTAAATGAATTAAAGGAAAAGTCAAACTGAAAACTTGAAACTCAACATACCTTATGATCCGGAGGACAAGGGTTGCGCGGGGGGAAATTAAATTAGAAGAGAAGCGAAGAGCGGGGATGGAAGCGATCTTGGGGCGGCAGGAGCCTCGCGACACAGCTCGCTGCGGACTGCGGCGTCGAGGGCAAGCGTCACCCCGCGCACTGTTCCTACCCGCCCAATCGATTCTTAGTTTACCAAAGATAATATAAATCCAGTAAACCAACTTGTTATAAAATATGCCTGATAATATGTTAATAGTCGTCCTGTATTACAAGACAAACGTTAAAAATGTTTGAATTTAAACCACTATTTAATGTCAAGTAAAACTAAGCTATTAGTAATACCAATATTTTAAACTACGAATTGACGTAAAATAATCATTAGCTCACTACAAATATTCGTAAGAAGTTTTACAAAAATACAGTATAAGATTGTCATATTATACCTAAGTAGATAAACATTAAAAGATTATTCAAAAATTGAAAGTTGACACGAAAATAAAGTAGTACGATAATTTATTCTTTGTCGGTATTGTGTATATATTTTGTATCGATATTGTAGATTATTTACGTATAGTCCAAAAAGAGGTGAGGACTATGGCAGTGACAAATTAATTTATTCATGCATAAGAAAATAGATGCGTTGAATATGTAACATTACTGTGATTTTCAGATTAAATATTAATAGTAGCCACTAAACCTCACCTAATGTTGTGTTGTGTTGTTTATTTAGTTCAAAATTTATTTATCCTCAGAAACGCCGTGGTCTTTTACAAAATGTGGTGAAGTGATTTTATTCAATTATACATACATTTTGTTTACCGATTATACATATATGTAATTTTTTCTGCTAATATGTGTTTCGTATACGCAATATGTTACTATCCAAATATTGGGAAACTCATTAAACTTCTGTTATTTTGATTCGCATGATAACAACTAATAAAATAGGTAATGCTAATTAAGATAGCAGTAAATATAATTTTGACTCTCTGGCTACAGCTATTTCAATAAACTAATATGATTTTAATTCAAAGAAGTAGAAAAACGTATTCCTAAATGCGAAGCGAAGGCGGGAACTGGTGATGCCTAAAAAGGATAATTGGACAAAGCCATAGTTACAGTGTATACAAATTATTGCTTTAAAAACAAAAATTGTCTGAGCTTTAAGTCAAAGATATCAAAAACTTCGTAATCTATACTAATAATGAATAAGTATAAACAAATTAAACGGTTTTATTATAAAGAAATATAATAATAATGCAAATAATCTACTAAAAGTTAAAAAATTATTAGGCAGATTTCAGGTTGTCCCTGTAGCTCGGGATCAGAATAGGGCTATGGTATCCCCTGCCTGTCGTAAGAGTCGATTAGAAGGGGGCTTCCGAGGTTTTGGGCGACTAGGGTGGGAGCTTGAATCGTCCAGTCAGCGATCTTGGGTGCGGTGCAGACAATGGCACACCTGCACGCAGGAAGACCTTATGGCAGCTACATGCAATGCTATAAATGTTACTACTTTTTGGGCTGCGACGCTTTAGTGTCTGCCATCTACGCGCTAAGAAGAAGAAGCGACCCCGGGAAGGACGATGGTATGTGTGGCTACGTACGGCCGTAAACACCAGAAGGTGCGGCGGGATTGACGGAGGCTTATCACGAGCAGAGCCCGGCATGGCACGCGCCCAAGATTCCGGTTGCATTCCATTAGACCCCAAGGCCTGTATATAGCGCTGAGGAAGGCCACCGGGATGGGTTTTAGTGTGCTAAAAATCCCAAAAAACCCAGCGTCGCTCCCACGGCACCGGGTGCCTTTGATGGTTCCCCCCTCAAAAAAAAGGTAGGTACTAGGTAACCACTCTCCTTATCAGTCTATTGCATTAATATTTTTATTTGGATTGGATTTGGTTCATTCTAAAACAATATCATGGAGCGCTGAATATGAAAAAAATAGACATTCTAATCAAAGGGCAGCAAAAAAAAATTGCGGTCTGGTTACAGCTATTATAATAAATTATTATGCTTTTAATTTCAGTGTTACTTGTAAACATAAGGCGTGATGTTCAGAAGCGAGTCGAGTATGAAAGAAATAATTGTATAATGAAAGTAATTGTTACGTAACACATGGATCCAACTGTTTAATTTCGATGATGCAGATACAGTGTACCTTAACCGTGGACCCTGGAAAGTCTTTACTTTAAGTTAGTCTTATAAGTACGAAGCAAATACTCTACCATCACATAAAAGGAATTAACCTTCACTAAATGCTCAAAGAAACCACTGATTTTCAATGAAAATAGTTTTTTATTTAGCTTTTTCTACTGTTATGATTGTTCTTCTTAATTAATTTAAAATCACAGCAATACATTACGAAATCATTGATGTTATTCTTTATGAAATGTGTACCAGACATGTTAATAAAGTTTGGCACATTATTTAAAAATATTATATGTATTAGAATATTATTTTTCAAATATTTGTACTCACAATTAATTGTAAAACGTCTCATAGTATTAAATATTCCATCTTAAATATATTTCAAAGTAAAGTTAGACTGTAATTCTGAAATTTATAATATAAACTCTCAAACAAATTATTATTAAAGTCAGCAAGATTACCCAGTTTCAATGAAAGAAACTATTCGTATCTATCGGTAACTCTATCTTTAAAATTATAAATGCATATTTGTCGAGGTCAGGTCATAGATGTGATCATTTCATTGAAGGTCTCAATACGTAAAATAACCAATTGTCGACAGATGATATCGTTGAATCAAAATAAACGTTAAATAATTAGCTGTAAAATCATTTGGTTGCTTCTTGATCTTGATGCGATCTAAGTAGTCTTGATTATATCGCTTAAAAGTTACAGTATTCGTTAATGGAGAAGAACGTGTTCTTTATGCATCATGAAAGTGACGAATAATGACAATGTTTTCACATTTTTCGAGTTACATTTCATATGCTTCGTCTAAAAAAATATCACAGTTAATTTCATGATGCAAAGAATGCACTGAAGAAGAAGATGAAAAAGAAAACAATGAAGAAGTAATTTCAACAGAAAAAACACAGTGAGTGGACTATATTTATGTTTCTTACCCATTATTAAACTTCTCTGTGGTCAGCCATTGTATTTTATATGTCTAAACTAATCAAATCAATTAACATTTGAGTGCGTATGTACATGGCGGTAATACCATGTACACGTCCCTCATCAACATCGAGAATTACATACATTTTAAATTAAATTATACAATAATCTACTTGTTTAATGCATCATGTTTAAGGGAAAATTGATGTAAACAGCAAATAACAAGCTTTTCAACAACTTTTTACAGATTTTTTGAAAACAAATAACCCTCATTAAATTTCGTAACTCTTTGGTGGGAATCGAATTCTTCGAATTGAGTAGCTTCAGTAAAAATACATACTTAAATAGAGCGATTATTAGTTTATACGGTAAAAGCTCATTACAGAGTTACATGCTGCTAATTTATAAGTGAAATATACAAAGTAAATCCCGCTAACGAAAATTGTAATATCAACTACCAAATATCTAAATAAAGGTTTGAACGCAAATTCATCACACGGAAGGAAGACCTAAGTTTTTTTCAGATCTATCTACAGAAAATTCTTAATATGATAACTTATTTTCTTAATATGATAATTATTTTTTCTTATTCTTTCTAATCTAATCTAATAGTGCCGTATTGGAGCGATCTAGCATACTGTCCCCAATCCCATGCTGGCAGAACAGGGTGTCGTAAGAGGCGACAGAAGCCGGCCTGCTTGGTGGTAGGGTTTCGCGTAAGGATTATATTAACAGTATTATTATTAAGTCATTAATATTATTATTATATTTCCGTGAAGCCGGAAGCTTGGCTAGCCAAACTTCTACTACCACCCTCCTGCTTGAGTCAGCCGCCGAACGACTCGTCGTGTTCCGGCTGGGGGCTTGAGAGCCTACTATCTTTATTACCTTTTTTTCATTTCCTGGTCAACAACGGATCAGTGATACCTTTGGTCTTGCTGATGTCCATAGGCGACGGTGACCACTTACCATCAGGAAATTTGTCTGCCCTTTTGTCGGCTAATTACATAAAAAAAAAATCTATCAGTGATGCATTTGGTGTTGCTAATGATCATGGACGGCGGTGGCTACTTACCATCAGATGGCTCATCTGCTCGTTTTTGGCTATGTACATAAAAAGAAATCACTATAATACATCTACATTTTGAAAAGCAGCGTCGAAGCTTGCGGTTACTTACCAGTTTGTCATACTACTTACTAGATGGCGCAACTATACAGTGATTTCATGTGATTTTTACTATAATAAATTTTAAACAGCTTTGAAATTATTTGCTTTTTCACGTCGTCTTAACGTACTTTGATTTAATGAATTGTCTGGAAACCTATCTATGTAGGTACTAACTAGGATTTTAAGTAGAAAATGTTATATAAATGGCAAAGTTTATTTTAGTTAATTTAAAGTATTCATTCCAGCATTTTCACAGGATTATTTAAAATTATTTGCATTATAACGTTATGAAAATTAAAGAGCCAACCTTTTTTGTTAATCGTGCAATATGCTGAAGAACAAACGAGAGTATGACGAACGATCCCTCTGATGTAATAAACGAGTCCTTCGCTTACATCTTGGCTGCTAACGCGTTTGTGATGTTGTTGTTACCGACATCCATCGACGACTGTGAACATTTACCATCAGATGACCTGTGTGCTCTTTACGTTAATAAACTTAACGATAATAATAAATATTTAAGACAATTTTAATAATGATAATTTGTATACAAAGGACAAAACAACACTGTGGTAACATATTATGAACTCCTGTTCGAGAGATGGCGCTACTATGAACTAAACCTTTAATTTCTTGGACTACTGTCTGCCAAATCAATAACTACGAGATTGCGCATTGCCATTTCCTTTGATACAAAATTATTTATATGTACTGAATATATAAATAAAAATAAAGATTTCCTAGGTACACGTAAATTTAATACTATAGGTGATTTATAATACTGTATTTTTAGTATTTTTTTTTAGTAATAAAATTTTAACACTGAATGATTCTGCTGATACTGATAACTATTGGTATATTGGAATCTTGTAAAAGGACCTCTGATAGGTCCAAAACGAATCGGAATAAACTACCTGAGTAAGCCGTTTTATACCCAATAGTTATTTCATAAAAAAATAAATGCTTACGGTTTTTAATGAACATTAAATTAATTATATTATAAAAGTCTTCTGAAGAACTCAATATCTAAAATGTGACATAGTGTAGATATGTTCCCATGTCATATAACTAGGGAGGTTTTCAATTTTACAGCCGTTGTCCAGTAATATAGATATATCTTTTTTTAGTAATTTCATAAAATTGATTAGATATATTAACATGTACTATTTACACACATACCACTAGTGTCCCGTACGAGATCCACCAACGAGGTGGTACCTTGAAAATACACTAAAAACTGGTAGAAACATTCGAATTCTCATGTATTCGACGTCTCACTCTTCAGCATAGATCTATTGTTAATGTGTGGGCCAACAACTCTGCATTCTGCGTTGCACTGAGTCCAACTGTGGCAGCACCAGCCCAAATGTGACAATATGGTCGAACCTCAGCTTTATCAAAACAACCTCTAGTATATTCTGATGTTCTCTTCCGGTTGCCGTTTAGGGTTGCTTAAAATTTCACACTCGTATTAACACCGATAACAAACTAATTGTTTTGTATTCTTGTATTCACGAACAACATTATTTATATTTTAAAATATATATTTAATTTAAACTTTTCACATTTCAAGAATTTTATTTTTCATAATTTAGTTATTATATCGAGGATTAAATATAGAAAGAAAAAATTAAATTATTTCATTATAATGTTCATATAATTAACGTTCATGTAATTAATTTTAGTTAATCTCTATGCCACTTAAATATTACGACAGCAACCATAATATAATATCAAGTCATATTCAAACCAACAAACATGATGTATGAAAATCAGCAATTTTCACATATTTATTATAGATTTTGCAATTTACAATTATGTATTATAATTTATATTTATTATTGAATTCACCCGACTCTTTCTGAACATTTCGGTAACCGAATGACCTATATAAAAGAAAAAAATGAACGCCTTAAAATTTTACGACCGTGACAGGACTCGAACCTGCAATCTTCGGATCCGAAGTCCGACGCCTTATCCATTAGGCCACACGGTCCTTATACTTCAATACCGAATTTGGAACAAACATTGTGAAACCAAAGGAAAACACTGAAGACAGTATTAGAAGAATTAAATTATTAAAAGCATATTTACAGATTTTACATAAATTTGATATGAATAATAAATAAATGTTGTTTTACAGAAATTACCACTTACAAAAATAAAGTCTGAGCGCATGTTTTGTGTGTGTGTAAACAATTTTATTTACTTTTTATGGAATTTGCCGACAAACGGAAGACGGGGCACTTGAATACTATCTCTTCGATATTGTAATCGTCAGTAATTTCTCGGTCGATTCGAGAAGGGTGGTAGCTCGCCAAACGGGTAATAATCTTTGCCGCCATGTATGAGTATAAACTGTACCAAATTTTCTAATTATTTTTACATATTATTTGTCAAATTTTTTTTTTGTTTTTAGACATGTAAGGGCTTTATTAATACGGACTTCTGTTTAAATTATATATTTGACGTTATTTTATTAGTAAATATATATTTTTGAAGTTGTATTCCTTATGACATGTTAGGATTTTTTTCAGTTTAAAAATCACAATGCATCAAATGTAACACAGACTACTATTTAGGTAACAATATTCGCCTACTGATAGAAATTCAACTATTGAAGTTGGAATTATATGTATTTTTTTGTGTTTACAATAATTTTACCATTCTTATGTTTAAATATACATGCGTAATAAGTACTTTAATAAAATATGATAGGTATTATGTGACACGTTGAGCAGATCGTTGCCCTAATTTTAAGCAGTACGTACGCCCAGTGGACTACTAAGTTCTAATCTTTAAGGAGTTCTGTTACTTTCATCATCAGTTTGGCATCATGAGGTAATGACTCTTAGACGCAAACACCTCAATGATGTACCTACTGACTTTGTAATGTAACTGGTTAAAAAAAATCCGTTAGCTTATTCTAATGCGATTAGCAGTTGCATTTTTTGTCTCCAACACATAACATCAAAAACAACAGATATGTCAAAACATAATTCAAATATACATCCTTTGAGAAATTCCACATTTTTTCCATATCTCCTGAACGCATTATCAAACCCTCGCATACTTGTAAGTAACCGTCTCTGAATCATTTTGTATAAATTAAAAAAAGGATGATCGAAATCGAATAATTTACACATAATATTACACATAAACAACAGTATTATGCACATATGTAAAAATATACATACACTTGAATATATAACTTCCTGGAGGAAGTTAAAGATGTTTAAAAAAGCATTATGAAATCAGTTGAAAAATAAATATTTTTACAAAAAACCTATTTTAACTTGAAGAAGCTGAATTTCTTGGTTCCAGCTCATATTTTTACAGCTGGTATATTTTCTTCAAATTTAAGTGGGATCAAACGGGAAGTATATCCTGTGAAACAAAAAAAGATTATTATAAATTGGTTATTAAATAAATGAGTTTGGAGGTAACAAATAAAAAAAATAAGTCGGTTAAAAATATATGTGAAAGTGAATTTGATAAAGAACATATTATTATAAAACTGTCTCGTATCAAGATGTCCATCACTTCACTGTGATACACATTAGTAGTTCTTTCTATTTTCGGATGGAAGCGTCTACGTCACAACCAGCAACAATCACCTTCATCGACAGTACATGGAGTCCGTCTCCATCGCGTGACTTCGACAACGCAGGCGACAATGCCGGTGGCGGCTTCCGAATCATTAGTTACTTATTTGTCATAAGTGTAAATTAAGTGAAAATAAAAAATTAAAAAAAATCTTACAGTGCGAGTGATAGTGATAGGGTGAAAAGTGCGCGAGTGTTAAGCAAAACCCAAGTACATCGACGATAAAAATCGATACAATACGATAATACATGTTGCGGTCGATGATAAAAATCAAAACCAGATGTTTAGGCTAGCTTTCTTACTATATAATAATTTAAAAGTATTTTACACATAAAAAAACATATAATTCTTACTTTATACGCAATTACTATTAAAATATTTTTTATATACAATATAAATAACTGTGTAATAATTTTTTGTACTTCTTACTCTGTATTTAAAAGTTTTCTTCAACATTTTGAAGTTTTAAAGATTTATTAAACATAAAACAAGATAACTGTATTGAATTTGTTAGAAACAACTGCGATAATAAAACATGTGTCGCAGCAGTTTTCGCTCATATCAAAATAAGAAACGGAATTTAAAAGTTTACAAGTATCAGTTTAAAAAGCTACAGAGTTTATAAGTTGAAAATAATTGAAAACAGAAAAGGAAACAAATATATAATTTGGATTGAAATTGCATCCCAGCAGGATATTAAGTGAAAAAAAAATGTTTAAAAATACGTTTTTATCGGTTCCTATTGTCTTAAAAGAAAAAAAATATATATACAATAGGGCCTTAGAGTGACTTCATCATTTCATTGAAATAAATTATTTTGCTCATTAAATCAATTTAAGAAATAACACTTCGAGGTTTTTCACAAATGAACTTATATTCATTCAATAACCACTAAGCGTTCAAGGTGTCTTCTCATCAACAAATCAATTCTTCAATCTGCAGACCATAAAAAGATTATACTTTTAAACTGTTAAGTGACATACATTTGCCCAGACACGAAAGTACGGAAGACCAACGTGCAACCTTACACCTTATGAACTGTTGATGCCCAGCTTAAAATACTAAGAAGCTTACGTCTTTCAATAGTACTTAGCTGGTAAATGTGTGCGTTTAAGTTTAATAAGATGTTCAGTTGCTTGCCATTCTTGCCAAAATAGTAGGTATATCTATTTGGTCACGTCGAAAATATAGCCAGTTACTCTCAATATCAATATACAATCGCAGAATTTTCTTTGCACTCTCGAATATTATTAGCTTGTTTGCAGTCTACCAGTTTTATTTGTTTCGTTAGGGATGGTGGACTCCAAACCAGTGTTTATAAGATTCCAAGTTACATTCACTAATTTCCTCATCACGTTAAATGAAGGGAGTCAGTCAAGGCAAATCCACCGAGCCCAAATTCTATGAGATTACTGATGCCTGAGCCCAAATTCTATGAGATTACTAATAGGCATCAGGTCTTCATCGTTAAGCGAATTGAGCAGAGCTAGTCGAGACGAATCTGATGAGCCCACATTCGATGGATTTACTTGTAGGCATTCTAGGGTTCCGTATCCCACCGTCGAGCTCAATGGTCAGATCACTTCGTTTTTATCATAAATTTCATGATAATTCAAGATAGAGAAACGGTCATAATTTATATAGGTATTCACGATTTTTGTGTTGTATGGCGCTTAAAACATTACGCGATAATAAAAACATTATAATTTTAATATTAGGTTAAGGTAATGCGACTGTGCCGATAAATTTCACTGATTATGGACATAAAATCAACAACCTTTTATGTAACAATTTATAAGGAAATAAATTACGAATCTACAGCTAGAGTAACTCGTCAAACTTTAAAAATAATCCAGGGATATCAGGATATTATTGAGGTATATACTTGTAAGTATTTATTACGACTCCATATAATGCAATCACCAAATCTCTATGTCTTACCAAAATTCATAAATCAAAATGTTCTACTCAGGCATAACAATAGAGCCAAATTGACTCTCCAACATTTGAAATAGCAAAACACGTACCTAGGATATTACAGTCATCTTATACAAAAGACTAGGCTGAAGGAAAATTAAACAATGATAATATTCTAGGAATTCTTAGTAGAAAATATAACATCACAGTTATTTTTTCACCTTATTAGAGTAGTAGTCTACTTACGGTCGCCTAAACAAGGGATTTATAAAGTCAATTACAGCTGCGCTACCTCTTATATTGGAAAACAAAATACGACTATTTCTCAACGGATAAAAGCACACAAGCGGTCAAAAAACAAAACGATCCGACGAAATTCGCCGTAACAGAACATCTGATTAATGTCGGTTTAAAACATTGGATTGAGTTACAATAGCCCAAGGGTGATCTCAGCTGAAGGTTAGCGAACCCCACGTTTAGTAAGAGAGGTCATTCACATCAAGAAACACCCCAAAAATGTTAACACAATCTGCTCGAAACCAAACCAGAATCCAGTGATTAGTTTATTTAAGGTGAAAACTGTGTCAAGTTCAGTGCGGGAAGATGTCGTTATTATCGTGTGTCGTGATATGGTAGAAAGCAAAACAAAGTAGACGTAAAGTTGATATGGTCTACCTATCATTGGTATCTGTCAAGTTTCAACTGTCAAGAATTTCTTTCCGCCACCGCAGTCTTGCCTTGACCTTGATCAATGTAATTGGGTGAATATAAGGAAAAAAAAAACACACCAATCTTGTGTACAAAGTTCTGTTACAGTTAAAATATAGTTCGTTACAGCTCGACCTAATAAAAGTGTGTTAAAAGACAATACTCTCAAATCACAATGTCAGAAATTACATTTCGTTGGTAATATTAAAGTATATTGCGACTCCCTTAAATACACGCAAGATGTGTTTCAAAGTAAAAAAAAATACCAACTGCAAAACATTAAAAATAATAATCAATCAATCATTTACAAAAAAAAAATGTACTCTACACTGATACCTCCAAAATTAACCAGCTACGAGACATCAGTCATTTCGTTAAAATTGACAAAATTTGATATGAAATTTAACTGCCGCCGGTAAACGACAACTCCTACTAGCGGTAAATCTACTCGTATGTTATGTCTAGAAACATCACAATAATAATCCCTTTGTTTCTTACGAGTATAACGCTTCTCTTAACAAGCAGGAAGGTTAGATAGTTTATTGACAGCATCCGTTAGGGGAGAACAAATGAGACCGAAACAATGGACTACATTATTTGCCGCTTGTGTAGGATCAAGAATTCATGTTTGATTTGAAATATGTATAACAAAATAATTTTATAGCATATTGTAGAAATTCACTCACTTTAAATTTTACTGGCTCAGAAGATGCTGTTCTGCAATACATTCAAATACATAATTCATTTCTAAGTGTATTAAATATGTGATTTGTTAAATATTCGACTAAGGTATATAATGTGTGATTATGAACTTAATCGGTGAAGTTTTTCAGCAGTAAAGAATCATTGATTAATAGACACATCGAATTCAATTTAAACGGCATAACATTAGTCTGTATATATGTGATATAAATTATAAATTAATCAATCTGGTAAGTTAATAAAAAAAATTCTACATAACTAGCTTTTGCCCGCGACTTCGTCTGCGTAGAATAGTTACTTTGGGTACCAATTTTAATTTTTAGGATACTTATTTAGCAAATAATACAGATACAAACTGTTGTAGTTGACTGTGAATAGCTATGAAACAGCAGAGCGCAGTTTCTCCTGAAAGCAGCAATCACCGGCAGTTGCAATGGCATGATTACACTGACGCAAATTCTGTTACACTGTCGATAACAAATGATTTAAAAAACAGTATCTATCCAGATCTAAAAATGAATAAGATGAAGTCCACACATATCAGTCTTATATCAGCAGTAACGAAGCCGTGTCGCGGTTCTGAGGATCCCGAACGTAATCGTTCGCGTTCAACTTGTACGTACATGTCAACATAAAACTGATTGGTCAGTTGTCTGCATTGTGATATTATATTAAAATCATTTTCTCGAATCATGATACGGTAGATGTAAAAGTCCATGCTGATACTTTTTTATTGGGTAAGGGCAAGCCAGTCATAGGTTTGACTTGGAGTATTTGAAAGGTGATACCCCTCTTCACCCTTGCTGAATATTAACGGGTATTGTAACGCGTCGTAAAATTTGTGTGTGTCTAGTACCCTGGTTAATGTGTCATTACCGACATGTAAAACAATATCACGGGAAGCAAACTGTTCGCCAGAGACCAAGGCTGCGACTTCATTAATTAATGGTGAATTAGAGCGTCTTTAATGTTCTCCATTTGGCGTAAGTTCAGGGTGCATAACCAACTTGGAATCTTCTCCGGGCATTCTTTCTAATGCTGTTTTAAAAGTGTTAATGAGGCTATCATGATGGTGTAACATTCTTTTAATTTTTATAACTACATCCCTTTCAGCTCTCTCTATATTTTACACCTGCAGTCGCTATGTTCGTCTCCCATGAAGTAAATCTGGAAACATTCTGGCTGGTCATTTTTAGCCATCTTGGATTATAAACGTAGTGGAAAATTTAGGCATAACAACCTCATTACCTATCCCAAA
Organism: Megathymus violae; assembly: GCA_003671415.1. Classification (NCBI taxonomy): domain Eukaryota; kingdom Metazoa; phylum Arthropoda; class Insecta; order Lepidoptera; family Hesperiidae; genus Megathymus; species Megathymus violae. The sequence goes on along the minus strand of PDGT01000161.1, from coordinate 140,137 downwards.
CGATGTCATTTGGAAACAACAATTATATTACCTTATCTTATTCAAAGAACGTCGCGACTCATTGATATCGTATAAAAAAGATTTTAGAAGTTTATCTGATTCACCGAATGGTGGAAGTGAAACTTTACCACCAGAACAACACATACCGAGAGTTTCTTCTTACCATTTTAGTGCTTCACAATATGTGCACTTTTTAGCCATCGGTCTTATGAGAACTAATCTATGAGTGTCATATTGGATCAACGTACGTACGGATTTCATTACGTAGTACTACGTGTAAACGCACTTCTCCTTCGTCACTGCCGTACAGCATTTAAAACACGTCGTCTTTATGATTCTTTATCGGACCCTACAATAATCAGTGACGTATGACGCTTGCCATCTAAAAACCAACGGGCTCGACTCATTCCTTCAGTATCAGCAGCTCTACAAAATAAAATAAAAGAGAAACTTCCATAAAATATCTTTATTGGACCGACGGAACTCCCTTAGTAAATATTAGATTAGCATATTAATAAAAAATCTATAATTTTTACTGTACATTTGAAATACGAATGTAAACAAAACACAAAATTAAAACACTGTAGATCAGAGAAATAACTTCTACATATTATTTTATTTATGATGGTAAATAAAATAAAAAATATATAAAAAAACACGTACTACAAAATAACATGCGAACCTAAAATTACCTTAGTTACTTATCATAAAAAATAAACAAAACGAGGTACCGTTATTACATACCTACCTAACAATCCTAATGAAGACTAATAATAATAATAATAATGATTTACTTAACCTAACCTAATAATCCTAATAATAACAACTAATTAAAATAATGAAGATAAAACTTAATTTAATCCAACAACCATAATGAAAACGAATAATAATACTGACGAAAATAATCTAATCTAATCTAACAATTAAGAGAAAAACAAATAATAGAAACAATAACGAAATATTTGTAACTTTTAAATAAATTCGCAGTGGAAAAAATTTAATATATTCGCATACGTTTGACACAGTGGTCTGTAGTAAGGATGTTATGGATACGAAATTTCGGATCTTGATCTTGATACCGATTTCGGTTACGGTTACGGATGTGAAATTATTTCGGATTATCCGATTGTTTCGGATAGTTTCGGATGCGGATATTAGATGATTTACAATTTGCAAAAAAAACAACAACACATCAGTAACAGTAAACGCACAACAGTGACAGTTTGACTTTATTTCTAGTTGTAGTGCAGTATTACAGTCACAGAAAAAACAATAGCCTAAAAAGTTAAATAATAAAAACTGTATAAAATTGTTACGACGCGGCTAGCGTATCGGCTCGGCCGACGAAAATCTGTCATAACGTACTTTATTAAGACTGCCGCTATCCGAAATTATACGAACTTTTTTATCGGATTCGGTTACGGTTACGGATATATTTTTATTTCCGATATCTGATAGTTTCGGTTACGGTTACGGAGCTCCATAACATACCTGGCCTGTAAGTATTTGTATAAAGTTTACGCAAATTAATTAAGTTTTAACTAAGTCACCATACAAACTTTCATCCCCTATTTTTAGTACTGTTTTTTTCCCGTTGTTCCTTACTGCCTGTTTTCATATTTGAAGTTTACTTTTTTATTTGAAGTTAACGTTATAAAAGAAATCTACAGTTAAAATTTCAAATTTCTAAGTGAAGCAGTTTCGATTCGGTATGCGTTTGTTAGAAAACTTTCATCCCCTCTTTTACACCCTTTGGGGATGAACATCAAAAAATGGAAAAATACGTAAATCTTAATTTTATTCTACTACTACTATTACTACTATTTACGCAAATTAAGTTTATATCAAGTCACCATACAAACTTTCATCCCCTTTTTCGACTACTAAGGGTTGAAATTTTTCAAAATCCTGTAATACATGTTAATTAGTATTTAATCAAAGTGCTTACCACCGATTTTCATGACTTTAAATTCTGACTAATTTCCATACAAACTTTCATCCCCTATTTTAACCCCTTTTTTCGCAAAAAAAAGTAGCCTATGTCCTTTCTCAAGGTCTAGTTAATCTCTGTACCAAATTTCGTTAAAATCGGTTCAGTGGTTTAGGCGTGATTGACCAACAGACAGACAGAGCTACTTTCGCATTTAGATTATTAGTGTTATAAATAAATAACGTTAAATAATATCGTACATACGAGTTCATATTGTTAGCATTAAGTAGAAAGTTCTGTATAACATTTAAAAATATGTAAAAAAAAATTGGCAGTAGATGTCAATAAAATATAAACGAAGGCAAAAATTGGTATCATTTGAGTCTAAAATTTTATTAAATATGATAAATATGAAAAATAGCAAAACAGGTATTTCATGGTGTAAAATAACAAAACAGAATTAAGAAAGTGATTCCAACAACTTTATTATAACAATATTCCTACAATAACTGGTTATTCCAGTTTGCGAGTAAATAACAGAAACTGATCAATTATCCCTGGTGAATACAATTTTGCTAAATACTTAATATTTGTCCGTCACGTTGTCAATAATTTGTGAGCAGTAACATCTTGCAAAATTACATATCACAATATACCACCTATTATCTGTTTATAGATGACATTTTTTTTAGGGGTGGCCTATGTCCAGCAGTGGACCTCCAAAGGCTGATGGATGGATGGATGAATTTTAAAATGAAATGTGTAAAAACCAGAAAAAATAATCCAGAGTTTTTTGTGTATCAACTTCCATTAAACGTCAATGACACCCATACATATATCGATTCTTATAGGTAAACTTAATAGGTCTGATTAAGTTATTAGGAAGATAGAATTTCTTGTTTATTTTGCGCGTTTTTATAGTCTGACGGTCTTAATTTATAGTTTCTTAATATACAGTAAATCAGCTGACATATATTCAATATTTGTATTTGTAAGAAAACTAGAGATATAAATAGACGGAATCTAATAGTATTTACGGGAAAAAATTAAGAAACGGTGTGTGTACGCATCGTGGCCTTTCAATCATCCATCCATCCATCCATCAGCCCTTGAAGGTCCACTGCTGGACATAAGCCTCCCCTAACTTGCGCCACTCTGATCGGCTTTTCAATATATAAGTATAACATTTCAAATATGTATAAACCAAAATTTATACACACAATCGTGCAACTAGAAATAGGCATAATATGATTATCTTCACAACATCAACAAAAGGTGTCCGTTTTTAAAATAAAGCTCCAAAGTTAATACATGATTTATCTATTGGAACTTTTAAGTGACGTTTAAAGTACAGCTTGTAAGTAAAGGATATTATGATACAGATAAGTATATTAATGAAAAATACGGCTGGAATTAATGGTTCCGTAATTGATATCGCGCGTCTTTTAAACTTCACCTTGTAGTTAACATATTATATTGATTGAAAGGCTGTTCTGATGAGTTTCCTTCGCTGTTTTTTGTTTTCAATGTTAAAGAACTTCGCATTAATTAGTTTTTCCACCCAAGCCGCGAGCTGCCAGCCCAAGATACCCAGAGATGCGTGGGGTCGAGAGTTCGAGGACGCTTAGAGACAAAGGTATGGGGTGCGGCGTGCGGAGCACGGGACGCAAGATAAAAATCGATGTCCCTATGACGACAGTGCGGGGCGCGGAGTTTCGGAGTCAAAAGGATTAGATACGAGTTTACAATGTAAGTTGCAAAATGCGGTTCAGGGGTTGTGATACGCGGGGCATGGAGCCGGTGTGCGGGGAGTGGAGTTGCGGGGTACGAGGTGGAAATTGCGGGGCGCGGGGAACAGGTCCCGGCCCGCGGGGTGCGGGATAAGGGCGCCGAATATTGATCAATGATGCCTACTGGTATAGCCTATTCACATTATTTTCCTTTTTTTAAGGGAATCGGAGGATATTTAAAAAATATGACATGGTATGGAAATAGATTCCACAAAAATACGGTACGGATAAATAATGAGACAATGATGACGTACTAAACATCAAATTTTCAGTATTCAATGACATATACTTCTTCAAGGAGCACCTCTGTGGCCTTATTCTCAGCCATAAATATTGGCAGTACCGCTAGTATTACGAATATGATCACGTGCAGAGACTATTACCATTATATTATAACCCGTCTGATTGGCTCTTTATTGCATAAAATAAACACGTTACGTTATGTTTTACAGTGTAATTATAGTACTATTATATTAATTTAGCAAAAAGTTATTTGAAGATTGCACATCAAATCAAAAACGACGGTATGTAGTTTGTGGTAAAACTTTTTACCCTACGGTACTATTGGGTTCTCTAATCAATTATTGTGTTTAAGTATTTATCTTCATCTGAAAACTGGTGACAAATTACTACCCAAACATTTTGCATATATGAATATATGCATTGTAGATATCTACAAATGGTAAAACTCTATAGGAAACAATATTTTATTTATTTATTTAGTGCCTTACATAGTGAAATAGTTATGACGTCATTGCGTTGCGATGTTGGGGAAATTTCTATTCACTTAACGGGTAACCCTTTTTGAAATTCGCACAGATCGCGTTAGTTCAGTCAGATCGCACGTCTTTCTCTAAATTTCTAAGTTTTAGAAGCCTCAACAGGAAAAATCTTTGTAAAGTGTTATCATTTCAAAAGTACCGGGCAGCAATTAAGGTAAGTGAAGAATGTTTGATTTCATTTTGTATGAACTCATTATATGTATTTATATTCTATTGACTCCTTGTAACAAACGATTTCAGTGACCAATTTATGACGATCATATCAAATAAAAATATTAATATTCAGTTTGTTTTCTGTGTACAAGTGATTCGTCGTTATTTTATTTTGTGGGCATATATACGATTTTGATTTTTTATTTAAATTAAATATTTATATATAAAATTAATCATACTACAAGGAATGAAAATTAAAAATCAGTAACTGCCTTCGCACTGCTTCAGGTAAACTACACCATACAGGTTATGTCCGGCAATTGAACCAAAAAATATGTTATTAAATTTTCTCACGCAGTTAATTACTCTCATATTTGCTCTATTTGATTATTTTAGAGTTTTGTTTTCCTAATTCTATAAATAAATAATGTGATGTATTGTTTATGCCGATCTTAATATACATACTGCATCTTCTTTACTGCGTTATCAAAGATTAAAATTAGGATCAGGATTTTCACTTATTTATAGATGGTGTGAGTAAATAATCGCTTTCATTATAATTGTTTCAAAATTGTTTATTAAAATGTCGAATTATTTCCGAATATGAGATCGGCCATAGCCGACCATAACCAGCATTTCGACTATAGCTATAGAATATAGAAGAACCAAAAATGTATCAGCTACTTTTAACAAATGCATGGATCATTTTGATTCTAACGCGTCCTTTCTACATAACTCTGATTAAATGAACAAGAATAATGAAGAAAAAATAATAAAGAAAAAAATCATTAAAAAATTAAAAAGTGCAGGATCAATACTCTTTGCAAAATGCATCAGTATTGCGTGGATTGAGTTAAGATCATCATCAAACACGCCATGAGCTACGTTACGTTACTCAAAGGATATAAGAATAAAGAGGTTTTGATTTGTAATTTAGTTCCGATTCTGCTCTCGCAACGGACGAACACCCTCTGTCCGTTGTGAGTCTGATTCGGAACACCACGAAATACTCACGAGTAAGTCACCTCCATTTTTTCAATTGATTTTTTTTTTGATTGATTTTTTGATTGTGTCGTCGATACTCGTTTCCCGCCGCGACTTAATTGTTACTTTTTTAGTTCTTTTATTGTGTTGGCAATAACTAAGTATCCAAATTTTCGCGATTTGAGCTAGTGGATACCTCACGGTGCCAACGAAGCTAGCTAGAGTTGACCCGGTGCGCTTCTCAGTCCTCTCGGTCTGAGAGAAACCGGCAGACCCGATCCCACTGCACTGGGCCTTCCCAGGGTGAAGGTTAAGGTTTAAGGTTAGGGTGGCTATTTTCGTAAGGGATAGTCACTGTTCTCGTTTTGTTCCGTTTCGTTTTTCATTTCTTCTCTTCGCTCCCTGCCATCGGCAGGGAGGCTCCTGCAGGATAAACCCGTCCTAGATAGGTTCGTTTCCGTTAGGTCAAATCCTAGAGACCCTGAAAGTGCCTCTCGATGAGAAGGCATTTCTCTCGCATCTTAGGGCCCTCGCGCCTCAGACCGACTCGCCCGTGTCTTGTGACGCCTCCCCTACCCAAGAGGTATCCGAAGACGGCACCGTCACCCCGTCTCAGTCCGACGATCAGGCGTTCCAACTTTGAGTTCCAACTAGGTTGAGCCCAAGCGCAACAAGCGCGCAACAACCAGCAATAAAACGCGTCGCCAAAGCGACCCCGGAAGGCAAGCCCTCCCTCTCCTCTGATGTCCGTAGATATCAGCGCCCCGAATACTTTGGTCCCGAGACAACTTCCCTCGCTCAAGCCAGCAACTCGCTGCTCACCCGTCCCTCCCTAGGTCAAAGCCCCGCCACTGGTATTCATCCGGGAGAAGTCTAAGTGGCAGTTAATAACCCAGCTGTGCTCCGACAGCACAATATATTTAATTCACGCCAAGGTGGCCGGCGACACCATCAAACAGAAAATCCCTTTCCACACTTACGCCCTCCCAGAGGAGCGTAAAGTGCGCGCCGTTCTTCATGGAGTACTATTCGAGCTTTCCAACGAAGCCATCCTTGCCGACTTAGTCGCTCAAGGACACCCCGTCGAGGCTGTACACAAGATGTACAGCAACACGGGTAGACAGTATCCTCTGGCTCTAGCCATCCTCCTCAATACCCCCGAGTCCCGGAATATCTTTAGGGAAGATATCACAGTGTGCAGACTCTCCTATATTCGAGTCGAACCCCCGCATAGACGCGGCTATTCCGGCCAGTGCCACCACTGCCAGCTCTATGGCCATGCAGCGGCAAACTGTTCCGCCAATCCCAGTTGCTTTAAGTGCCTAGAACTCTACAGCACCAAAGAGTGCACCCGCACACGCGACTTGAAGTCCTCTCCAGCTTGCGTCCTCTGCGGTCAAGCTACTCATCCGGCCAACTACCGCGGCTGCCCTAGAGCCCCCCACCCCACCCCATCCAAGGCTGCCGCTAGACAGCCATGGAGGAAAATCCAATCGAGACTTCTCTGAGGCCCCGCCAAGACCCGAGCACTTCAACTCTTAGAGACGCTCCACCCCTTCTACGGCTCCCGTGGCCGGTCACTGCCCTGCCCCGGCCACCCGGAAGTGACCGGGAGCAGGCGGAATCTCAAACTCCGCACCTCGCAATCAGAAGGCAATTCCTCCCTGGCCAAGGACATGAAAACCGTGTACGACATCATCCAAAACTTCGATATCAATGAAATCTCCATCCTGACTCGTAAGATCCGGGCTGCCACCACAACTGAGTAGCGCCTCCTGAGCACAGTCGTCTATTAACTTCGTTATAATGGCCATAGCACCCAGTGTGCCTTCTCGTAGCACCGGCTGTACAAAACCCGAGGGCGTCTCGCTCATCTCGTTCAATACTCGCGGTCTTCGTAACAACCTCTCCGAGTTAAAGGAATTCGTTCGCAATAATGTTATCGACTTACTGCTAGTCCAAGAAACCTTTCTAAAGCCCACTTTCTCTAGGGGCATACCAATCCCCTCGTACTCTCTCATACGTAACAACAGAGCCAACGGCCGTTTCGGCGGCGGCACTGCCATTTACTATAAGAGGTCGCTCCACTTTTCCTCTATTGAGACTCATGCACTCACCTGTATGCATTTGTAGGCTGGGCATGACAGGGCATCCGTCCCTGATCATAGCCTCAGTCCACAACCCGCCAAAAGTTCCTCTTTTGAACGCCGACTTAGAGGCCCTCCTCTCGCTCGGAGACTCTATTATCCTATTTGGAGACCTCAACTCCAAACACACCGACTGGAAATGCCTATCGACCAATAGCAATGACATCAAGCTCCACGGGACGTCTATGTCCACTGTCCTCCTTTCCCTCCTTGCTATCCGAATCAAACGGATCACTCCCCCAATATTATTGCCCTAGTCAAAGGAGTCGCCCTTAACCTAAGAGCGATTGGAACTCTACGACTTAGGCTCGGACCATCATCCGATCTCCCTTAAACTCGGGCCTTATGCCACTGCACCGGCCACCTCTTCTAAACCTTCACCAAATGGGAAGGCTATAGAAAATCGCTCATTGTAGGCCTTGATGCCCCCAATTCACCTCTCGCTATCTGCTCCGACTACTTCGTTAGCACGGAAAAGATAGACACAGCGTTCAATTCCCTGACTCATCTAGTCCAGTCATTTCTCCACGACAACGAGCGTGTAGTCAAGGTGCCTGACCAAAAGCTACCACTCGATGTCAGGAATCTCATCAAAGCCAAGAATGCAGCCCTTAGAAGGTCCGCACTCTACCCCACGCCAACATATATAAAGCGAGCGACCTTCAGCGTCGAGTTCGAACACGTCTTGCTAAAGTGAGGGACTCCGATTGGGACTCCGTCATGGAGGGAATCACTCCCTCTCATCAAGCGTTCTACAAAGTGGCGAGAGCCTTCCGAGTAAGCGCCAAACCCCACATCCCACCTCTATCTTGTCCCGATGGCAGTATCGCCTTCGAAGACGCTGATAAAGCCGAATACTTTGCCGATAGCGTTGCCTCCCAATGTTCACTCAGTGCACAACCATGCGATCTCTCACATATAGAATCGGTGGAGGATGAGGTCCGTCTAAAGAACTCACTTCCTATCACCGCCGATCCCATCGTAATTTCCATTGACGAAGTTCAAACCATCATCCATTTATTGAAACCTCACAAAGCCCCAGGAGCCGACGGTATTTCTAACGTCGCGCTCAAACACTTCCCCGAGCAGGTTATCTCTCTCTTAGTTCTCATTTTTAATGCCTGCTTGCATCACTGCTTCTTCCCATCTGCTTGGAAAGAAGCAATCGTAATAGGAATTCGTAAACCCGAGAAACCACTTAATATATCGTCCAACCACCGCCCCATCAGGCTCCTCAAGGCTATGGGGAAACTATTCGAAAGAGTCATCCAACCTCGGTTGAGAAAGCTTCTCTTTCCAACAGACGATAATCCACTCATCATCCCACATCAGATCGGCTTTTGGCGTCCAAAACGTAAGAGGACAGTCGTTCTTCGACGTTGCCAAGGTTTTCAACAAAGTCTGGCATGGAGGACTAATCTACAAACTCCACCAACTAGGCCTTCCGGATCGCATAGTCCGCATATTGGCTTCCTACCTCCAGGATCACTCCTTTCGTTTCAAACACGAAGAAGTCCTCTCTTCGCTACGTCCGCTAGCAGCTGGGAATCCACAGGGCTCTGTGCTCGCTCCCTTACTATTTATATAGTATGTTAACGATATACCCATCCCCATCAATGGCGTGCAACTCTCACTATTCGCTGAAACTGCCCTCGATTTCCAGGGTCATAGGTTGGACTCAGTCCTCACCAGACTCCAACACTCAGTCAATGAGCTAGGAAAATGGTTCTCCAAATGGCGCATCGAGGTTAATGCGGAGAAGAGCTCCGCAGTAAGTTTCCACTATAAGATCGACATGAACTTGATGATCCCCATATCCGTTTGTTAGGCACCCCTGTCCCCTGGAAGCCCACAGCCAAATACTTGGGTGTGACGCTAGACTCCAGGCTCACCTTCAGGCCCCACGTCCAAAGGGTGACAAACTCTGCCCGCTTTTACGTGAGCCGCCTCAACAGCTTGTTGGGGCGACACAGTAAAATGTCCCTCAGAAGCAAGCGAACGCAAATGACCGGTGATGTCATACGTCGCCCCTGTCTTCGCACCTGCGAATCCCAGTGTCCTCTACTTAATCCAAATAGTCCAAAACCTCTTCTGTAGAAAGGCAACCAACGCCCACTGATGCGTTAGAATCGCCGACCTACATAGGGATTTAATACTCCCCACAATCCAACAAGTCTTTAAAGGCTATTCTACAACCTTCTTCAAGTCCTCGGAGGAACATTCTAATCCGTTAATTAGAGAAGATAAGATGACACATAATCTCTCCATCCGACAAAACCTTCAGTGTTAACTCCTAAGCGGACGCTCCCTCGAGAGCGCCCTTCTATCCTTAAAGAAGGGTCGCAACCGATGAAGGCTTAGAGGCCACACGGCCAAAGCCACTTCAGGTTGGTGTTTTGTGGGTAAAAGTCCCACATAACCAGCGCAGACGGCTGCGCTGGTATGCATATAGAATTCACCATCCTCCTCCCATAAGAGGGAAAAAAAGATTTGTAATTTCATCCGTGATGAAAAATGGATCCTGTACGATTCACAAAAGCATTCATCATAATGGCTAAACTATGAAAAACCTGTTGAAACTCGCACACGTGACTTATGAGTCAAAGCAACATACTAGTGAGTATTAAAGTACATCTATACTTTATGTATAAAGCCATTGTGGTCTCTTGTAATGAAACCACACAAAAATGGCAGTTAAGTATTGTAAACAGTAACGAAAAAAGCATAATTATACAACCGAGATTGAAGAACAAATGTTTCAGGACAGAGCTCAACTACACACGACGAAATACAATTACTGCGACTCTCCCTCAAAATTCTCCGTCACCTGCTCCACCCTCCAGACCTTGCTCCAAATGATTCTTATTTTCTTTTGAACTGAGTAATTTCTATTTAGGAAAAAAATCAATTCCAATGAAGCAGTCAAAACCGACTACAATAATTAATATAGTCTTCATATCTAGAATAATTTTCCAGAACAAAAGAAAGGACTATATTTTTAGTAAGAATATTGTAATTACGTATGAGTTTTGTAAGAAGAAACAAATAAATTATGGTTAATATCATTGATCATGCATATTTTCTTGTACTTAATAACATTACTTCGTAATGTATTATTCACATTTATATATATACATTTATTCACGTATTATTCACATCAGCTAGGATGGTCATGGTTAGTGATTAGACTTTGTGCTGCGTGTGAAACTTTTAAATACCTGATAATACCCGTCGTACGTTATGGAAAATAAGAATGAACTCAAAAAAAAACAATGTTCAAATACAGACAGTAAACAGGTTTGGGATATACATAATAAATGAGTTTTATAAAGTTCTTTAAAGTTAATTGTAGCTATACTTTTTGGACAACCAACCAATAAAACATTTGACTTATTAGTAAATATGTATAAAGGAATGCATTAAAAATACATTACACATTAGTAACTATTTGAACACTGCAGAAACAAGTGTTGTTCTTATCCTACGACATCGGTACTATATGTGTGATTGAACGACGCAAATCGTTGTAAATAGTGGCACTGCGGTATACGCGGAAATTTAAAAACGTTAAGACTATAACAGGTAAGGACTTCGTAAACAATTAGAAAATATTTTAATAATTTCAAAGCCAGTAACTTCTCATGTAATATTGAATGAGAGCAATTAAATCTATTTTTCCAACAAAATAACCTCGGCGTGGGGTTGTTAAATTTAGTTTGTTTGATATTAGGCATGTTATGGATCTGATTATGGATACGGATATATATATATATAACGTTTAACCGGTTTCGGTTACGGTTACGGATATTAAATAATTAAAATATTTTTTCATTATTTACGAAGAACGTTTCTAAATTTCCGATTGTTTCGGATAATTGCTGTTATGGATACTAGATGATTTAGGACTTGTAAACAAATATAATTTATTTACAACGTAAGAGTTTCATTAGGTATAATAATGATGGAATAAAAAACCCTTAAAAATCAAATAATAACAACGTCTAAAGATAAAAGCGACGCGGCTAGTGTATCGGCTTAGACAGCAAAAACCTGTCATACCATGTTTTAATTAGAGTCTGCTCCTATCCGAAATTATTCAAAACTTTTACGGTTACAGTTTCCGATATTTTTTATTTAGGTTATCCGATACTTTCGAATACGATTGCGGAGCTCCGTAACATTGCTGTTTGATATTAATGAATAGTAAATCGCTGGCCCAAAATTATTAAACCTCTTTAAAAAGAGATTTTATTTTTATATAAATGTTATAAAATTACTAATTTCTAAGATATTTCACTAAAAAACTTAAAAATTAACAACATTATCATTTATTCTCCACGTGCAATGAGGTTGTGATATAAAATGCATAAAAAATAATAAATAAACATTTATACACTCACACCCCCGCACTAGGATTCCCTGTGTTGCGGGTGGCATGGACATACACAAATATGACATTATAAACATCCATGACACGAGATAAAATATTTATCGTTCACATAAATGTCTGCCACGGCCGGGAATCGAATCCGGGAATCCTCGGTTGGCAGGCAGGGTCACTACCAACAGGGCTTTGAGGTCATCCACCAACTGGGTTATGAGCCTAATGTTGTAACTAATATTATTTAGGTTATATATTAGGTGTATGGCAATAGTAATGTAATCAATAAGATATTTTATTTTATAATTAAATAAAATTGATTTATTTGGTCAACTGCCAGTGATTTTATTTATCTCTCTAGATAGTAGCTCTTTCATTAATAAATGTTTTTTGTAACAAAATCATATTTATTTTTCTAAATGGTAAGAGCATTACATACATAGCATGTACCATGTATTACAATTAATTTGTGTTTAGTCAATTTTAGACCTAAAATCTTTGTTATTTATTCGTTGAATTAATTTATTTATATAAAGAAAAATCAATTGCAACATGTATGAAAGTTCATCATTTGATTAGGGCTCGAGCGATTTGGCTTATTTCTTGTTACTGTGTTCCTACATGTCAGGACAAGGTTTGTATAAAATATATTTTTTTTTAATTTGCAAGAAAAGTCGGAAATTTCAATGGTATTTTCGTGTGTACATTTCATTAAAAATGACATTCGGTTTCACAGTTCTGTTCAATCAAAGATGCTGTTCGTAAATCCTTTCTCGGCTAACAGATTAAATGAAGCACAACGAACAGCCTAAACCACTGGAGATTCAGACATTTTGTAAAATAAGTTTTTAAATGCACATTTTAATTTCATAAAAGATTTTATAACATTTCCATCATTGTTATTTTTATTATATTATCTGTAATTCTTGAATATTATACGTTGTAGAACTACGAGCATTATTATATTAAAGGTTTAGTAGATTTTTAGAATATTTTTCATATAGTTTCACAGTACTAGAATTAGATACATAGAATAGATCTTTAGTTTTGATTTAGTTTTAATCTTAATTTCTCACGTATCACTACTCACGATCACGTATCAAATATTTCTACTGCATGAAATATTAATATAGTCTGTATCTATATCTATACTAATATTATAAAGAGAGAGTGGGAATTTTATGCATTAGTATATATGCGGATGTTTTTAATATTTCAAAAATACATTTTATACGGGCCGCTAATATTTAATAACAATGTTCGAAATGTTATGTAATTCTATATGAAATTAAAATGTGAATTTTAAAATTCTCTACTCAGTCTAGGTTCGGTTACCTAACCTCACATCTGCTCTCAACTGGAGCACAGACAGCATATAGGGTTTTAATATAGCCATTTGTTTATTTCTAGCGAAATGGCTAGTGGTGAGGATGATAATGACCAGCCAAAAGGCTTACGCGCTGATGCCCCAGAGTTTATACCTCTGGCTGCACGTGAAGAAGTTGTGGAACCATGACAAATAGAGGGGCCGCAAGCCCCTTTCGAATTCAATGAGGGTATCCTTCAGGGACCTCCATTACCGACCACACACTGGGGTATCCCACAAGCTCCATATAGAATGACCTTGGCTGAATACGAACAAATTTTTTATGATGCTGAGGGCGTTCTCCAGGTCCTCTTGATGGAAGAGAATTATGACTCTATCAGCAATTTTCTGTGGATGTCCGAAGAATACATGATGTGTGACGAACCATTGCAAAGCTTTTTCAAGAGATATTCCCCATTGCTTAAGCAAAACAAATTAACATGCGTGGGACTTTCATTCCAACTTATTTTACGTTGGCATGATATGGACGTAAAATATCCTGGATTTGCTAACAGTTGTATGGTAGTATCCTGTGAAGAGGGCATCAGGGATTTAGACGCATACGTCTCAGATGGAGAATCTCCCAATTATGTGGCGGAAGTTGAAAAGGAGCATGTCTTAGTGTGTTGTCACATATCTATTGACGGTCGGCGCGGCGTAATTCTTGCCGACCCAGGATATCATAACGCCAAATGTACAACGGTCATGATGGATGGCCAATATCCTCATTCAGGTAATTTAATGTAATTTCTTAGACCCTAAACTGAAAATATTGTTAGTAAAAGTTATGATTTTTTTATTAAGGTTTTTTATTTGCCCACAATATGTTTACAGTTACAGTAAAAATATTTACAAAACCGAAATTTATTACTACTATTGTTATCTATGGACATTCAATTATGTTTGATTTGTTTACAGGTTGGCAAGAAGTACTGAACGTACCAGATTTGCAAAGGGAGATCTGTCATGTTTTTAACTCCAAAAATACGTCGTACATTGAACAATATGAAGTAAAGGTCAAGTACGGCGTAACTACGAACTCAAAATCATTAATTTATATACACCGCCCTTTTTTGAGCTCCATCGCAGTCACTGAAAGACGAAATTTGGTTCACGAATTAAAGTATGTTACTAAGAATTAACAATTTCCTTTTTTTTATTGAAAATGAACTACTTTACATCGAAATATATTACAATTACTGTACGAGCACACGGTATAATCGATGACAATATTTTTTTTCAATTTATCCATATCCCAAAATTTCAAGGTAAAAAATAATGCTGAAAATGATCAGCCTAATTTTACAAAAAGTATTGCTTTTTTAGTTTTAATCAAATCTGTATCCATGTGTGTGATCATAAAGTTACATGAAACATCATGATTACAAATTTTAATTAATTCCACAATTAAATTCAATAATAGTATTTAATATGTTTTAAAAATTACAAATAGAATTTAATTATTTTCTGTTGTGTAAAAATGAATCCATCAAAAACGCTTGATTTTGTTTTCACTATCATTTTATTCGTCTACTTCCAAAATGACGGCGCACATAGGTAACTGTTCTTCAAATATTGACAGCGAACTATCAGCTGTAACTACACTTGTGTTACATACAGCCGATATCAATGTCAGTCGAATTTTTCTGTACAGGTTGTGCTTTAGAAATAATTATATATGTTTCATAATGCGCTATGGGAAATATATACACACCAAAAGCAACTAGGAATTTATCAGTTTTTAAAGTTATTGAGATTTTAGGTTTATTAATTTTTATGATTTTGTTTTAATAAATTTTATTATTTAAAAGGGTATTTAACAGTTAAAAGATAATCCTGTAACGAGGTTGAGTTAAAACGAGTACCATTACTTTCCAACTTTGAGTTGTACCATTTCAAATTAACATCGTTATGGAGAGATAACGTCACAAAATATATTTTTCACCAGTTACAAAAAATGTGGTTGGCCATTCCGCAACATGATTTGGACGAAGCATGTCGGACCGCTGCTAGTTTGTAATGCCTGTTAACGGTATAAATATGATAGTGATTTATTTTATTACGTAATTCCCATTAAAAACTTATTTTTATCACATTTCAACGCCAAAATTAACTAAGCTTAAAAATCCCACAGGTAGTAGAAATCGCAAGTTTTTGTCAATTTTCTTTTATCAATTAACAAAGATATTTTAATTTCATTTATTAAGATAACCAAATATTTGTGAACAGCACCTTGATCCCTAAACACTTTTGATGTGTGTAACTGCCAAGATATGTATTAAATATGATATGTCAGAATTTTTCCTCTAGTTGGTTACAGGAGATTTCCTTCAATTTTTTTTATGTACAACCTTTTATGTTAATATATAACGATTAAAAATATTTTAAAAGTATTTGTTCCAGTCCCACAACACCATTCTAGCGGTTATTCTTAAAATATTAATGTTAAATTCATATTATTCTGCTTTCTAGCAATACACAAATAAAATAATATATGATAATATTATACGTTTATTAGGGTATGCGTTTCCGCATTAAAAATCACTCTTTCACACACACTACATCGAGATTCCGCGTAATACTGCGGATAAGTAAGAATTATGAAATTTATTATTCATGAAACTTATAGGCAAATACAATACAATTATGAAACATTTTTTCATTAAATCAAATAGGCATTAATCATCATGATATGTGAAGAAAAATATGAAAACACTGAAATATTTTGGAAAATTGTTGTATTATATTATTATATTATTTACAAATCCTGGTACACCGCCAAATAAAAAAAAAATTAAGATCATATAAAAAAAAATTACTACCAGAATTGAGATTAAAAATATGAAACTAAGTTAAGGTTTTTAAAGTCATAAAGTACAAATTTTCACCATATATACCATAACATGTTCTTCTGTGATGTGAATAGAAGAAGATTGAATTAACGTGATTTATTTCAATAATTGAATACAATCTATCATTTCACTCGATGGAGGCTGGAGTAACGAGGAAACGAAACAAAGCTATACTCAAGCAAAACTCGCACACCTTGTGAATGACCATCATCTGAACTATATCGCGAAAAGAACTAAAGGATACGTAAAAAAAATACTGATTTGCATTTCCATGCAGATCTCTCACTTCGTGTATAATTCTGTAGGTCTCTATCAAGAGTATAGGAGATTCAGCGGGAGTACAGGAACATTGAATGTAGAATTGCATACCCTAATGTATATACAAATATATGCATTTAACTTCTCTTCCTCATTGCAAATAAGCACGTCTTAAAATTCATTCCATCATGAAATGCGTTCATAATTGCAAAGTAATTTACCACTGAACTAAGAATTCTTTGATTAATAGCACTATTTAATAATATTTCGTCTTGTAATTTTGTTTTTCTCCCTAGGAGTGTAGTGGCCAGAGACCATGAGGGAAATGTTCGAGCTGGAATGTTATTTAAATTACGCCCAAGAGACACAGAGTTCACGTTATTGATGGATAATAATGGACTTCCTTATCATGTCACATATGAATTCAACTCCTTTTTGCAACCACGCCTTGTGAGTATTACTGTTTTATTATATATGCATATAATATTTTTGTATTCAATTTATGAAGGAATATGTTCTAGTGATTAGTTATTACAGTGATTATCTCTGTATGATTTTTATATAAAAAATATAAGAATGCGAAATAAGCTTCATAACAATAATTTGTTCAATCTGTAATAAAGAAATTACTGATTTTGAGTTTTTTCATGGACATTTATCTATATTTCCGCCTGGTTCTTCGGTAATAAAGACTCCTGCAAAGGAATATTGAATGATATTTAACTAGATTTGGTTTACAAATAAAAAGAATTATAGTATCTGAAATCTTACAATAGGAATATTAGTTTAAACTCAAACTCTGGTAAGTACTATTGCGAATATTATAACAGGTAAGTAAAGAAATAGTAGTGTAAAAGCTTTTGAAAACAATAACATAATAAAAATGACATCTAATAATAAATTGGAGGAAAATTGCACTAAGTTGAGACATAAAAGATTTTAAAAATAATATCCGATTGTAATGACGTATTAATAATGTTTTCACAAAGGATATTACTACAGATGCAAAACGCTATACTATTTCCTAGTTTTAAAACCATGATAATATATCTAGTCTAGTATGTTGCGTCATCGTATTTATTGCAACATTGAATTTGTTTTTTAGCTTTATAGACGACTCTTCTTGTATCAAGAAGAGCTTGATCTACTCCGGTACCCATTATTTACGCAAATTAGGTACCACTAATACAACATAATGTAAACGAAACCTTGCCTTATTCTTAAGGAATGGTTGTTTAAATGCGTAAGTTTATCCTGCTCTCGACAAGCAGATCAATTCGACCTCATCTGAGGGAAGTCTACTGAAAGTTTGAAAGTTCGAAAAATGTAGCACCGGTATAATATTTCGCCAGACGCACACTCATGAGGTATCAATGGTGGGTTAAATTTTTTAGCAATGGTAATCATTTATTTAACACCTTTAACAATCGTTATGAAAGTTTTGAATGCATTTTTGTACCAAAGAGATTGAACTGATTTGATTTTTTTCTGATCGAATTTGATTCTGGTTAAGCGTGCGTAGCTAATTTTTAAAAGGTTAACATACGCAACAAATATTTGTTAATTCTCTAAAATATTCACCGATGAAGATGAATAGACTTAAATGCAATTCATCAAAATAGTACTGAGCGATGACTTATTATGAAATTTTTTGAGATAAAACATTAGTACAGTCGCTGTTAGAATTTTAAAAGCCTTAAAATCATACGAGCGCTTTCATTTAAATTTATGCACTAAATTTCAGACTATAAATAAATGATTACCCTTGAAAAATAATCAAACGCTGTATAACTTGTTGCGTAAATAAGAGCCCGGCGATTGTATCGTAGCCTGTGAATAGTTCATATCAAAAATCACATTGTGAAATGTGGTGTTCAAGTCTTCATCAAGATGAAGTAGATGTCCTTCGAGAGATGCTATTGAAATCATTACACATTTATAACATTGTGGTTATCTAAATATTATATATCAATAAAAAAATTATTTTGTTATATATCTGTCGCTGCGCATAACCTCTGTAGTCCGGTGCGAAGTTCTGTTATCATAAATTTGTAAAGACCTGATCATACACCACAATAACGTACTTCAATCAATAAAAAACTTTACATAATTTTATTTATTGCTCCTAAAACTTATGGTACAAAAGGTGAACATGCTTGTAAATATGATCACTACCAGTCCACTTTACACATCAGCAGAATGAAAACAGGATGCAGGATGATGAGAAAAAAACTTACATAACAATATGTACTAATGTATGAACTTCTTCGATGGAAGGAAAGTAATTTTTTTTTTATTTAAACATATGTGACTCAAACAATCAAAAAAGAGTAATGAATGTCATGAATTTGTATTATTATCTGTATAAGTATATACGATAAAACAATAATGGTGAAAAAATCTGTATATGGAACGTTTTGTATAAAAAAAGTAGTTAATAGTAGTATAACTTCTGCTACACGGTTACGATAAAATGTTTAAAAACGCTACTTAAGAAAATATCCCCCTACAGCCCTTTGGGTAGGTTACTAATTGATTTATATGTTTTAAAGAATAAAGAGTACAAAATTTTGTAATAATAATTTAATTTTTATAAACAAAAAAAAAATAACAGTAGACTTGCAGACTGCATATTAAATATACCTAATCTCTACTAGAATAGTAGAAAAGTATCAATGCACATTCTGTTTAAAAGTTGTAGGTAATGAATATTTTTTACGCGCATAAAATACAAAACAACATTAAGTATGTAAATGTATGAAATATTCCATGTAATATTATACTTACATATAAATTCCTGAGTGTTATAATTTTATCGACTTTAATTAAAGATTACGTTTAATTAAAAAAAATATTCCTAACAAAGTTTGAATAATATAATGATTGAAAACAATGTATGTAGATAAGAAAGTGGTTGTATGGTGGCGATTGTCGTGAAAAAATAGATAATCGTCTTCATAACGTTCGAAAATGTACATGGGATTTAGTTGGGAATCATATTTTTCACGCAACGTTTCCTGGCTTAGGCTTACTGGGGATCCGCGTAATACCTCGCGGATGATATGGAAATTCAGGTAATGATATAGAATCGACTCACTCATTTATTGACCACTTCCAGAAACATAATTAAAAATAACGAAGCCGAATCTGTATACGAAACAGTTTTTTTTAATACAAGCATACTGATCTGCCGACGGCTACAGGTATATTTTCAGTTTTTACTTTTTCCATTGAGTTATGGGTTATCTTAAATAAAATCAATATTTATATGATTTAAATATCATAAAGCTTTAAGGACACCACGCGGACGAAGTCGCAGGTAGGCAGGTAGACACAGAGAACTAGATCTACAATAAATAACAACTTGAAATTCATCAACATTTATTTACAGTTTAATATATATTGTAATATTTTCTGTAAATGTCAAACGTCATTCTGTGCTTAATATAATTTGCCTAATAAACAAATTAATCTACGAACTGGGGACATTAAAGCCATGATGTTTCTATAATAAATTCTAGCAGACTTCATGAATGTAATCTTAGTGCTTAACGATTGACTAGACAGAATACATTTAGAAGAAAAAAACGGCCTAAATTAAATATACCAGAATTTTTTTTTGTCTAATAGAATGTCTAGTGTGATTTGTTGATGAGTCATGTATTTATGATCAAAATCCACAAACAATCAAAATAGTATCGGCGTGACTCGTTTCATTTTAAAAATATACTTTGAACATTTTTCAACAAAACTTCATTTATGAAACATCCGAATAATTACACAAAAAACATTTACTTACATGCCTACGTGGAAAGAATAAATTGGACATAAAACAGTTATTAGCATTGTCGATGCGATGATAATAAACAATATAGAGTATTTAAGATAAAAACTCCATTGGAAGAGCGTATTCAAAATTAGAATGAATTCTAAAAATAATATTTCCGAGTCAAATTCATCGTTATTTTTAATGATATTCAAATATTTATTTTAATCGGTTATACAAAAAGCATTGTTTTATATGAATTATATGAAACAAATAAAATCTTTATTCATTACAAGTCTTATTAAACAAATACTGTTGTATTCGGTAATCTATACACATTTAAAACATGCATTATTATTTACAAAATCATTCATTAACTCACTCATTCAAATATTACCTTTACATTAAAATCTCAAATATACAAATATGCTTCATGACGATATAATCACTTAGTATTACCTCGAATTAGAACTAAAATGTATGAGAAATAAAATTATTGAACAGGATCGACATTTAGTAACTGTTCCTAGTTATTCAAAAAATAAAGTAGGTACCACCTAAATTGACTTTATTTACTTCTACCAGACCATATTAGTTTGTAACTGAGCCCAACAAGGTCGCTACTATCTAAAAGAGATAGGAAAATAACAGCCTACAAAAATAATGTTAACTTTTGGTAACAAACGCAAGACGCTAGCCGTGTCCGAATAGTAGTTGTAACTGAAACATTGAAACTAGAGTGTCAAACGGAATTAAGTATTTATCAATTGAATACATTTGCGCATAGATATCCTAATATCCAGTTTCAATTATAAATGGCTTATATACATTGCTAGAGTTCGCAACAAAGGTGGTTGTCTTATGAAAGACTAAATAATATTTTACGTTCTAAGTAACGGTTATGATCCTGGACTTTTTGCTATTGCGATGAGTTGTGCCATTTGAAAAGCGAACTTCTGATGGATATCACATAAGGTGTATAGCATTGCGAAATATAATGACTGTTAATTTTATATTTTTTATTTCATGTGCAAAATACATTGTCAAATAAATACAATAAATAATTTTGTAAATTTTACAAGTACATGTTATTAGGAAGTATCAATGTAAATAAAAAGAAATAACATGAATAAAAATATTTATTTACAATAAATGTTGATAGCATATACCTTCTTTGAGTTTTCGCATCAGGATATAAACTGCTGCAACATAGTTTCTGTCGTTTGTTTACATGTTATTCTTTATTATTGCTTTATTTTATGTGCACAAGAAAATCAGTCCTTGAATGGTTTTTACGTCTTAGTAAAAAAGGTACTGGTCGCTTCCCTACTAAGTGGTTCAATAATCTGAAGAAAACGGTGAGAAGCCGTTGGATTTAGAGGATCCAAGATAGCTCCGAGTGGCGCTAGTTGGGCAGACGTACTTACATATTTCCAACAGTGAAATTCGAAATTCTGATAGATAGGTGTTGAATTGATGTCTTTTAGAAATTTCCAATTTCCAGTAAAGAAAATATCCCTCTGTAATAATTATAACTACTTTATATGCAGATAATTTCGAGACAATTTCATCACCAGTACCAATAGACTTGGGTCCTTGTCACTTTATAATTAATTTTCCGTTACATTCAACATTAGCATTTCCTTAATTGTTACATCTTAAAAATTAGTTTCTGAAATATTTAAAGAGATATATACTTATGTAAAGCAAAGTCCTCGAATTTAGATAAGTTTATCCCATACTGACGTGTGGTTACAATGGTCAATTAATTTGTACCTTTTTTTGTATTTGTATCCTTAGTCACAACTTCGACATTTATTAACCGATTTGAAAAATTCCTTTTTGTTTGACAGGATGTTCTTCCCGTTTCCGTATACAATAAAGGTGATAAATAGAAGAGGAAACCTAAAAAAACACCTTTTTGAAATTGACATTTTTGTTTTGTTTAAATATTTCGTATTAGAGTTCTGTATTGAGTTTTCGTTTTAAATCTTTTTAAGTTTCGTTTTAAATCTAAAACTTGTTTAATAAATGCAAACTTTAATAGAAGTTCCACACTCTCATTTATTCTCTACACCGTGAAACCGAAGTACGTCACTAGATAAAATTCCCGCGGTTTGACAGTTAGAAAGATGAATAGATTGAAAAGTATCTTGGAAGTATGTTTGCGTTCTATAAAAATTCAAATTCAAAATCATTTAATCATATAGATATTCTGTAAATACACTTATGCACGTCATTTTTTGCTTTTGCTACCGTTTCGAAAAGGTGCTTTAACATGGAGGAGAAGAAACAGCGAAAGAAAATACAGATAACAAAGGCTACTCACATTATTTATTTCCAAAATTACGTATCTTAATAACGTTTTCTGATTTGTCCATGTTACAGATTTATTATTATATTTTAATAGATTAGTAATACCACGAATATATCATATGTATAAAAGTACTTCTGAATATTAAAATATTCCACAAAACAAAACAATATTTTGAAATATTTTAACGCAAAACAAGACAGACAAAGTCATCGAATTATGGCTCGGTTTTTCTGGCTCTTGACATGATCATGAATAATGAGTAGCAAATATAATTTTACAGAATTCTTCTATTCTCAACTGAAGTAATAATCAATCAAACACTTCACTATGGTAGGCGGCTAAGCGCATCTCGGATTATAAGTAAAGGGTCTAGTAGTCAGAAATAAAAATATGTTTTATTTTATTTACCGAGAAATAATAATTATAATAGATATATTAATTCTTTTAACTATGAAGCTAGACTCGTGTACACCTGCGGAGTTATTATTGGTTGGGATGAACATAATTTTCAAAAGAAATACATGCAAAATATTAAAATCTTAACATTTAAAGGATTTTGTTGCGGTTTCAATAGTCTTCGAGTAAAATGAAATTACAAAGTTCTTGTTCTTTATTTCGATAGGAAACACGAGGCCAAGGAAAACAAAAAGTTTTCTTTGAAAATAATGTCTTTGTTTTGTAAAACAAAACGTAACGTACCTGCGCCAAGAAACGTGATTGTTAATGATGATGGGGAAGAATAAGAATTCACTACTTATTAATAAACCTTAATTTGGTTTTCATAAAAAGCTTTTTTTCACTTCATTCTTATAATTAGTTTAGTTTTTTTTTTTACATAAAATAAGTTAATGCTTCACAACAATTCCACCTAATTGTAAGTGGTGATGAAGTCTAAGATGGTGGACGCACTAACTTACAACAGCCTATTCACTCTCCTCTTGAAGACTCCCACATCGTATGTAACCGGGAACGCCGACGCGGGCATGTTATTCCAGTTCTTTGCAGTGCGCATAATAAATAAGGACGCAAACCGCGTCGTTCGTGCAGGTGGTAGGTCACTACGAAAGGGTGGATTCCTGCCATATTAGTTATTCGATGGAGGAACGGTGATGGGGGAATTAATTCGAACAATTCCTGCGCACACTCTTCAAAATGTACCCTATAGAAGACCGAGAGGCTGGCAGCCTTGCGCCTGTATTCAAAGCTTTGCAGATTGGTTTCAACCAGATCTGGGTCGCCAATGAGTCTCTTTACACGCCTCTCCAACGAGTCCAACGCAGATAGATGAATTTTGGCAGCAGCAGTCTAAATGTGACAACAGTACTCCACACATGGTCGAACCTGAGCTTTATACAGGGATAAAAGCTGATTCGGTGTGAAGTACCGCCTCACCTTCGCAAGAACCCCCATTTTCCTTGCAGCCGCTTTAGCCTTAATTCGATGATCTTCAACTTCAACTCCCACTAATTGAAGACGATCAGTGCATTCCAAGGATACATTCTGAAAAGTAGGAGACAAGGTGATTGGGCTCCTCTTGGCGCTGAACAGACACGTCCGTATTTTTGTGGCGTTGAATCTCACAAGATTGGCATCGCCCCATTGGGACACTGCCCGAAGTGTGAGATTTTCAAGTAAATTATTTGTAAGGAACTGTGTAACCTTACATTGATTTATGTTATAGATAAAGATGTATGTATAAATTAAAAACTTGATACGTATTATTAAATTTTCATAATTATTCAGGTGTTTTTATTTGATAATATAATTATGATAAAAATTATGCGATTGTAAGCGATTATGCGACTTCTAGACCACTCTTACCAATAGTAGTCTGGTTTTTGATTACTTTTTTATATTTGTGATTTTGATTGTGCAACATAACTTCAACGAATAAGTAATATACATAATTCTCTTATAATTGCATAATTTTCATTTTCTTTAACAACCATGTTATAATTTGTGTTTAGGTTGACCCAGAAGTGTTGGAGGATATTAATAAATGCAACGATCAATTAGGGCTCCTCAATAAAGAGCTCTTTCATATGATCTGCAGACTAGCAAGAATACTTGCAGATGAAATGTACATTGAAGAGATTCTGGAAATCAACCAATATATTAAACAATATTGCCGCTATCGTCCACGTTGCTACGAGTATATTGCTGATGATAAGTTAATTCAACCAGGAATAATATATGAATATTGAGCCGAAGTAATTATTGTTTCTTTAGTGTTATTTTTTGTTCTGTTGTTACAACACCTGTTTTAGCAACAACGAATATATTTCATTCAATTATACGACGAATGCGATAAAATAGATTAATTATTTATTATCAGTTTGTTAATTCATTATTAGTTTATTGATTATCAGTGTGTTTATTCATTTGTAATTATAACTTTCGAAACAGAATATAAACATTTTTCATGTAAACAAAATATTGGATAACTGTTTATTATTAATATAATTGTTTTTTAATAACGGTTTATTATTACTGTTTATTTTCTTGGAATAACTTTTGACTATACGTAATTAGGTAATTTGTGGTGTTATATTTATTGGGTGTCTATGTAATCTTTGTAAAACAACGTTTTTCATTGTTATACATGAAAATGAAAAGGTTGGAAATACTAAATGAGTTGTACCATAGTACTTTCTTTATTAACTTCTTCTCATTTCCTGGCCGACAACGCATCAACGATACCTTTGATTTTCATCAGGTGGCTTGTCTGATCGTTTATCGGCTTTAATATAAATTTAAAGTTAATAATACTAAACTATGTCAAATAAAGAAGATATCTGTGTTACATACATACACATATAGGATTATTGGTTTATTCAACGATTTTTATTTACAGTGGTTTTTATTCTAATAAATTCAGTTTGTTTTACTTCAAATAACTTCACACAAATTGGTGAAAGAACAATTTTCTGATTATCAGTAGATTAAGAAACAGTAATCGCAAAAAAATTGAAATATGCACTAACTATAAAAAAATATTAATATAAGTTATCATCAATCCAACAGAAACACAATAGTTTTTTGTATAGTGGTCAAATAACTTATGTGATTTTATTTCATGATAATGTTGACCTTTATGTAGTATTTATTATAAAACATATGTAAATTATATATAAAAGGTCATTTTGTTTTCTTAATCGTTCGTTTATATGTCAATCCATCAACATATAAGATGACCTCATATAATCTACGATGATACTATGTTTTGACTTTTGATATTAAATGCTGCAACAACTTAATAAAATGTTAATTTACTTAAGAAATTTATGTAACCAACAGTAACTCATTTAATCATTAACAGCATATAATTATATAATATTCAGCTTATATTGGTGTCTTGATATAATATTTAATAATTGTAGTATATCATACTTTTCATTACTATATTCGCGTAGTGTTAGTTAAATTGCAAACAGTCACTTTTAAAATTATAACGTAGATCATTCTAACCTTTAACAATAACCTGTGAATCTTGTAACAACAATATCACCGAAGCATATTGAAATAATGATCGATATTGTTCATTTATTTGTCGAATCCATAGTTAAAAAAAAATATTATGATTCAGTAACAACTATCTGCTAATCTAAAGTAAAAAATCGCATAATTTAAATTACGAGAGACGGAACGAACGAATTTTTAAAAAAGGCTAAGGCATAAATGAACGGATACGTGAGGGAATTAATTTTTAAAAAAGGTCAAGGCATAAATGAACGGATACGTGAGGGAACGAAATTTTTAAAAAAGCTCAAGGCATAAATGAGAATGAATTTCTAGAGAATAATCCCTTATACTTGAAAATTATAGAAAATATTTCTGAGTATATAATAATAAAGTGATCAACTTTAAAAATCTAATTAATACATGTGCTTCGAAGTTTGAAAAATATGTATCATTGAATTGTTGAAACAGTTCGGTATCTTGTAATTTTTTTATCCTTACGAGGTAAGTGAATTCCTTGGCCGCAAATGTATTGGGGAAATTAAATTTCCTATTTCCACGGAGATAATTAATGTAGATATGGTTATAAACAAGGTATTGTAAAATCAAACTGAACTGAAGACAAGGTTGGCGAGAAAAACTTGATTGGAGCGCCATAAGGTGCAAGATTACAAGAGCAAAGTATTACCTAATTGACGATACCTTACAGCTAAATTGTATGTTACCATATATTATACAAATCGCAATATTAACAGTATAACGTGATTACATATTGTTTGAAATTGGTTTATGAAAAAAAAAATACCTAATATTTCCACCGCAATGTTTTTAATGAAGTTATGGAATCGTAATAATTTTAATTAATTTCCTACTTCCACATACAATTTACTTGTAAGTTGCCCGTTAATTTTGTGTAAAATTTTCGAAGAACCGAAAGTGATAACATCTTAATGAGTTGTATGTTGGAGTTATTTATTGGCATGGAAGGGTATTTTAACAGAGTAGGTATTTAACATGTGAAAGCGGGTAAGTTACATTAGTGGAATCCATCTAGAATATCAAGCGGTCCAAGGTGAACTTTCATTGCTCTAGACAGAGCAAAACCAAGAGATCTAGAAGATACATTTAGTATGTAGTCATGTTATTATTACTACCAGCACATATATTAGTAGTTTAGTAGAGTTCATCGTCGTAAACTTAGTAGTATGTAACTTATAAAGATATTTGCTTTCTCAATGAAAAAAAAAGCTAAAAAAAAATTTTGTGTCTTTAGAAAATAAATGTGTATGTCAATTAGTGTTTTATTTCAATTCACCTTCTAGTCTTCGTATGAATGAAATTAAACGATTGGAAAATTAAACTGTTTTGTTAGAATTGAAAATTTAAAACATCATGTACATAATGCTTGATTTTTCTTACCTTAAATTTTTTCTTTTAAATTAAGTGGCCCTGTGAAACATAAGCAAAAAGCCACTTTAAGCAATTTTCAATACCTACTTGAGAAATACGCGAGAATATAGAACTCTCTCCCTTATCTGCCTACATTTGGATTTTGTTATTAAAAAAATAGTTATATTGGGAACATGTACTCGCAAATTTTTGCACAAATTATTATAACATATTTTTGAATTGAATTCGAGGTTACTCAAATGGGATCTTTAATAATATCCTACAGTTCATAAATATTAATCTGAATAGTAAATGAAATGATATTTTTATAAGTAAATGATTAAGTGATATGAAATTATGTTAGCATGTTATGAATTTTGTAAGTATTTTAAATAGATAAAAAATATTAATTTTACAAAATCTCACAAAAATTAATTTCACATATTTAACAGAAATTCGGCAGGTGAAAATTTCTTCCATGCAATAAATTAGGCGTTCAGTGTTGTAGTCCGTATGTACTCCTCACTTATCCTGGCAAAACGAACAATTATAAAGCTAGAACTACAAGCATCCGGAACCAGAAATACAACGGTCTCGAACAAGTAACGTCATGTTTTTCCTACAACGACTACATTCGATACATAGCCATTCCATTGAATTCTACCTTCCGTTCGATTTCGGGAGAATAAATTCAGGGTGACCAGGTTTACTACATTCTTTACTGATAATATTTTAAATTAAAATTGATTGAGTTTATCAGATCACCACTTTTAATTAATATTGTTAATATTATTAATAATCTGTCCCACACATTAGTAGGCAATTACAGAATCATAGTCAGAAATAAATATATTGTGTACTCCTGTAACATTTTCTTTTCGTTCATTCCGTTACCCAAGGTTTACTTGGAAGAGATAATTTATAATGATCCCTTTGTTCGGTATATTTTGGATAGCAGATGCCCTATTCTTCTTAATATATTAATCTAAATTAAATTGAAAAAAGATTTACAGGAGACCTCAGACATATTCACCCCGTCATTAGGATTTACTCGTTACTTTGACAATATTTATGCAATTTATTACAAATTATATACCTATACGATGGTTAATAATAAATTATTAATATGAATAATAATAATTTAACCAATTAAGAAAAAAATAACTATTTCTAGTTCACAAACTAGAACTAAAATTATTAAATATTTCAATCCTACATTTATTTGATTAATTAAAATATGTAATTTCTACCATTATAGGGAAATAATCAAGCGATTGAGGAAAGTTTATATTATTTATGGCAGTTTCATGTAGGAATGCATTATTGATTGGCTCTGAGCTGGGTTCGCTTTAGAATTCCAATAGGTTCGCTCCTCGTCCCATAGCATGTCTGCGTGCCTTGCTGCCTCAAAGATGCTGGTAAAGTTTCACGTTTACGCGGTTAGTAATTTAGACTAGTGAACTTTGTGCTGAGGTTTGATCTACGGTCACAGCAATAATTTCTGAAAAAAAGCAGACCTAAGTAATATATGATATTTGAATTAATGTTCGATATAATTTTATAGCTCTTACTTGTCTGAAATTAATCAAATAAACGGACTAAAATCGGCTTTTAAAGTATTTAAAAAGGAATTTTCAATTTTTTAGGATGTATAACCATAATCTGATGAACAAGAAGTTTTAAAGTTGTAAGTAATTTAAATTATTAACAAAGGTAATCAAGAGATCAGCAATTATACGACTGTTCATAAACTTCATGAATGCTTCCGTCCATCGGAAGACACGTTAAGACATTGGCTGTGGACTTCATCATTATCATACTTTTAGCGTTAGATGGGAATTTATAAGCCTTGCCGGAAGCTTAATGCCGTTGGGAATTTTAACTTCCCGGCCATTTAGGAAAGAGACTATAGGATTATTCAGTTTACTAAAAGGACACGTGCCCTACCGTAAACCGTTAATTGATTAAAACACAATGGTTAACAGAAGTACTAAAAGCATGTACTATGAAAGATTTGCAGAAATTTATAAAAAAATATTTTTCGGGTAGAATAATTAATTATTAATGTAAATAATAATAATTTAACTAATTCGGAAAAAAAACTAATTTGAATACCTATTTGTGGCTTACAAAATAGAACTAAAATTAACAAATATTTCACTCACACATTCACATGATTGTATAAATATGTGATTTCTACCATTATTGGGGAAATCTGCAAACGATTTAGGAAAATTAAATTTTATTATGGCAGTCTTACGTAGGAGTGCCTTATCGATTGGCTCTGAGCTGGGTTCGCTTTAGAAATCCAGTAGGTTCGCTCCTCGTCCCAAAGGGTGCACGCGTGCCTTGCCGCCTCAAAGTTGCTGGTAAAGTTTCGCGTTTACGCGGTTAGTAATTTAGACGAGTGAGTTTTGTGCTGAGGCTTGAATTACGGTCACGGCAATAATCTCTGAAAAAATGCAGACGTAAGTAATATAAGATGTTTGAATTAATGATCGATGCATTTTTATAGCTTTTATTTGTTTGAAATTAAACAAACAAACTGACTAAAATGGACCTTTTAAGTACTTAAGAATAAATTAACTTTTTAGGATATAATTATAAAAAAAATCTGATGAACAATTTATAGATCGCACACATATATTAATCAATTACGCAGATTAAGCAAAGGTTACGAAGTTGTTAACAGTTAAACTAAGGTACTACTATAGTTACAAGAGGCTAAAGATCATTTAGACCTTAAGATTTAGCAATATAATATATTTTTAACTAATATTATTTTTTGTGTGTTGCCAAATATGGAATTTCAGGACTTCTGTTCTGTGACAATGGTTCGGAGCATTAGTTTTAGGTGGATATTCTTACCATTCAAATTACGATCTTGCTAACATTACCATATCTATATCGTAAAGTTACGGTGAGGTACATTTGGAATTTACGTACTCTCTATATCGGACAATACCCACACCTGTATGGAATGACCATCCTCATAGAAATGTACCACCAATGAACAGTATCAAAAAACTATAGACGGCATAATAACTTAAACCTAACCCTGACTCGAAGATGAGCCTGATTATTCAGTTACGGTAGAAGAAGAAGAGACCTAGTTCACCGGAACGTGGAATGATTTAGATTTTGAAGTTTTGACGTTGACTTTTGGCTAGTTCATTGCTCACCGTTTGAACTAAAATGTTTTACAAGATTAAAACGCCGCATTTAAAACCAAGTTTAAATAGTCTAACGTCTACTGAACCTGATGGAAACCTAGTAAAGCTATTGCTTATAAATATTTTAATTCATATATTTAGATAAAAAAGCTAGCCAGATTGTTTTAAGTCTAAAAATATGTTATCAAATAAAAACCATGTAAGCCCTGTATAATTTTATGAATAACTAGAGGCCCGCCTCGGCTTCGCACGGATGTACTTTTATTTTTAAACATTTTGAAATATATTTATAATTTTATCTTTTTGAAGAACATAGGTATGTAATTTTTTTTTCTATAAATTTTAAATTTGTACTTGCCAAACTATTTTTATTCTTTTTTTAACATACACATTTTTATTAAAATTGCCTATTTTAGTTTTATGTACTCAAGAAATTTATTTGTAATGGATTTATTTTTTTTACTTGAACTTATTTTTTTAACATTCCGCTATTTACATTTTTACACCTTGGTTCACGTTGGTGAAGTTTTGATGATGATGATGTCGTCCTTGTCGTGTCCGACAATGGCGAACCTGGCTATTTTCTGGTGTGCGCTCTTAAGTGGCTGGAAAATCCGAATTTAGTCTTAAACACCCTGTCACATTTCGCACAGTAGAGCTGGCCTGTGTTATTATATATATAGTACGTGTAGTTATAGGTGGGTTTTGCGAACTTGGCGTTTTAGATCTATGTTGGCAAGTCGAACATCCTCGAAGTACGCAACTCCTTTTTTTATCTTTGGAGCGCCATACTGATCTTCGCTGTGCGTCAACCTCCCACCTTTCTGTAGACAAACTACACGCGTTCAGGTTACGCTTCAAGACATCTTTATAGCGAAGGTACTGCCCGCCCGATTTGCGTTTTCTTCGAGATAGCTCTGAGTAAAATACGCTCTTAGGTAGTCTGCAGTCTTCCATCCGCTGAACGTGACCGCACCATCGCAGTTGACCCTTTATCAGGAGGGCCTCCATTCCGTAAGTTTGTGAGTGACGCAGAACATCCGCATTCGTTACACGATCTTGCCATTTTGTACGAAGAATGGAGCACAGACATTTAATATGAAAAGCGTCTAGCTTCCTTACATCGGCTTTATACATGCACCAGGTTTCAGAGGCATATAAAAAATCGGTAATACTATAGCACGATATACAGCAAGCTTAGTCTGTAGACTGATGTCATGTGACTTCCAAACTCGCTGACTCAGCTTCCCAAACGCTGCAGCAGCACTTGCTATACGCGCAGGCAATTCAGACGCAAGTCAATTGTCACTCCTTATCTGGCAACCCAGATAACGAAAAAAAGGTAACTTCTTCCAAGATGGTTCCGTCGATATTGAGAGTATCCGCATCAGCGTCGCAGCCTCGTGGTGACTGTTTAAGTATCTGGGTCTTAGAGACACTTATCAATAGACCAAACCTACAACACGACTCTTGTAAAGCGTCCACATAACTCTGCAAGGCCTTCATGCTGTCAGCCATCAGGCAAACGTCATATGCGTATAGGACATCCATTATAAGAAGGGGCTTGTTGACCGAAACCTTGCTCTGAACCATGACAGGTCAAACACACTCTTGTCTGTCCGGACATTCAGTTGGATATGATCACGACATCTTACAAGAGCATCATCCATCACTGCTGTAAAATAAAGTACGGAAAGAGTAGGTGCCATAACATCCCACTAGTAACCGGGAAAGGGGCTGAGAAAGAACATTCATGGATGACCTGGGCTCTCATGTAGTCAAGGAATTGTCTTACTATGTTTATGTACTTCTCAGGACATCCGGATTTACGGAGGATAACACACAAGGCTTCACGCGGCGCACGATCGAACACCTTCTCGAGATCTACGAAACACATGTAGAGAGGACTGTTTTGGTCTAGGCTCTTCTCCTGCATTTGCTTAATTACAAAGATGGCGTCTACCGTCCCTCTGCTCGGACGGAATCCGTATTGAGATTCCGGGAGTATACCTTCCGCCAGCTTGCCAATACGGGAACTGAGGACGTGCGCCAGCACCTTACCAGCTGTAGACAGTAAAGAAATGCCTCGGTATGAACTGCAATCCGACACGCTGCCCTTTCCTTTGTATAGCTTGCAGATTGAGGCATTCTTCCAGTCCTGTGGGATGGTCTCAGAGTCCCACACCTTCAGTATTATATCAAATAGGCTACGCTTGACGTTTCGATCTCCATGTTTATAAATCTCGGAAGGCAGGCTATTTACGCCAGGTGTTTTGGCATTCTTAAGTTTTTTAAGAGCAGCAATGAACTCATCGAATGTTGGTGAAGCAGCCAAGTCTTCGTTAACAGGCAAAGCCGGAACAGCGTTGACGTGTTCAAGATCAGCACTTTGTGTGACAGGATTAAGGACCTCATTGAAGTGCTCTACCCATCTTGACAGTATATCAGGGATAACAGTCAAGTGACATTGTTTATCATGTGAGTAAATTGGTGATGCCTTTCTTGTTTTGGGCCCAAATAGGGCTTTTATACTCTCAAAAAACCTGCCTGTCAGATTTGAGTCTGCATATCTTTGTATTTCTTTGGCTTTTTCGGTCCACCATTTGTCTTTGAGTTCTCTAACTTTTGCCTTTAATCTTTGTTGTGCGACTCTTCTGTCAGATACACTGGTCTGACTATTTAAGGTACAGCGGTGGTGCTCTACTAGCCTTTTTAGCCCCATGTCTGATCCATCAAACCAGTCTTGGTTTATCTTACATGGTCTAACAATAATCCGTAGAGCACATGTATGTAGGTTTTATACATACTCACGCCATTCCTCATCTATAGAGCATTCTATAGAAGAACATGGAACCGCACCAAAAGCATCATTCAGTTCTTTCTGAAGATCTTGAGAATGGACAAGTTTTTCAACGTTAAGCTTTGCTGGAGTCTTGTGACCAGATCTACGAGGTGTTTTAAGTACTATACGTAGTTTTGATCGAATTAGTCTGTAATCTGTTCACCCTTGTGCTCCCCTCATTGCTCCTGTTATTAGAACGTCTTTCAGATCTCTTTTTCGGACAATCAAATAATCTAACAGGTGCCAGTGACGCGATCTGAGGTGCATCCATGTGGTTTTAAATTCGTTTGGTAAGCGGAAACAGGTGTTAGTGATGCTTAGGTCAAATTTCGCGCACAAAGTCAAGAGTTCTAATCCATTTGTATTGCACTTCCCAATTCCATGGCGACCGAGAACTCCGTTACATATCCCATATTCAGTACCACGAGCGTTGAGGTCTCCAAGCAAAACAATCTTGTCGTTAACTGGAATGCGTTGCAAAACGTGTCGCAATTCCTGGTAGAATTTGACCTTATCTTCATCGGGAGATGTAAGTGTCGGAGCGTATATGCTAATAAAATTAACATGGGTGTTGTTTCTAAGCTGGAGTCTTAATGTTATGATGCGATCGTTGACACATTTTGGGAATTCAGTTTAAGTGTATGTTAACTTGTTCCGGGTCGCAAATCCCACACCACTCGCAGCTCGCTCTCCTGCAGATTTGCCACTGCAGTAGTAGGTATAGCCCCCCCGGTCCTCACGAAGATTGCCACTATCACTGAGATGGGTTTCGCTAAGCGCAGCGATATCGATGTTGTAACGTGCCAGCTCTCTCGCAATTAGGGCCGTCTTTCTTTCAGGACACAGGTTGTTGTCATTGTCCAGAAGTGTTCGAACATTCCATGCTCCTATAACTAAATCTTTTGTAATTATATTTTTAAGTTTCTTTCGACTACGTTTAGTTCAATGTCCGAGTGACCGCGGTTTGACATTCGGTTTGTATGTGAGGCGAACTATGTTTAGGCCACCTTTTCTAGTCCCTTCCCCTGTGCAGGGGAAAGCAGAGCGCTCCTGAATAGGGCTGCTTTGCTATCAGACGTGCTGCCGAACCCGTCTTCCTGCCTTAATTGATTCCAGGAGCGACCACTGACCGTCTGATCGTCTGCGTGAAGAACTTCAGCTAAGGCACGGACACATCGTCGTTCTTACTCCACCACCGATATTCCATTGCCGTAGGACTTTTTGAGTCTCTTAGAGCCAGTTAAATTTCGCATCGGTCATCTGCGCGTGATTTGTTTATAGTAGGTAAGCAGTTGGGCTGGTGCGAACCCACTCTCTCGTCCCCCTATATACCATTGGATCGGAAGACCAATACGAATGGAGAGAGATAGAAGGATGCAGTAAATTGGCTACATGTCACTGTTGGATCCTTGATAAAGCGCCCTTTACGGCCGATTACTCAGCCTTGCTACGTCGCCAAGTTAGCCGAAAGCATTTGCCATACTGACGGTGTTCGCCTTTCCTTACCGACGTAGTCTTCATGTGCTATACGGAGGATCGCCCGTCTCAACCATGCACATTAGATGTGCACAGCCCCTCTGCTAGGTTTGGCCCACGGACAGACGTGGTTCGCCAGGGTGTGACCGCTGCGCACACAACAGCTACTTGGAGCCACTAGCAGAGAGTTATGGGGGCTTGCAGTCCAGCCAGCTACTACCCCACGCGCGATGCGTGCCGGCCTGTAGTACTGTAAAGGTCCTACTGCTAAGCCACCCACTACACCCCACTGGTGAAGTTTTAGCAAGTATCCCTCATTTTTCCTAGTAATAAAAATAGCCTATGTTACTTAGGGATAATGTAGCATTCTAATAGTGAAAGAATTTTTAAAATCGGTTCAGTAGTTTTTGAGTTTATTCGTTACAAACATACAAAAATACAAAGCTTTCCTCTTCATAATATTAGTATAGATTACACTTTTTTATGAAATACATAGCTATTGGACTTTAAGAAGATTCCGATTTTTCAATATCTAAAAAAGTAAATCATGTGACAAATACATCAGGGTTGTATTGTATGTCATTCGGGATTAAAATTATACCGCAGCATTGTAAATACGACAATTAATTCTGAAGTGCTACCCTTAGATGAAAAAAGATGTGAATGTGATATGAGAGGTGTTGAATGGAGTGCGGATTTCATCAGCTGTTACTTCCGAGTTTTTCATTCATTAATGCTAATCAGTTACAATTCAGTCATAAAATGGATCCTAATTTTAACCCCGATGGTCAAAGGTCATGAAAAGTTTGTTGGAATTACATGTATCTTACTTTTTATGGAACTATCATAGCTTATCGAAGTCGAGGTACATGGAAGTTTCCAGATAAGTTGTCGAATGGCTATCTTTAATACTAATTGAATTAATAATGTTAAAGATTAAATATATTTTGTTTTTAAAAAATAATGAGCTCTATTAGTATTTAATACCGAAATTTTATAAACATTTTATTTGTACAATATGAGCGTGTGATGTGTTAGTGTAATATAAATTTATTATTATGGTTTAGTTAACCTTATAGAGTCTTCAGAACCATAATATCACGTTACTTATTAGCCATAAAAAGTGTTGTTGCCAGAATTTGAACTGAATACAAATTTTAATTATGATTAATTTTTCTTCAAATATTTATTTTTGTGACCCATGCATTTTTTTACGAAAATTAAAAGGACATTTATAATCATTGTGTCAACCACAACCTATTCGTAAATACATTTTTAAATTTATCAAACACTGGTTTATTTTGTGCCAGAATGTTTATATATTTTACGACGATTTTAGAATTTGGAAGGACCAGAATGTAGAAATGTTAAAAATATGGTTATTTCAATAAAGTTAATGTTAATTTCATTGGTATTCTTCAGCTGTAACACAAATTCAAATTTAATGTTTACTTTCAGGGTAAATCAAGAAAATTTACCCACGACCAGCAAGGCCAGTCAAGAAACCGCCGCGCATGCGGGAAACAGAAGCCCATCGCAAGATTTTAAATTGCGTCCGCAAGAATTGGAAAGGGAGCTAAAACCATCTAGCCCTTCACCAGCTAAGGCTTTCAAATTCACGCGTTCCTCGACTCCTGTAAAAATAGGAGTTGAACAAAAAGTTTGACTTCCTATTATTGACACTCCCGCTTGTAGTATTGCAAATTGCTTGCAAGGCCCTCCTCTCCCAAACCCTCGGTGGGATGAAAATCAACATATACAGCCTCTCGAATTAACACTTAAAGAACATCGCTATATTATATTACGTACCCAGAAGGTTTTGCGTCGTATGTTGCGAGAGGAGATATATGATTCTGTTAATGGTTTACTTTGTTTTTATGAGGCCTACAAGCGGGATGATTCATGTCTATATAATTTTTTTAAAGAATATACTCCTAGAATTAGTAAAAAGAATCTAACTTGTGTTGGAATGGCAATGAAGCTAATCCACAGATGGCACATATTAGATAGTAAATTTCCTAACTTTACAAAATCATGTATGTTAGTTTCTTGTGAACAAGAAATCGAAGATGTTTCTGAATATGTCTCATACGAGCACCCAAAGCATATACCAAAAGTAGATAAAGAGCATGTATTAGTCTGTGTTAATGTAAAGATAGACGGCCGGGCTGGAGTATTACTAGCTGATCCCGGCTTTCACATAGCGCGAGTCGTAACTGTAATGTTAGATGAAGCTTTTCCTCATACAGGTAATAAACATGATAGAGTTTATATTTAAAAAAAAATATATTTACTGTGATAAAAGCTGACAAACGAGGTGGTCATTGTCGTCTAGGGCATCGATACGCTTCTGGCCAGTAAGATAACGAGGAATCCGCATGTTTTAATTTAGCTGTACAACATTCCAACCGAAATACGTTATAAATATTTTATGGGTGATTTTAAAAAATAAGTGGTAACTCAGAAAACTTTATTCTCATGCACAAGTATAGTCAAGTTTAAACTGAAGACATAAACGAGCCACCTACAAAAGAAAAAATCGTACAATTACCTCTTCCTTCGGAGAGCGGGAGCAATTCCTGAAAGGCCTCCCTTGTATTTGGCCCACGGATGGAGTAAAATTATCAAATTTCATTTTAGTTAATATTCTCGAAGCACTTGTAACCCGACTGCTTGTGTCAAACGTAAACAATCGGCAGAGTGAGACAACACCGTCGTTTTCCCGTTTCGTTATCGGAATTTTCACTTAAGTACCATAAATAAAACAAAGTTTTGAAAAAGCCCTATATGGCTTTTTTATTAGGCTAATTTCGTACATTATAATGTTATTCACCTATCAATTAAAGTAAATAAAATATAGTCTATTCCTTTAATGAATCAAAAGCATTTGAAATATTTTTTGACACAAAACGTTGGGCTAAGCGTAAACGAACCTGAAAACAAAGAATTTGTAATTATCAAAAGTTTAATGTGTATCTTTTTAATAATATTCATACAGGATGGATCGTTCAATCGGACGTGCCAGGGAGTCGCAAGGAATATTATTACAAATTCAACGCACTTAATTCTCAATACGTAGAATGGCATGACAAAAAGACCACAGGAGACATTACCATCCAAGATACCGCTTTGATCTACATCGCCAAGCCGTATCTAGAGGGCATCAACGTTACAATACGACGAAACCTTGTTTACGAATTTAAGTTAGTATTCAAATTGTACATAACCGTTTTTACATTTTTGATACATTTTTAAATACTTCATTTCAAATAGGTAAAATTTAACGTGTTTTAGCAAAACTACGTACACGTGAATAAGAATTTCATTCTTTTCTGAAGTCGACTAAAATTATAAAATAACCGTATCAAAGTAATCTATGTCGACAATAAAACAGGGACGGTGGCAAATCTACTCATATAAACTTATATTATTTTTCATAATTTAATGCCAAACATGATAGATTTGTATCAATAACGTGGAGAGTTTTCCTGAAAAAAAAATTTTTTTGCGGAATATAATATATGATGATTCTAAGAGCAAGTTAGTTGGTTAACGTATAAAAATACACGGTTATAATTTAACCAAAAGAGATAAAAATTTAGGATATAGCGAAAGATAACAGTTATATATTTAATAAATCGACTTTGTTTAGAAAACATTTATACAAGCCTAGGCCTTTTATTGTACTCCGCGCAGTCAAACAATAATGAATTCTGCAGTATATGGCCTTAATCCATCTTTAATAATTTATGTTATTAATCAACATACAAGCAAATGAGTCATCTGATGGTAAGATATTAGTGTCCCCTATGGACATCAGTATCACCAAAAGTATTATCGACGCATTGCCGAACGAAAATAAAGCGAGGAACCCACATTATTACTGGATCTCCGACCTGCAACCGAAACACGTATGAATGATTTCACGATAGACTTCAAAAGTTGAGTTGTAGCGATCCACGAGGGAAAATACCCTACCCTCATGCAAGTATAGCCGGGATTGATCTAGGTGGCACAGAGGCCAGTGACACCCAACAGGAGGGGCCAGGCGCCATAGACTTGTCCGTTGTACAGGAGGCTGTACCACGAGCAGGCGAGGTTAACTTGGATTCAAGGATTTATGGAATCCGTTACATCCCAAACAATCCTACCGATACGTAACCAGGACCAGGAAGTAAGCAGAATCTTCATATTGTGGTTCTATGGAATTACCGTTTTTTGCAATTAGCTCTACTATTTACAGATATGAGTCAGAGTCCAACGCTAGGTATTTAGTACGATAATATAATTCAGGTATAGGTATCATGCCTTAAAAATCCCTTATACAAAAGACAAATAAAAAAAAAGAAGAATGAACAGACGAAAAGAAAACCATGTACTGACATGAAAAATATTATAGGATTAAAACTAGACATCAAACACGTTCTTGCAAACTACTGCAAATGAGGTTTTATATTTTATTTTTAAATATATTTAATATAATTTTCATAAATTTCATAAATAAAAAGAATACTGTTTTGAATTTCGTTTAAAAGATGAAAATGTTGTGTCACATAACAAACAATATATAATCCAGTAACGGATTTAAGATCAAAATAGTAACATTTCTACAACATTTTGACTTGAATTAATACAAAGGAATGTTAATGGAGAGAGAAGGCGTAATCAGAGTAACAAATTTTGGGAGCTGGATCATGATAACATACTATGTCTATCGGCCTAGCAAAGTATTATAAATCAAATTTAAACACCCTAATCAGTCACTGGCAGCGTAGCTGGGTGCCATGAAAAATATATGTATAACATATAAAAATTACTGCTCGACAGAATCCTACTAAATAAAAAAAAAATTTTTTCACAGACCACTTCATATCCGAATACATACTATATGACTATAAGAGTTTATAATCATTTGCCAAAGCATCTTTGTGATTATCATTAACAATTTAAAAGGAATTTATTAGAACTATTACAACAAAAACCATATTGTGACATAAACGAGTTTTTTACTGATAATTTCATTTCAATTTGATATAAATATTTTCTTATTTCATTATTTTTCAATATTTTCGTCCTTTTATTCAATCATATTATTCAATTTATAATTAACATTGTAACGTTGACTTTTAACATTAACATTGTAACGTTTAAATGTAATGATGATGCAAAATTGATAATTTAAGATTTAAGTATAGCTTAGTTTTTAATAAATATTACACTGGTGTAACTAGTGAATTATGTTGGAAACCTATTAGAATAAGATCAAATATGCTTGCTTGAATAAATAAATAAATTCATTCATTCATACCACATATTAAGCTTCGCAGTCATAGGGCCACACAAAAATAGGGGCAGACTAAGGGCATGTTATGTATGTTCTAACCATAGAGTTACATAATAGAGGAACACTCAGCTCAAAATCGCGTCATTAAAACATAAATGTGCATGTGTGTGAAAAATACACTGATGTGCGTGACTTTTAGAGATTTCAAAGTCACGTCCATGCATAATCGACATGAATGTCGACTATTCCATCACAGGTTTCTTTGCTATATTTAATTCGTTCTCTTAATTCTTATTACATGTTAAATTAATAACACCATGCTAATCCTAGTAACTTCTCTTTACTTCGCTTCTTCTAAACTTAACCTTATTTGACAGGATAAAACAAAACGTGAGTACACGGTACTAAAGAA
Organism: Megathymus violae; assembly: GCA_003671415.1. Classification (NCBI taxonomy): domain Eukaryota; kingdom Metazoa; phylum Arthropoda; class Insecta; order Lepidoptera; family Hesperiidae; genus Megathymus; species Megathymus violae. The sequence continues at coordinate 99,376 of PDGT01000161.1, read as the reverse complement.
AACAATAATAATAATGCTTATTGATTTTAATTAATTCTTTGATGTAAATCGATATAACGTATTTCAGAAAGGAAATAACCATCAAATTTTGGAGGTATAGATTCTCAGTAATATGTCAGTGATTTCGTGGAACAAAATAGTTTCCCTTAAAATATCTACTGTAAACTTTGTAAAGAACCCTACCTATCTGATTTAACATTCGAATCCATTTTTCTTTTTCAACTGTATTTACAGAAAACCTTGAAGAAGTAAAATTTGTCAATAAATATAAAATCACATTCGCCGTTTATTGTCATATTATAATAATAACAAATATAAAATTCGGCAAATTTTATCAATTTAAGGAGCTAATACTATTCAAAAGCCAAAGATGCACCTATATATACATAAGTCTATCTACTTTCTGTCCAATGTGTTTACAAGCTGTAACCGAAACAAACCTAGGTGAAACAAAAAATATTTATTTATACCTATTTCAAATTGTCCACTTATCGATAGATTTTGTGCAAGCCCTACACGAAACGGTATCATTTTCAGGTGCACAATATCTTTTTATCTTACACATAAGTATGAAAAATAAGTTATTATTCATAAAATAAAGTACTTAATGCATGTTCTTCATCTTAATTTATATTATTTTAAGATCAACTTCTATGAAAATAAGCACCGTGAAAGTAGTATTGCTCTATCAGTACTTACCTGTGTATTGCCTCTTTGTTTGGGTTATTGTTATAAGTAACCTTACAATTTAATACTGAACACGACACCATTAGGTTTACTATTTTTAGTCTGATAAAATATAGAAAGATTGAAGTGAAACTCATAAAATAACAAATTGCAATTTTTTGACAGGAGACTAATGGAGAATAAATAGTTTGAAAACAGTCCTACGGTAAATTTTCTTGCATCTCTTTCACGCAAGTAGGATTTTCCTTAAAGATCGAAATCTCATTCGCACACTGTGTTCTTCTATTATGTAACTCTATGGTTCTAACAAAAATTGCTTTGGCATAAGATCAAAGTCGCCATGGTCACATGGGACAAGGAATTATTTTGCACACTTTTTGCATATTTTAAAATCATGCTTGGATGTGCCATGTTTATAATGATGAAAAACTCATGATATGGGCCCACCCGTACCTGAATACACCATATTTGGATAGATTGAAGAACCAAGCCGATTACGATCAGAGGCAATCTCAATTCACAGATTGAATACTTAGATAGTTGCAAAGATTGCATTAGGCATTGTCATGTCTTTGTGGACCCAATTGGTTACTTCCTTTCAACTTATTCATGATAATAAGCGTAAACACCGCCAGAATCTATATATATATACACTTGCTAAAGTTAACATCTACATCCTACCATGGCCTGCTTAATATCAAAACTAAAATATTAAAGAGTTGAAGCCTGTATGTAGTTTTCTTTAAGGAGCTCTGCCACATATAGAAAAGTTTTCATATATACACCAGAAAATCTTTTTGCATGCCCCAACGGACGTGAGCGGCCGCTACGTGATTTGGATGAACTCATATTGAGCATACCGAATCGGTCCAATTGTATTAAACGCGTTAACAATACATATACCGTTTATATAATGTATTAAAAATCTTTAAACAACGAAATATTTTTTGGTATATTTTAATAAATGTAATGGCAAAAATCTCACAATTAGTAAAAATCATTAATAGGTTTTATGCTGATGAACTATGAATTTTATGATGAACATGATGTTACATACTTATTTCATCAGCCTAGACGTAGGAATACATTTTCCTTAATAATTTATTCATTCATTAATAATTCATTCATTAACAAATATTTGAGAAAAAAAAGCGTTGATTCTTAAGACTATCTTGACATCTGTATTTGTGAGTACTAAGTCAAAATATAAACTAATGAGAGAAGGGTCTAATGCTAATGTATAAATTTAATAAGTTATTTAAAAGGCTAATTAATTATTTGATAATACTTATACTATTTCTTTAGGAGCTTAATTGGACGAAACAGAAATGGTCAAATTACTGCAGGAATATACTTCAAGGTCCGCGTTAATGAGAAGCAATTTACACTCATCACAATCGATGAAAAGCAGAGGAGAAAGACTAAATATGACTTCGCGTTGTTCGCCGAGGGTCAAGTAAGTATTGGGTACATTATCAACGTTTCTTATTTTGTTGTCAAGTCTTAACTGTTTAACGTTATCGCACCTAAGATGTAAAATATTCAGGAGCGCTTATTATAGCGTAACTTTGATATATTTTTGAACAAATTAATACACAATCGATTAATACGTCATATAATAATGTAATGGATAAATATAATCGATAAATATCTGAGATATAAGACGTATCGACATGTCGCCGTCGCTAAAATATTTATGCTGATGAGCATTTTCTAGAGGAATATAAAAACCGAAGGTGTGTGTGATAGTAGATTTCTGTAGGTCTATAAAAATCGAATGTCTATAGTATATGCTGTGGAAACCTAATAAATCATTTCAGTTATTTAAGATCAAATAAAACTCCGTAAGTAAAATTATTCAAAATTACTAACAAACTACAGTAAGCCATAATAAAAATGATTTAATGAGTTAGATTTTTTTCTGGGCATGGACAAAAACAAATCTGAAGTGTCTGATGACCAAAGAGATGACCAGAAATTAAATATAGAAATACTGTCATATTACCAATTGCCCAAATTAATAGGTATTTTATTGATATATAAAAAATAAATTGAGGCATATGTGTATACCTCGTGACACGTTATGTTATTTATAAATAACCACTTCGTTCGATGACAAGCGCAACCAGTTGAGTTTTAAATTTTAAAATGATTTGAAAATGTCAAACGAATAGGTATCGAACGAAGCAATTATAGCTCGTTGCAAACTAAAAGATTAATTGAATTATAGAGATATCGTAATTCCGCCATAATAAAAAACTTTCAACGTGAAAAATTGAGATTTTCTGCAGAAGTATGAGAATTGAATGTCTGGAATGTTACACGCGTATCTGGAATCTTAAGAAGCCAATTTAATTAAACAAAGCAAAATGTCTCGTCAGAATTAAATAGATATAATAGGTCTTTACCTATGAAATTTCCGTTCTGCTGTACTGGCCTTTTCAAATCAAAATATTTTTTTTGGCTGCTAATTCTAATTTCAAATTAATTTTATTTTTAAAACATGGAATTCTTTTTTCTAAAATCGTCATTTGTTTAATTGTTAGTTAGTGTTTTGTTTTCAACGCATTCGAACATTTTTCGATACGTTAAAAATTCGAGTAATTATGGAGTATGAGTACCGTCGTGGTAGCAAAGCGGCACAAGCGGCACGCAACATCAACGACGTTTTCAGAGCGAACACTACAAACGAACGCACCACCCGTTATTGGTTTGCCCGCTTCCGTTCTGGAAATTTTGACCTGAAAAATGAACCCCGTGGTCGTCTGAAAACTTTGGTCGACAATAACGAATTAAAGGCGATTGTGGAAGCTGATGAAACTCAATCTACGGCTGAATTAGCAGCAGCTTTCGACATTAGCATCAAAACAATATTGTTCCATTTGCGTCAAATTGGCAAGGTAAAAAAGTTTGACAAATGGGCACCCCACGAAGTTAATGATCGCCAGCGCGAAGTACGCGTCGAGACGTGCCTTACAACAGGCATACAAATGAAGGAATTCTTAACCGCATTGTTACTTGTGACGGGAAATGGATCCTGTTCGACAATCGTAAGCGCTCAGCAAGATAGTTGGACCCTGGTTCAGCACCCAAACAATGCCCTAAACGAAAACTTACCCCTAGAAAATTGATGGTCACTATTTGGTGGTCTAACGCGGGTGTAATTCATCACAGCTTCTTACCAAACAGGACGAGCATTACTGCAGATGTGTATTGTGAGGAACTGAACACAATGATGTCCGAAGCTCGCACGTCTCCAACCAGCTTTGGTCAATCGTTCGGCTCCACTGCTCCTGCACGACAACGCGCGACCTCATACTGCACAGCAGACGGTCTCTAAGCTACAAGAGCTGGGGTTGGAAGTTCTCCGTCATCCGCCGTACTCACCAGACCTTGCGCCTACAGATTTCTACTTTTTCCATAATTTGGATAACTTCTTGGCGGGAAAAAAATTCAATACCCGAGAGGCTGTACAAAATGCCTTTGAAGAATTTGTTGCCTCCCGTCCAGCTGATCTTTTCACAAAGGGCATCAATAAGCTACCAATGCGTTGGCAAAGATGCATTGATTGCATGGGTGATTACTTTGATTAATAGAAATAAAAAATATAGAAAAAAAATACGCTTCATTTATTTCATGAAAAACGGCAAATTCATAGGTAAAGGCCTATTATTTTTTGATAATACATAAATATCAAAAGTTTGTAGTATGTGATTAGTTATGCTAGAGACCTACACACTAACCTCGATATTTAATGTAATAAATTACGTTAAATAATAATATATACCTAAAAATTACCAGTATAGTTAAGTACTACTTGAAATTTTGGAACCCTTGCATCCTTTCTAAAAATTTTATTCTCTAGAAAAACATGTCATATCTCTTGTAAAATCAATGGTCCAAAAATGTAATGAAATCTCAAAAAGAGATATAAATATTATTTGCTTTAAAATATTTAATTGCCACTTACAGATGATTTTCATTAAATATAAAATTTTTAGCTCAAGGTTTCTAACATCGCACATATAAATTATAGAGTTTAAAATAAGCCAGACAACTGGATTAAACTTCCATATTTGTTTTTCTATACTCACTTCTTAAATTTGGCTGTTTTGAGGTTTCACTATTTAATATAGTTTCTGTAGGAAATGAGTTCACACATGCCAGATTTAAGAATTTCCATAAATTTAAATGAATTGTGTATAACGTTTCTCTACAAGATATTGTCATTTTTTCAGTATTCAGAATTAGTTATTCCTGTAAAAGACTTCAAGGACTTTAAATAAATGCTCTGTATTCTTACACGTTTTATTATGGTACAATTTTGAGAACTGGATCGATTAGTAATTGGACAAATTTAAACCTAAATATTTTAAAACACAAATCTTATACTGACTGACTCGAATCTTTATGCATGCATTAAAAATTTCTTTGTTTTTTAATTTTGTTTATCATTTGCAACTGCTATGGAATTCCAAATATTTATGGTAGCTAAACGACATTTATAATTACGATCTTAATGTATTTAATTTTCCCGAAAACACAATGTCTGATTAGTAGAAAAAATAATTTATTCTTTAATAAACCAGGGTCCATTAACAAAGTAAAGTAACTTACATCGTTTATGTAAACGAAAAATCCGCCAAGACTTATGATTATACGCTGCTAACAACATTTCCGGAAAAACTTGACAACCCAACAGCCTTGATGTGTTGAATTTTCCAAATTGAATGGACAACACTCATGTTTTATCTTTTGGTATTTTGCAATAAAATACTGTGGATATTGCAGTTACTTTTCAAAAACTTACTTTCACTGACAACGTCTTTAACAAAACCTAAACAAATTTAGCTTGCAATATCTAATTTCGGTTTCGTTAGCTTCTTCACTGTTTCGCCTTGATGCATTTAAGGAAGCATCGGAGATGAAAACGTCCATATATCCTCAAGAGCATTGTCCGTTGAAATGTCCAATGCAGAACGTCGGGGTCAACTTAATTCAATTTTAATGGAGTCTAATTCTCATTGGTGAGTCTATTATATGTAATGCAAATACACGGATAATTTTATTTGATACTTATGCTCTGCTATCCAATTAAGCTTAATATGTAAATATCGCGTAATACAAGAAATTAAGGCAGCTATTAGAAACTCGTATTGTCTTTACATTTATAGACGTTATAAGTTTAGATTTTTTCACTTTGCATATCACAACTTTCTACTTGAATTACACAAAGCTCTGGTGTGCATCAGTCAACACCGCCCCGAGGGTTGGGATCACGAGAATCATAAGGTTTTATCGACTTTTATGTAATATCGAATAACGTAAACGCTTATA
>PDGT01000161.1:51567-74334 GCA_003671415.1 Megathymus violae | reverse complement strand
ATTTGTCTTTTATTTTAATCGGACTATTTTAAAATCTAACCATATAACAATAATCTACGAAAATAATTGTGTCCCTTAATCCTTAGTTAGACTCAGAACTATTTACAATCAAAATCTTCCGCCTCTTTAATATTAATATCCTGAGCACCAAATGTTTAAAAACCATGGATAGATATATTTTTTCCACATTAAATGAAATTGTGAAAGTCAAGTTTATTTCAGCTTTAGTGTGCCCCTTAATAATTTAATATTAAAAACATCTAAATAAAATGTTTATAATTTCAATAAAAAATAGTATAATTAAATGTAATTTCAGACCGTGATCAACTTAAGATCCGTTGGATAGAATTTATGTATGTCGGGACAGTATTTATGTGCTAAATTATTATTAGAGGTATGAAAAAAACAATACATGCAAACAGACTGAATCATGTGAAAGAAAATTTATTAAAAAAAGGTTTAGTAATGCTTAAAATGTATTCTTAGAAAAGTCTTTAAGTCTGCTTTAAGTCATCAATCAATCCCCGAGGGCAAAAGATCGACCGATCAACATCACCAAGATGTTCCGAAAGAATTAAAGAAAGAATTTGCGCCCTTTAATTTCTACACGATCGTACGAGATGCGCTGGACGAATCATCGTGATGCTGACCACGGTCCTCAGAAACGAGGTAGCGGCTCCAGAGAGAGAGAAGTCATCAACATAAGACAACAGTTGTACAGATAGATACCTACTCAATACGCAGTTAAAAAAAATCACGTAAAACAAATATTACCGTCCCGACGCACTGTGAAAAATATGGGCCTGTTTCTGGAAAATATGGACTTAAAAATTTTCACAGACCAATTAGATAGTATCTATATTTTTTTAAGTTAGTTATTTAACACAAAATACAGAAAAATAAAAATACAGAAGAAGTTAAAGTACCTACCACCTATTGATTGCAGTACAAATTTATTATAATTTTAATTTAGTGTCTATTAGAAAGTAAATATCCCATTATTATAAAGTCAGCACTGATTTTTTAAAAAGTGAACCTCAGGATCCGCGATTAGTTGACTCACTTTTAAAAGGTGCAGTATGTCTTCGTCTAACTTCTCTTTTTAGGAATGGTTTACCAACACCGGTATCAACATCTAGATCCCCAAGTATCTGCAGCTGATTTTCACATACATAGTAGATAGGTAACTTATGCATAAAATAAAACCAAATTCAAAACGTAGGTAAGCTTAGCTAACTGCAATTAAGTCTTGTCGAACATGAAAAATTAGGTATTTTATCGCGTTTGTATATAAAAATCGCGCGTGACAATATTTTTATCGTTCTATAATAATATTGGTAGACTCTAAGCCTATAATAAATATTATTTCTTAATATGCATCACATAACATATCTTTCTTTGGAATTGAAGCCCTTAATTAAATTCTTGAAAGTTCACATGATACCGCGTCTTGTAACGCTGCAGAACATTATACCTAATTACATTACCCGCAAATATCCGCAGCTGATTTTTATATATATAAACTAGATCGGTAACTTCTGCATAAAATAAAACCAAATTCAAAACTTAGGTAAGCTTAGGTAATAAATAAATAAATAAATGAATAAATGAATAAATGAATAAATGAATAAATGAATAAATGATTAAATGAATAAATGAAAAAATGAATAAATAAATAAATAAATGAATAAATAAATGAATAAATGAATAAATAAATGAATAAATGAATAAATAAATGAATAAATAAATGAATAAATAAATAAATAAATAAATGAATGAATGAATGAATGAATGAATGAATGAATGAATGCATATATGAATAAATGAATAAATAAATAAATAACTGAATGAATGAATGAATGAACGTAATAGAATGAATGAATGAATGTGTGATTGAATGAATGAATGGATGGATGAATGAATGTATGAATGAATGAATGAATAAATGAATTAATTAATAAATGAATACATGAATGAATGAATTAATTAATTAATTAATTAATTAATCAATAGATAATAAATGAATAAATAAATAAATAAATAAGTAAATAAATAAATAAATAAGTAAATAAGTAAATAAATAAATAAATTAATTAATAAATAAAGTGTCAACTTTGCCAGCATAATTCGCAAACCGAGCCTCAAAACAACACCGCTATTCCACGTGCATCAAACAATACAACACGTGCCCTATTATTGTGATGCTGACTATACAATCATAAAGATATTATAACAACAATACGGTGTCAATAATTTAAACTGAAAAAAATATCCGGGTTTTTGCCTTCCGGAATCTCCAACGTCTAATGACACACTATATTAATCCGTCATATCTCAATCGAAATAACTGAGCCTTTCCAAAACCTCACATTAAAATATGCACCACGGTACTAGTTACTTGACCCTGTGTGCAAAAACGGTTTCGCTTCATTCATTTTATTATTTTATATCTTATGTTAATAGACGACAAACGAGGAGACGAGCCACTTGATGCCAAGTGGTGACCGTCGCCCATGGACATTAGTAACACTAAACGCATGATTGATGCGTTGTCCGCCAGGAAATGAGGAGAAAGAAAGAAAGTAATGGCTCTCAAGCCCCCAGCCGGAACACGACGAGTCGTTTGGCGGCTGACTCAAGTTGTGAGGTTGGTAGTTAGCCAGGCAGGCTTCACGGAAAGATAATAATACCAGTAATTACATATATTGAAGCCCTACTACCAAGCAGGCTGGCTTTTGTCGCCTCTTACGACACCCTGTTCTGGTAATATGGGATTGGGAGAAGCCTAGTCTAGGCCGCCCCAATACGGCCAGGCTATATCTACTAAATTATCAAATGCGTAGCCATGTTTACGTAACTGAAAGGGTTGTTTTGATTCGGAGAACAAATGTTATTGTTCTAATCGGCTACCTATGTACAAAAACACTTCACACGTAAAGGGAGAAAAAGATTGTAAAGTTTTTGAAACGGTCCTTTTAAATATTTCAGAATTGTATTGTACTCTATACAAAAAAGGAATCTATTGAAAGTCCCGAATAACAAAATTTTCCGACGCTTGCAATTGTTCTGCCGTACCCTTTCTGATCGGAGAAAGTTTTTGACAAACAAAAGAATATAAACAATGACACTTAAAAGCTCGGTCCATGATGAAAAACGAAAAGCTAGTGAATAGAAATGGATGTATTATTTTTTCAGGTAACCACAAATGGTTGAACAGACTTTCTATACACAAAATTTTCAATCAATCCACCTCACATGATACATGTGCGTTATAAATGCTTTCAAATTCTTGTTCGTTAGATGACGGATGCCTAATCTAAATTCAACTAAATTAACAATGTATGTAAAGAATCCGCTTTGTCTACAATTGTTGACTAGAAGAAATTGCGGTGTATATAATTAATTACTTACAGTCTGCACATCCGACCACGATGTATCCAATGGTAGTCTCAATTGCCATCTGGATTATTTACGGTAGATTACGGTAAACCCTAATACTTTTCCATTTCGGAATATCTCGGCGAACACTGAACAGCCTTACAACTAATTCACTTACCCGATGTGATAAAATTGGTATCCGCGAGCGGTATTCCACTTAATTATTCTAACTTATTAATATTATATATTTATAATTCATAATATAATATAATTCATAATATAATATAATATATTTATAATTCATAGGGATTGCTCGATCACATTGCAGTAGAAAAAAGAAGGATTTTTATTAAATTTAAGAAGAAATAACAGTGTCGAAACCAGTTCCGCGTCGGTTAAAACTTACTTTGTAATTGCCTTATACGTATTTTAAAGATGTGCTGAGGAGTTACTTTCGCCGTTCCTTCTCCTGAATATTAAAACACTTTTTCGAAACGGTATTACAAGCAAAAACTTACGATCATAAGTGTATTTACAGAATAACAAATGATTTTGAATGTAATTTATAATATTCAAGAAATTATTCAAAGAATACTTAAATACTCTCTTTGTAGAGTTCAAAATAAACAGGAGAAATATGGTCGTATTTAGCGTTATACCTGTTTCACTGAAATTTGTTTTAAGATGAACTAGAGCGTGCTCTTCCCTCTTCGAGACATCTGTATTACTTTTTATATATTCACATTTTAATTATTTTTGGTAAATATGGGTTAGCTGTGGTAAAATTGAAATGGGGTCGGGTCAGTACATTTAGTGACTTCGTGTTTTCAAATTCAGGTAGAAATAGTTTTGGAATATTTGTCGGTCAGTAGGTCTGGCTATCTATCCGGCTATATGTATCGTAAAACAAAAATGAACTACTGAATGAATTGAAGAATAAAATCGATAAGATTTTATTTATTATAAAACATATATAATTCCTATAATCTTTTCGTTTTTTTTAAATTTATTAAATGCCTGATGAAAATAAAAGCAATTGTTTTTGGTGCAGATGCGATTTCTAGCCAATCTAGATTTTCTAAAGTGAATTAAGGGCGTATTAGTAGTGAGTCATAAATGAATTATGTAGAAAATATCATGTCGCAGCAAATGTCCTACCAATGCTTCAACAGGCTTTTTATCATTATGTGTACACTTTCATCCCACATTTTTTCACTATGCATGAATAGAAATTTATTACATCATAAGCGCCGTAATGCATTTTACGCTCCACGGCAATAATGATTGAATTGTTGGCCGCGCGGCGGCTTCTCACCCCTCCGCGCGTCATACCCCTCACCAGCTGCACACGGCCCTTTCCTATTAACCCCCTGTTCTGTAACAAGAGAGCGCAGAGAAAAATATTGCAGGTTAATATTAAAACGATTAAAATATTATAAAATTACCATTTTTTCTCTGACTGGCTGTTGCTTGAATTTATTTTATTAATTTATAGGTATTGTCTTGATTTTATCCTCAAGGTAACTTTATTTTTTCAACACACATATCAAGTGTGGATGGAGGTGATTTTTTTTATAAATATGTGATTATCCTATTAAAGTTATATAAATGTCTATTTCAAAAATAATGAAAATTCAAGTTGACTAAATAAAACGTTTTTCTTTATCGACATTGAACAAGTATTTCTCCTTTTGGCATTCATAAAGCCTGCGAGATTTGTTAATTTGAATATTTACTTCTATCAATATTATAATTATTATTTACACAATTTATTGCACACCAGAAATGTTTATAAAAATTGATATATATATATATATACTAAATACAACCTTATCGCTAAGCAACGCTTTCTTCCAGATAACTTTTGCAAATATAACAGCAAAAAATATATATTATACTTGTTATATGTATGATTAAAATGTTCTATTTGTACGAGTAACGTGTATAACACAATTGCACCAATTAGGCATGCTCAAAAGGAGTTCATTTTCATCACACAGCGGAATGACCAACCACGTTCATTGTAACAAAAGAAAGTTTTTCTAGTGTATGTACGATATTGATACCTGATAGTTTTTCTGTGGAGTATACTCCATTCGAATGGTTTTTAAGTCTGGCGAGTAAGCAGTTTATGGTAGGATATAGTGTTAACTTGCATGTATTCGTAGAAGAACAACCATAATATGGGCGATCGTGCCAGGAATATGATTTTAAAAGTTCTTGGAGTCGAGGTCATAAAACGCCAATATTCTCCTGTCCAATCTTTGTGTTGAAATGAAATGAAACAAAACGAAACAAAATTAAACTAACTTAGTTTTCATTTAAGAGCTCGTTATAACGGGCTCCGCGCGTACAAATAGTGGGGTTCGCAAATGGATTTTATCGCGGTTATTGTAGGATTCTATCTTGATAGAATTACTGCTCGCAGTAATTTGTAGATATCGATCGGTACAGTGATGCGAATACTGCCTCCATGATGCTCATCCACCATACCAGTGATGAAACAATGTGTCTAAACACGACTTATTATACTTTCAAATAATGTTCATAGTACATACTACAGTATATTTCAGTATACCCGTTTCCAAAATTATTACGACTCTGAGCATTTAATTCCGATTCAAATGGTTCAGTCTGTACATAATAACGTTAACTAAGTAATAATTCAAAGTGTAGGAGATGCAGTAATAATTTGAACCTTAAAAATTTTCCATCTTCAATTATAATTCAAAAATATTTCCTTTTTTTCAATTATTAAAAATACTCCATACTAGGAACCCTCGTATGCAGTAGTTACAAATCGAGCTTGCTCCCTAAGTACCTAAATTGACTTGAAGTGTACACTTCAAACCAAACTTCTATTACAAATAAATGTCTTTAATTTTTTGTGCACCGTACTAACATGGAATACGACAGTATTACAATTATTAAATGCATAGTCTACCCACTGCACCCCACGCGACGGGTCGATCAAAATTTTACACGATTGAGCTACAAACATCCACCGCCACCCACCTCCCACCTCATCACTCGCTCGATCTCTTCCTGCGTTGCCTATCGCTCTCACTCCTTCATGTAACGCCGATAGCCTACAGTGCATCCTATTTTCCACCACTACGCGAAGCTTTTTTAGTGTGCGTAACGATATATTATATTATGAGTTGTTGTGTTAGTTAAACGGGGAATTGATTTTAATTATTTTCGCAGCGATATAAATATTTTAGCTGCAATGATTCGCACGCTACAAGTAACTCGATGTAGTCATCAAAATACTAAAACCACAGGTTATCAGAGATATCTCATGTACTAGTTATGTAGATAAGAGCAAAGAGTTTAAAACAGTATGATAATTTCATAATATATCATATTCATACTCAAAATCCTCGTACGCAGCAAATTATGCCCTTGAACTGCAAAAATCTACATATTATGTAATGAAAAGTCCTTAATATAAATATAATAATAATATAATAATTCAGTATTGTTAGAATATTTATTTCAAATATTATGAGTAGTTTGTTCCTCATGTTTCAAATTAAGCAATGATTATCAATCGAGTACTTAAATTATTCAATAGACTTTTCCGGATATATTTTCAAATATTTTTACGTATTGTTTTGAGAAAAATAGAATGTTTGAAACCCTAAATATTAAAAAAATATATTTTCATTAATAGAAGATTATTTGGGATATCATTTATGAACGCATTTTTAGTATCATCCAGCAAGTTTATATGCATGTAATTCGAATTCACAAAGGGACCGATGTATGCGTAGTTCGTGTATTTATACACCGGTAACTTCGCACACTGACAATATTCGTCGCCGCCCACACCAACGCTTATTGATGTTGAAACTAGCTGGGATGGAAATATACATTTCTATGTATAGGTATATTATTAATAATGATATAAACCGAGAACGTAGGTATATAGCCCACACACATTCACATTGTCCCAACATCGACGATGGAGAGGTTAGAGGACAAACCGTGTAATACCGAACACTATGAACTTTTCATCCAAATCTTATCGTCATTAGAGACACAAAGTAGACGGTCACATTACTATTTACTACATTGCTTCGTTTTTGAAGGATACTTGGAGGGTTGAACCGTAAGTGATCGACTAAGTACGTTTGAAATGGGTGCAGTCAGTAACGGGATATGTGACCGTTATCATTCGATTCTAATTTTTTTTCTTTAACACAATAAGTCGTCAATTCATTATCGATTGTCGTTATTAGATAGTGATTTCCATTATATGCACAGGCCACTTTCCTATCCATCAATTCACACTGGAGCAGCGTGGTGGCAAAAGCTTAAGTTCACTTCAACTACTAGGTCACCTGCAGTGGACCGCTGATGATTTAAAGATAGACATGGATTTTGGAGTGCCTTCGAACAATTTATTTACGTTGTCGGGCTAGGCATAACAGTACTGAAATCTATGATGGAGCAGGGTGGGGTATCCCTCATACCTCCCAGTTTGTGGGGAGAGTCGTTTAATATAACTACGACAGGTATAGGTAAAAACACAGCAAAAGAGAGCCTGCAGCGTTGCTGTATCATATTTACAGTTGTGTCCATGATTGACTTTCGGATTAAATTCAAACTGGGAATAGATGAACAACAGCGCATGTGTGGATCAGAACAACAAACGATATTGATATATAAAAACTAGCAGCGAGGTCGAATTCCATAAACTGATATTGTTTTTATCCAATAAAATGTCAATACAAATCTATCTAGGGAATCTGCGCGAGAAAGAAACAATATTAAAATTATTGGAAGACCTGACGGCACATGTCCTACTATTTTCACATCACCGCATTAGGATTCCCTGTGTTGCAAGTGGGTGAAGTTGAACTTGTTTAACAAATAATTATGAATAAGAAATTACACGTTTACAATTATTTTGATTATATTAAATATTTTAATTATATGAGACTCTATCAAAGGATTTTTTAACAACATCAGCACTATTCACATAACCAAAATCTCCATTACATTCTACATATATAATTAACATCTCCCCACAGTGGCGTAACGTAGTGGCAAGGGTAGCTGGCTACGGAAACTACGTTGGAGGGGCGACAAAATTTTTAAATAAATAATAATAACATATTTTTTAATGTCTAAGCATATTCATACATATTTTTTTGTACCTACATTTTTGACCGAGCTCGAAACTTTTTATTACTAACACGGAAAAAACCAGGGGATTGCCTTTCTTTAAACGAATGTAGCAACCTTGCTCTTTGAAACACATTCTGTACACTTTGTACACATGTACTTGAATTGTTTACGAATCATATTCAGAGTTAATGAATTCTTTTATATAAAAAATAGTGTTCTTTTTCCTTTGAATTTTAAAGTGTGTTTATTATGTTTATTTTGTTTGTTTACCCACGGTTATGTGGCTTAGTTCTTATTTTAAGGATCGTTCGTAGAGTATTAGCCTTGATGACAATCTGTCCTTTTGGTGTGATGTAGTTGCGGGTGTTGGTCAAGGTGGTATCTTGTTCCCTTAAATGTTTTCTTTCTTGGTTAACTCCTTTTCTATTTGTATTTCATCCAATTTCGATCTTTATGCAGACAACTTCCAAGTATATCCCCATTTCTTAGTAAAGAATACTAAAGAAGCAATTGACGCAATGAACTCCGGCTTGAGCGTATCAGCATGTGCTCCAGATCTGTTGGACTCCTTGTAAAGCTTGCTCAATAACAAGATCTAATAATTAGTAACAAATACCAACATAGCCAATAAAATCTACCATAACTCCTTCCTGTTTGCTACAGTGGTATTCCTATAACTTACACCAATGCAGCGAAGTAATAATTAGTAATATTTAATAGTAATTTATCCTCAAAAGTGGATATCATTGAAGTCAGTCTGAAATTTAACTGTTTCTTGTATTCGCTGAGAAAACCTTAAAATGTCTTGCCCATCGAAACTAAAATTGCCTTAGGCCACATATATCCAACTTGAAATAAACTATACTAAAACCTGTTTCTTGGATGTCACTGAGAAGCTCTTAAATAAATGTGAACGCTTTCAAACCTTGTCTATTCGCTTTATTTAACTGAAAAAGTTAGTTTGAATATCTCTATTTCACTGCGATCTCAAGTGGCTCCCAATTCGACTTCGCTGGAACATTCGACTCTTGTTCTTCTTGTTTAAGTTCTTGAAACGCCCTACTTCCACTTCGTCTTCGAAATTGATTTACCTTAGCTCATCTTCTAGATGTATCATGCAGGTCAAACCTGATAACCCTGCTTAAGTTTCCTTCATGTTAGTACAGCTTTATCACCATTAATCTTTTCCTTTATAATTTTTATGCCAGTCAGAAAGAACCTGCAACCTTTGCATGTCTGGACATTTTTAACTCGGTGCTTAATTTTCTAAAATTAAATTAGATGATACCATTATTTAAAGATAATATTCAAAAAATATTTAAGACACTTTGTACCAAATAAATAATAATAATAATCATAATACACGTGATTTTAGGTAGGGGACGGTGGGTAGTCTAAAAACTAACCATATCCCCCTGGGGGGGAGGGTTTAAAAGTTGCTAAAAAACATCACGTAATTAATGGACTATCCCAAACGCTTGAGGAAAATGATCTATCTTAAAAAATGTATGAAATAGATAAGTATTTAAAATTGTCATATCATTATTTTTGGTACGCATTGCTTCATTGTATTAATTTTCTTTTTCTGGGTCTACTGAAAGGAATTTCTGATCAGGAATAATTTACATATTTATAATAGCAATGTGACAATCCTTATAAAAATCTGTGACTTATTATTTTCAATAAAATTTTATTATACTGGCTACTTACTGAAATAATTGAAGTAGTTGAATTCACAGCCATCCATGTTAAATAAGGGACCGTTCTAAAAGAAGATATGCGTGGGTTTCCAGTGGAATTTTTATCTAAAATCTCCGGTTTGAGCTACTGCCTTAATACCAAATTAGGCCACGGTGGGTGGCTAGAATCTAGAATTACGAAAACTTGTATATATTGTGTGTTTCAGCATAAATAATAAAGAAATTACGGTGTAACTATAAGTTTCTCTCAAATCATACGTGAGCCAACCAACTACATAGTTTCAATGTTATATAGTTATGTTGAAGGTTGATTATTTACGAGTATTTTTATAGCAAGCAGGCTCTTAAAATTCGTGTTTTGAAATTCGTATAACAGTAAATTTTCGAACAATACATATAATGTTTACACCAATCGCATAACGTCTTCATTTTCGATGGTTACTAAATAAAAATTCAACTGTCACATCAATTTTACATTGAAATCATTCGGTTTGATATAAATAACTCCTTTCACATTCACTTTCTTGTGCAGAAGACATAGACAGATATTGTTCCTTCAGAAGGATCACTACAATTTAAGTTCCTCTGAATCATCATCGACGGTCGTCAATGTGAGTAAGGGCTACGTGGCTTGTATCTACGAAATTACATATAACTAGCGGTCCGCCACGGCTTCGCACAGGTGCACTTTATCAATAGTTTCCGTAGCGTATGCGATGAAAGAAATTTTTAAGCAAATTTTTTTACACCTTGGTTAACGTTACTGAAGTTTTAGCGAGGATCCATTATTTTTTCTAATAATAAACATAGCTTATGTTGCTTAGGGATAATGTAGCATTCGAATGGTGAAAGAATTTTTAAAATCGATTCAGTAGTTATTGAGTTTATTCGATACAAACATACAAAAATACAAATCTTTCCTCTTTATAACATTAGTATAAATATCGAACACATATCCTCTATAACTCTCCTCTGTAACTGTCGTCATTCTTCGCACGTTAAACACGGTGTTTCACGGGCAAAAACTTGGTCTCAGTTGCACAAGCCCATTTGTACATTGCAGTGAGTAATTGCGAAAATTTTACAGAATATATAAACTTGTACGAGGTTAGACTTAAGAAATTTACAATTCAAATTATTTGTCTCATAAATAAGATTATAACAGTCAATCAATATAATGTATAAATGTTCATATTTTACCTTATCGAATTTAAAGGATTGATTGTATATTACATTTCATTAAAATCGTCACAATATAACATTTTATGTCATTAATATATATGTACTATTATTCATAGCAAAAATTGTACCAAATCATACATAATATAAGAGAACAGTAACGACTTAAAATCTGTATGGAATGTTTTATCAAAAAGTATTTGCTAAATGTTATTTACATGATATAGATTGGGACAAAATATTTTTAGATTTTCTATCTGATTGTTTCTTACTTAATAACATTAACTTAATTAAGTTCATCATGATATAAAATGTTTTCAAATTTTATTAAAATTACGGTCTCACAATTGAATATACTGGATATTCAAATTGATTATTAGATTCTCACCATTTTTACGATCAACCAACTCCAACTCATGCGCAATAAATTAAAAGAGGAATAATTGAAATTAGTTGATAAACAACGCAGTTATGCCTGTACATACATAAATAATTACATTCACACGAATATAGAACCGTCACCTTTTTTGGTATTTTAATAATATTGATGTTAATAATAATACAGCAATTAGCGGGGACGTTTATAATGGATTTTATGTTTTTAAGGAATGAAGCCTACAACATCTGACCCGGAATGAATATTAGCTAGAATAAACAAAAAATATAGATAGGTTAGTTTTAAAGAATATAATCTGGGGTTCATGGTAGTGTCGAAAAAAATAATTCTTGTGTAGTTTAAATTTAATACATTAGTTTTCAACAATAGACTTTCAGGCTTCTAATACTCAGGTACTCACACACTTTATAACTTTTAAAATCTTTATTACCTTATTAAACGTCTTTTATAATTTCCTGTATCTTTTATTCAGTTATTTTGTAATTTCTTTAATTAATATTATTATGATGAACATTTTGTTATCGTTGTGAAATATTAGACAAATGTCTTAAATTATGACATCATTGTTACATTTATTTTTAATACATACATAGTATATTTTTGCCCTCCTTTTTAGCAAGATTTATTAGGCCAACAAAAAATTCAAAATTGGATTTCTGAAAAAGAACATCCTAGAAATGTCGCCGGTATAAAACACGAGCTATTTGTCCAGAAACGGTAGTCTCGGAAATGCAATCAACGTAAACAGGCACTAGAAAACTCCCAAAGCAAGCACTCACTGGAAGTCTCTTAACGCGAACAGTCTCGAGAAGTCTCGCAACGACAGTCTCTGGAAGTTTTTCACTCTCGACTTCGAGGTTTCCGCACGCTGTACGCCGGAGAAGTGTCGGGCCAATCTAGAGGCTCATACTACCTTACCAAGTGAATTTAAGGTAGGCGCAGATAGAAAACACATTATGATAACTACACGAAAAGATTAACACTTACAGTTTAATGTTATAAACATTAGTACTATTTTACAGTAAAATAATAGAGATACATATAAATAACAAATACATAGGTATCAACATACATTTAAACATAATTGTACGTACATAAATAATCACTTTCAGAAGTATAGTAAAAATTGTATAAAAATACTCTTCCACTGTCAAGACTGAACAAAATTCTCGTGTACCTTTTAATGTTAACGGACAAGGCGTTCCAGTATTACCTGTGGTGATTTTCAGATTACAAGAACAACGTAGGTATTCGTCATGAGTGGTATAAAAGTACCGAAATATTTTCATTACAAATGAAGGATAAGTTGGTTCGTTTAGTTTAGAATATAAAACAAAACCATCTTAGAGTTACGCCTTTGACGAATGGTAAGCCATTTGAGCTAACTCTATTAACTATAGAATCAGAATCTTAAACCAAGTAATTTTACTCTCGATGTTGAGGAGACAACTAATGTTTTATTAATTTATTCATTTTAATAAGAATGAAAAGCAGTTAAGGGTGTATG
The DNA here is from genome assembly GCA_003671415.1 of Megathymus violae. NCBI lineage: Eukaryota > Metazoa > Arthropoda > Insecta > Lepidoptera > Hesperiidae > Megathymus > Megathymus violae. The sequence continues at coordinate 61,037 of PDGT01000161.1, read as the reverse complement.
TTCAGGCCAGCACTAGAGATTTAATTGACTTAATGCCAACGTCGCATCGTGTCGCATCACTAGATATCAACCACACTGACTTCCGCTTTTTTCGGTGTCCGGTAGCTATTATAATTTTTGACCATTACGTCGTACTATAAACTTAACACGCTTTTTTATACATATAAATTGCAAACGAACAATCCATCAAGGTAAACAATAAGTTTAATTTAAATCCCAAGTCATGAGAACCAGGAAGTTTCAACAATATCAAGAGCACATAGAATTTTGTTTTATTTCAAAGCAATAACAACAACAACAACAACAAAATCCTCTTTATTATCCATGGACCTTATAGGGAAACATCACTATATAGTAATTTAATTACTACCACCGGTGTTGTTACTTAATTAGCGATTTTTCCAGACAAACTATTAAGGTAATACAATAAGTAAAGTAATAAAACAAGATAGTGGTGCACAGTTATAAAAAATTGTTATAGTTGCTGTGACTTTGTCAGCTGCTAGTATAATTATAAAGATTATCCAAGTGGGAATTGATCAAGGAAAAGATAAAGAGATGTTAAAGTAAATGATAGGCCTTCACTAGTTCCTTAATGAATCCAGTGACTGCACGTCGGATTGTAATTGGTAGAGCTCCAAAGTCGTACAACTACTACAATACAGGATGACTCTAGAAGAAAAAAGAATAGAGAAGAACTAAAAGAAAGATTTTTATTAGAGTATAGCTAGAAATCATGATGAGAAATAAATTTGAATTGAAAACGTTGTTTTAATTGCTCCGGAGTATTTCCATTAATGAGAACCAAATACATAATAAGTGAATGTATATTTACAGCAAAGTTAATATTTCAGCGAACAAGAAATATGAATCGAATATAAGTATTTTGGAGATAATCAAGTTTATTTCAATTGCTTCTGTGTTAGATCTAAATAGCAAATATCAGTGTGGTCAAGGATTGGAAGAAGAAAGTAAGCTTAATTTTAGTCATTACAGCTAATAACTTCGAAATCTACCGTTTGTAGAAAATAATTGATCTAGTTAATTTAAGGAGCCTATGTTAGACAGTTGTCCATAAGTACACAAATATTTTTGATCCTTTGTACAAGATACCAACAAACTTTGATTTGAATAACTAATCTTACAAAATAACCCATTTCATTACTTTTCCCTTGGTATTAGTGGCGTTAATATGTTTTCATAACAACCTAAATATTTAATTTATTGTTTAATTTAATGATATGAAGACTTGATACGAAAAGCATATCTTTCTTGTTTTCTTTTGCTTTATTGACATTCAAAATATAATTTTTACGAGCGGTTACGAATATTTAATTTACTCGCGGTTTTTATTTCGGCATGTCAATAATGTGGCATCCCGTGGGTAGGATACAATTAATGCATACATTTAGGTTTCATATCTCAAATAGCATTGAAGAAACATTTTGAGCAAGATGGTAACAATTTCTGACAGCTTTCAGGCGCAAGTGGTTGAATTTAAAAGTATTTATTAAATATAGTATTAAAATACCAAATTCTTGCAGAATTAACTGGTGATTTTCTAACCCTGAAATCTTAATATATAATAATATTATAATACTACACATACAATATAAAACTTATTGAAAAACATTTTCCAATCTTATCAGTTATTGTTTTATTAAGGAGTACCCACGATTTTATTTCGTATGAATAACACTTAGCTGTAATAAACCTGTGCTATACGTTTTCAAATGATGCCTGCATCTGAAACAATTTGTTAATTTTTAACTGTTGTTCAATAAATTCCATGTTCAATAACTAATTTTTTCAGTGGTATGAATTACAAATATAATAATTTATAGCAATAACTGCAGTGTAGACACGCAGTCAAATTATATTTACTATTAAAATAATCCATAAAAACTTTTATTTTGCATTGTTTTATTATCTCTATTTGATATCCATTATACATAGCGGATTAATTTAATCTGTACAAGGTCATTATTAAAATATAAGTTATTATTTTACTTGAGTGATATGGATACAAGTATATATTTCCTACGAATAGGTGTAGATATAATTTAAAATTTTTTTCTGGATTCCAATTTTAATAATAAGAATTACGCTTAGTTGTCAGGATTGCCTGTATCTTGTAATTTTTAGCTTCTTGCGCCTGGTAACACCGTGTTCACCGCAGACGAATGTATTGATTTCTGTGAACAATACTTATCACCATCACATATAACTTGCTAGTCTTGCTTTAGTCCTTGATTCGTCTGTCTATCGGGTTGTGTTTTATTAAGTGTTAACTATATTTGCACACTATTGGTGATATTTTAATTGGGTGCTTACAATTGCAGTTATCGGAGCACTAAAGAATAGTACACTCACTGTGTTCACATTTGGCTGTTTTAATTTGGAGTAAACTTAATCATAACAATCTCAAAATGTCTAATGGGAGGAGGTTGGCTAGCACTCCATATATCTTACGACGTTAAGACTCTGCCGCACCAACTTACGTCCTGCTAGACCCGGCATTTATTTCATAAGCGGGTAAGTAATATCGATTTATTTTTTCAAATAGAAAATAAAATATATATGTACATATGTATATATAAATATGTGTATATCTCAGAATTCCTCCTAAACGGCTAGACCGTTTTTGAAGATAAGATTGGCACTGGTCTAACTTGACCTGATATAAGGTGCCTCTCAACCAGGTTTCGGGGAATGAGTTTTTTCAGTTATTTTCATTTTTATGAAACATATTAAGATCTCACACTTATCGAAGCAGGACTTTTCCTTTCCATAGTACATTTGTCAATTATTCGATAAATTATTTCTTAATGTGTACCCTCTAAGACAAATATAAAGATTCCATGAGCGAAGACGTTCTGCATCGCGGACCGTTGATCAAGGTCTCGATACCGATTTATCAAATCATTAAAACAAAGGCAGCAGGATATGAAAATATTACTAAAGAAATTATCAATCTAACTTAAGATATCTCTCTTTCTATAATTACAAAAATAGTTAAGAAATCCATCTAACTAACAAAATTTTTGTCCTGTTGGAAAACGGCATGGCTAAGGTCTATACTTAAAAACAGTTCTATCACACAATTAAACGACTTATATCCTATTTTCATTTCAATCCTACTGCCGGTCTCAAATGTTTTTGAAAAATTAGTGCTAAGTCATGTGTTGAACTCTATGAAGAGTAAATATATGTACGTATACCGAAATTTCAATCCAGGCTTCGCAGAAGTCATGGCAAGGAAACTGATTTGCAACATCACCAATAACCTAATCGAGGCATCAAATAGGAGACTGAGCAGTATAATGCTGTTACTTGATTTCTTCCGAGAAATTGACTACATACGACCAGAATTATCGTTAACTCAGTTGAAACATAACTTTCCAGCTCCCACTGGTCAATGATTTCGAACATTTTTAACAAGCCAAAAGCAAATTGTCGTCACAGTCGGTAAGGGCGGCAAAAAAACTAATTTGTCAGATCAGTTCAAGGAGTGCACCACAAGGGTCATTTTCAAGTCAAATTCTTTTTGCAATATTTTCAGCAGACAATCAAGGCATATCAAGTATTGAAAATATCACCAATATGCAGATAAGATGCATACTTACTACTCATTTGATGGTAAAAACACACTAGAAAAACATTGAAAAAATGAATGACAAATGAATATCTTTGAGAAACTTCATTGGATCAAAGATCTTACCAACAGATGCCTTCGTACAAACGCTTTATATTTCCCAAGCAACATATGAGAGACAAGACAGCGACTGAAAAACAGCGGGATCACCAGTGAGAATAAGTTGAGTCAATCCCTGTTCGATGTATTATTTTTATTAATAACTTGTAAAAGAGATAATAAATGATAATAATTATTGTTTTTTTTTTATTTTTTTTCGGCGGAAATATACAAGGAGACGTTGATAAAGATTAAAGGCATTAATATTCTTATTGCAATTACACCACTCATTCATTTCGATACGCCCTCGCTCTAACCGCCCAGCTACAGTTATAATTAACAGCGATCTTCAACGCAAATAGCGGTTCGATGCGGCTTATTTTGTTTGACTACTTTTTAAAAATAATGAGCAATTGGAATCGAATTAATTTGTCATTTTCAGCTCAAAGGTGGATTTATTGGACGCACCAAGCGCTACTAAAAACACATTTCGTATCTCACTGATACTTGAACGTATTCAATCACTAAATTATACTGCGTTGTTTCATCAGCCGTGTTGCAGATTTAGCATTCGTATTGCCTTTCAAAGTTCGCAGACATAATATGTGGGATGAATGCATCATAACCCATCGGCATTAACTTGACACTCTCTAGAGAACGATGAAAGATCTGAACGATAGTACCCGATTTATCGATGACACTCCTAGGTATACGGATGAAATTAACGCATTTTTGTTACAATCATACCTGTAGCATTATCAATACAAAACGTCAATGTCACGTTACTGTAAATACGCAGGTTCATCTATAAAATTATCCACTGGTACTGTCATTCTTCAAACAAGGGCTCAACATTGGCAATGGATAACTATTGCATGAAAATACGCAATGCATCAAATTGAATACCATTTTTTCGAACACGATAGCCATAAAAAACGCTTTTATTGGAAGCGAATTCGCAGATTTTCGCGGAAACTATAATAATAATGTGAGAATGTTTTAACGAGCAATTTTGGTACAAAAAAGAGCGATGTTGATGCTTTTATCCTGCTTTTGGGCATTGCCTGATAAATTCTTATATCTACCTTTTTGAACAGCACCTTTCAAGGTGAAGATTTTCTTCTGCCACGGGTCCCAATAATCACTTATGTCTCCATCATCCCACGCAGACGCCTGCTATGTCCAATTTATCACATGGGCAATGATATGGCGCGTGTCTCACTTTGGCCAATGTCACCTTCTAATCTCAAACATCCAGGGACCCACTTAAATACCTACTCCAAAAATTTTATCAAAATACGGTGAAGCCGTTCTAGCTCCTCATGTGCTTACATACATACAGGTTATTTGTATACACATAAGGTTGGGGCAACTCGTACTGCTAGATCTAAAATGCTGTTAATACTGTTAAAGCCAAGATTTGCTCAAACTCTATAAGAAAACAAAAGCTAAAACTTTATTGAGTTTCTTTTTTAAAAGAGTATGCCTGAAGAGCGTTTATTCCAAACGCTGTGATACATATTTCGAAATTTAGTCCGCTGCGCAACAAGTCACGCACAGATACACATCGTCAACATCGAGATAAACGTCGAAGTGAATATAAAAGTGTAATTTCTAGGTATAATTAATAAATTATTTTGTTTTACTATAGTCCATTTACGTATTTTATAATAGACTAGCAACAAATTTTCGCTTCGCTTAGCAAAAATACCATAAGCTTCGTACCTAGGAAATGTGTTGCAATGAAAGAGCACCGTAAATAAGTTTTACCTTGGTGGCTTTGTGATATTTTTATCGTGAGTTCAACTGATCCTTTAGGATTTCACCGTAGGTTATCAAGACCTAGTTTTTTTGTATACTGTTGTGTAATAAGTAAAATATTAAGAAAATTAGAAGACACAATGTAATTAGAAGAGAAAATAATCATAAATAAATTATTTCTCGCGATTACAACAAAAATGTTACAATACTATAAAGGCGCCCATAGTATAAAAGAAGTAAAAATCCCTTATAAGTAGATCATAGCCTAACTAAAGCACGTCGTTTCTCGTTCGTTTAGGGCGCACGAGATGATTGGAGTCCCCGGCGGTCAGGGCGCGGAGATCTGCGAAACTTTCCCTTATTTTGAAGCAGCTCTCTTTTATTTGACGCATTTTATAGAATTGTTCTTTTCCGTGAATTTAAAATTTCTCGTCGGCTTAATAAATTTTGTTACAAAGGAGGGCAAAATCGTACATATTAAAAATAAAAGTAACTACGATGACAATAATTTAAGATATTTTCCAAATACTTTACAACAATAACGAAACATTAATCTTAATAAAATAATTAAAGAAATTACTAAATAACTTGATAAAAGGTACAGGAAATTATAAGAGAATTTTAACAATATTATAAAAGTTCCAAGTATATGAGTAAGAAAATATTGTTTAAAACATGCAAGTACCTAAATACTACAATAATAATAGAAAAGGATTAACTATAACTGGTTAATTTAAGTTAGTCATCAGGGGCGTGCGCTCTTTGTAGGCAGAAATGCTGTGCTTTACTTGCCATTCACAGATATTTTAATAAAACGTTCGTACGTTTTAGATGACTTTAATTAATAGTAAATAAATGAATAAACAAAATATAATAACTTAAAAACGCCTAATATTTTATAAATTGCAAGCACACAAACATTATGTTTGCTAGACGTTTGGCGACAAACAAGCGGCGCTGCAAAATAATGTACCTAATCTACCAACTCCTGCCGCCGCCTTCGGCAGTAGATATGTTCACGCATGTAAAGAAATTTAGGTGTCCGTGCACAGTTCGCAAACGTTTGCATTCGAAAGCCGCAGTTAGCCGCGACTCATGCGGCTGTTGGTCGGGAGTAAATCGGAAATGTTCGTTGCCTATAATCCGAATAAAAATAATAGACGTAAAAAGACTAATAAATCATTTGTGTACATTATGCATTTTTGTTTAGTAAGGTTTTATTTCTTAAAATAGCAGAAATGTTTTGTGTTTCGCAGGGGCCATTTTACTTTTTTCATGTGATAAGCATTGTTTACTATTTTGTTTGCGCCAGTATATTTATAGATTTCTTAAAAGATTTTTCATTTTAACATTTGAAAGTGTGCACATTTAACAGTTTATTACTGAGTTTCTATAATAATTGTAGTGATTTGCTTTTACTAGTGCGTTTGTTGATTTAATTTAAATGTTATTTGATTGTGAGGTTTGTGTTAGGTGATAGGTGATAGGTGATTAGGTGATATAGTAATCTCAAGTAACCGGATCCTTGAATATGTGAAAATTGAAACTGACTAGGTGAGTAGTCATAATATTTTAGCTTATTATTTTACTTATTAGAATTTCTTCCGCCGCGACGATCGATCGCTGTTTTGTTTGCGTTGCCGTAGAAGATGTACATGAATAGTAGTACATCTAAGACTTCTTCTGTTGACATGGTTAGAGAGTTACTTAGAGATGCGTCGCGTGGCTGTGACTATGCTAAAAATCTATAAACGAAAAAGTTTTTGTGACCTAGTACTCCGGCGCATACCCAGTGCCATAATCCTGTGCACGCCGCTGTTAGTCATTATAGCAAAAGCTTTATTAAGCAGTCAAAACTTTGTTTGTTACCCTCATAACAGAATGATCATGTTAACTTTTTATTTTTATCGCACGGGTAGAACTTTCTTTTTCTGAATGAAAAGTACCCTAGATCATGGCCCAAAATATTATTAATAATAATGCAAAAAATATATTAATAAAAAAGCCTACTGTAAATTTCAAATAATATTTTCTGTACAGATTCGGTCATGTTATTGTTATAATCATAAATATAGGTAATTTTTTTTTGGTGAAAAAAAAATACCTGTGATGATTTATGTTGCAAAAATCGATGTCATCAGTTTTATCTATAAGTCATCATAGACAAAACACATAAGCCAAAACACAAGAGGGATGCTGCAAATCTCCTAACCACCTCCTGAATTCATAATCACGTCGTTGTTATTATTTGACATTGAAGAACTCATTGAGACAAAGTTAACAAGTTTAAACACGGTAAGTGTAGTACAGGTTATTTATAAAGCTCATGACCATATCCAACCTTCATCGTCATATCTTCGTCAGTTAATATGAAGAAGTAAATGTTATATAACAACTATGAAAATATAAATTAATGTTTGGAAATTTGAAAGCCAAAAATTATGCTTCATTAACTAATTCATAGGGTCTATTTGGTTTAAGCCACATATATTTGCCTATTTTAAAATTGAATTGTTTTCGTAATGTAGTGAACGCAAAGCGACACGTTCCCCCTGCTCCGAAAAGCTATAGGCTGGACTAAGAGTCACGTTTAAATATTAATTAAACAAAAGTATTATTTAGTTTTTATAATCTATTTTTCACAGTAAGCAGTGTAATAATTATATTCTATTTTGAGCAATAAAAATTTATGAAACTACATATTAATTTGTACAAAAAGTAACATAAACAGTCAAAATTCATTTATTTTATGCTGTTTTACTTTGTGGTTTTTGTTATAAAAGCAATAAATATAAATAAATTTGTGAATTAATCTTGAAGAAGACTATCAGCGTCGTCAAAATTTTTATTTATTTTTATTTTGTCAAACATTTTTGGAGATATATGAGAAGAAAGTAAACATGTTGAGTCAATAACTCTAAACTATAGAAATTTTAAAATATATTTAATAATAATTTTCTATAAAGAAATTTCCTAGCGGAGTATTAGAAATTTCTGAACCTTCTTTACGATTTAAAAAAGTTACACCTAAGTGAATATTACGAAAAACATCAAAATCAAGCTCTTTAGTTAAAAGCAAAGGGAAAATGAAATATGGCTTGGCTATGGCTAGGCTACATTAAAGCAACGCGTTTTACATCATTTGCTTAGATTTATTTTCCTATGATAGCCAGATTTCGCCAAGGCTTTATAATAATAGAATAATATTTTTCCAATTTTTTCATTTTATATAATAATTAATAAAATATTAACTTTTATATCATTAGATTTTACTCTGTATATTATTATTTTTAATTATTTATTATTAGACATAGCATTTGGGCCTTTTGACTGTGACAAATATATCAGAGACTGAGCACCGGGAGTCTACACAGCGCCCTTCAGAGGGCATGCGGATCGTTAGGGACATTCTGTCCCCTGCCGAAAATTTTCTCACGTGCCGGTCCTTGGGAGGGTAATTCTTTAATGGCTTCTTGTAATGATAAATGTCCGTGTGACCGATCTTTCGGCCGCAAGGTCACTCCGGTGATTACCTCATGCCCTACACGCAGGGGAGACTGACTGTGCACGTGTTACTACCGTATTTTATACTTTTCTTCCTTGCTTTTACTTTTACAAGTTATGAGTCAAAATAAGAAATAAATATATAACTCACATATTTTCTTCCATACCTATCAATATAAAAATTCCTTAGCGACCATTTCTACTTTTGTGATTGTTCGAGCACAGACTAATATGTGTTGGACATTGACAGTTTTAAATCATCAGTAATTTGTATTTTATTCTAACTTTTGTTTTATATCCTTTGCAATATTGGGGCGGTTTAACATACAGACCTCATGAGGTCCTGGGTTCGATTTCCGGCCGCGCCGATAACGGACCACACGAACCTCTAAGAGGAATCGCGCCTCTCCACGCTTAGCCCCCGGACGGCTACCCGCATCCGTGGGAGCTCACTGAGTCAGATTAGCTCCCCGCCCATCTTGGGAGCTTCTGGTTGTGACCTGGCTAGCCT
>PDGT01000161.1:0-45411 GCA_003671415.1 Megathymus violae | reverse complement strand
ATGCCCATAAGAGATTTCTTTTTCTAGCCATACGTAACTAAAATTAATTAATTAAATTTAATCGTATATCTTCCACATTGCCACATTCATGACCTCAATACCGTATAAAACTATCCTCATTACTATCAAAATTAGTCTAATTACCATTCTCAGTTAATTGAACAATAAATAATGATGACAATAAAAACAATATGTAGGTTTAAAATATGGTTGACGTTATATTGTTATTTAATCAACATTACAGTAAGTATGTACATATATATCAAACTCAAAATTATCTAGGATTCAAATTTATTATATGCTCTACATACTGAAATGTTACATATCGGTGCAAAGCCAAATAGATTTGGTAAATACCCTAAGTTCAATCAAATAATTAGTATGATATTGCGTTATTAATTAATGTATTAAATGAATGAATAAAGGAATGAATGATATGCACGTATGTATAAATGAATAAAATATTATTTTTCAAACTTGATTTTTAAAAACACTTTTCGAAAATCAAACTACGCCATCTACTCATAGTTACAGAAAGTACTTACTGCTTATTACTTAAATGGCTATATATTTAACTTATGCCCAAGCAGTCTTATCTTTACAGTATCTATATCTCATCTAGTTTGAAATATCTTTCTGCATAAGAATTCTATTGCCTTGACAATTACAATTTATACGTGCAATATTAACACATCTACCCAGGAAACAGCTAGCCGCCAGTTTTGCTAAGTCTGAATTGTACATAAAAAATTAAAATTATTAGAAGGCCTAAAACTAGTTGAAACGTGTTTGCTATAACGTTATAAACATACCAATCTGTATGAAATATTTTTAACACCCCAGGTTATTTATTCGAAACTACTATTAATAGTAAAATGTCTTCAGAATCTTGGTCTTGAATCGTATTTACCTTGAAAACGGCTGAGAGTTGCTAAATCCAGAACAAAAATACACTGAAACTATATACATAGTTGTCACTCAATTTCTACGCTACGAGTCGATCGATGCACGCTGACATCTGAAGTTTCATGAAGAGGCACGATACACCTCAAGTGTTTTTTTTCTCTCATAACCATGTTGATATGAGCGTCGCCCTGCTGAATAAACAGTGATATAAATAAGAACCTACGTGCATACTTAACGTGCTTCTGCTAACGTATGTAGGGTTAAGCAGTGGTTACTTGCAAACTTGTTAGTGTGGAAGGTAATACAGTAATTATTTGATAAACATTTCATACAGACAGGATTGGGACATAAGTCAGTGCAATTAAAAGTGCCCAACTATTTGTATTTGTTATGTATACGTTTCGTTGACTATCATTAAAGATCACACAGATTCAATAGATAAACAAAACAAAAGTTGTATTCTATTTGCATATTGGTAAGAAGTTTTGATTACACAATAAATAAAAAATTGGTTTAATGTTTTATATCATTCGTTATTTTGGTTTTCTACAACATATTATTTAAATACTGAAAAGGAGTAATGAGGAACAGCATGACACGGGCCCAACCATCTTGCTTGCGTGAAAATGCTATTTTGCTATAATGAATAATATTTTATCAGTATGTAAACATTTTTTTTCTCCTCACATAGCTGGATATTGAGTCTCATGGTATATTTATGGATAACCATTCAGTAGTTGAAGATACAGGAGAGCTCGATCTCTGTGTAACTTGGTTAGTAGATTGAGGTGCAGCCATAAATCTAGCATCTTACTTTTGCCAGTTAAAAGGCTGTCAACAGCTTGTGATGGATACACATTTAGCTACTCTGCAGCATTCACGGCACAATTAATCTGTAGCATTTAACTGAAAAATATATGAAATTAGTAAACAATTATGATTGCTTTTCCATACAAGTAAAACAATATAATTCAAACTGAATTTTAATAAGTTATTTCAATTAAAATAAATATTCCAAAATAGACTTTATAATTGACACAACATTAGATAACAAAGATGTTGATCACGTTAGCAGGCCCCTTCGCTGAAAAGTGTGATCATTTTTAGTCACTTGAAAAAGTTATTGGTATCAGGTGCATTATGTTTGTTAAAGGAAAGAGTTTTCCCAAAAAAAAAAAACCTCTTATCACTATAATCGAGATTGCTCTTGTATCCAGTTCAAATACATACGTGCATCTCATAATGTCCATATTATAAAGAATAACAGAGTGAAAATACCACCAGAATGTCGAATATGAGTGGAGATCGATAAGTCCACTTATGTATCAGATAAGATCTTAAGACCTGAAAAAAAGACAAAACAGTTTTAAACACTCGAATTATCACAAACACATCGTTACACAAAATATAATCGTGCTACGTAAATGATTATTGATATTGACAATCACATACTAATAAGTAGAGGTTTATAATATCACTCAACTGCCAGCTGACCTGGTCACTTGACGCTATACTTGTTCTAAATATCATCTTCCAGACCGCTCTAACAGAAATAGTTGACTATTTATATAAAAACATGTTTTTTTATTCTCGGGGTTTAAAATATTTTGAATGCCTTAAGTTATTTCTTAGATAAAAACAATCATTTCTAAAGCTTTTTTCAGTGTTAATCTTTTTCTCTAAGAAGTAATTAAGGAGTGCAACTCCTTAACGGGTTAGACTTATCCAGCCGTGTTTGAGCTGTTAACTTTTAGTACCGGTTACATCGCAAAGCCATTGTTATTTATGTCTTTGCATCTAGGAGTCACTACATCATGATGCTGAATTGATGATAAAAGCAACAGCAATCCTTAATGGTTGGGACTTAACAACGTCTAGGGCAAACATCTTAAAGTTAAAATACTGCCATGTAACGGGAGTAAACGTATCGTCTCATTTTGACATGACACCAACTCAAAATATTTAAGTATGTAACTCATACAAAATACAATACCATAATACAAAAATCACTTCACATGTCTGGCTAGATCATGTCCTTATATTGTCAGTAAAAGGGGAATATGATACTGGCTAAGAGGAACTGTACTCTGCATGGAGTAAACGGCTGTCTCAAAAGTAAAGGTTGACAGCACGATAATGTTGTGTATTACTTGATATATGCTCTGAAATCTATACATTTATTAAAATTATAATTGATTGCTTTCTGTACATGTAGGACATATGAGATAAATTATTAACTCATAAAATTATTAACGCGATAGAACCTACGCCAATAAGTTCACGCTAATCTCAGAAACTGCTTAACCGATTTCGTTATGGTTTTCACTAATATATTGCAGGAAGCATAAGTTAATTTAAAGTTTGCTTCAGTGCAATCCGTTAATTAATAAATAATTAATACATTTCTAATTTATAGAATACAAAAGTAGTCCTAAAACAATGTGGGTGCTATTTCTAAGCCGCAGGCGTAGTTTTTCTGTAACGAAGCGAGGGCAGTTTGCTAAACCAAAAATATAATTCATCAAATATGAGCGGCTAGTATTACGATTTGAATGTTACGCGCGAACGTCAAAATTGTCACGTCAAAAAAAGGCAACGTCTCATATGATTAGAAAATATATTCTTAACTACCAAATTTCCCTCGCTTCACTTCAGAAAGATAACACTTAGATAACACTCTGCATTGTTTTAGAACTGTTTTTCTCGTTCTAAAAATTCCAAACTAAAATATTAATGTATAACTTTTTTATTTATGGACCGATTACAATGAAACAAACTTGCACACATACACTTAATTAGTGAAAAGCAAAGCGAAATCCGTTCAGCCGTTTGTGAGAATAGCACGAACAAACGCACATACAGACAAAAATTCGAACAACTATTGTTTTGGGTTCTATTGCGTTAATGAAGGTTCTCAATAATGTTTTTTCTCATATATCGTTCATGTACAGAAAGCGAATTTTATTATATGTATAGATTATAAATTTCATTTTGATACTAAAGAAGTTATATTTCATGTTATTTCAGGCAAATCAATATAATCTATTTGCTTTTGTTTAAATAAATGCGGTTCCGTTGTGATGTAATTTATAGCTGTAGTGGAATCAGATCACAATTAAATTTAATTAAACTGTTATTCACATTTATGTACAGCTTTGCGCCAGCTTATGATTTGCATTAGTAATCTTACTATTTATTAGCAGTGAGTTCCCACCATGGGTCCCATGACTATTGCGTAAATCCGTGTAGTGAGCGTAAGGTCCTTTAAAGTGACGAGGTATTCATATGGTCTGTAAATATTATACTTTTTTTTTATTTTTACCCACATCTCGCAGGTCAATTTACACTTATATGAATTTTAAAAAATAATTTTAGCAATTATAACACAAGATCCTAACAATAACAAAAGGTCAACATCTTTAGAGTCTTGAATTAACCCATTACTTAATACGTCTTAAAATTGGTCTATATCTAATAATTGTTATTATTCATTACCCTCACTGACACCGACATCGATCGACAACCACACCTAAAACTTGAAACTTGAGTAGCGAAGTGTAACATTGAAAAGATAAATTGTTTTACATTATAAAAGCAGCAATGAAGTATTGCTGGTTATTATTGTCTATTAAATGCTATTCCTCTCACAACTTTCGACTACTGTTGAATATAATGCAGTGTGTAATACTGATTGAGCTGTGAACAACTGCTAATCTCACTTTAGGCGAATGTGATTTATGAGTTGCGGCGTGTAGTATGGTAGCTTGAGGTATGAGGTCCTGCCTTACTATTTGGAAGCTACGCAGAGCAATTGCGATGATGTTCAGTCATAGCTGTACTGGATTGTTTATGTTATGTTATGTTGAAGTTTTTGTTAATTTATGCATTGAGTGCTAATTTACTGTGCGTCGTATATGTCTTTTATTCTAGTTTATAGTATTTTGTACATGGGCCCTGTTTTTTTTTTAGAAGTGAGGGTAATTATCCCATTTTATTGCAGCATACGATTCTAATTTGGTAGAATTTAAATAAATTATCATGATGTTCCAAGCTTCGATAGGTTTACCTAGTTAAATGTTCGTATATTTTTCAAAATATATCAAATACCACACGAATTTCAGCTGGCGATTCTTTATTGTTTGAAGGAGAATTCTGTTAAATCTTAAGCTATTCTATAATGCTATGGTTTTCAGAGGAAGACTTTGATGATTCCTTATCATTACTGTGGAGTGTGTGAAGAAGATAGGGAATTTTTGAACTTTTTTATTTCTTTTAATTATTAAAATAAGTGTCTCGAAGTTCTTGTCAATTATATGATAAGCCATTTGTAGGGACAGACGCGAGGTTCCTTTCCAGTATTTTATTACTATTATATTGCGTTATTAAATAAGTTGTTTAAATCGTTAACTATTGTTATTTATTGACATTGACACCAACTTCAAACATATTATATTTATCGGCGCCAAAGCGTTAGCAAGCTTCCACATGACGTGTCACACACAAGTTTCATGTGTTATTCTGTTACTGTTTATCCAATCATTGAAATTTTAAAGTTATGCTTATGAGTTGATTTAAGTTTATAAAAATGATTGTAACTCATAATTATTATTAATCTAGATCAAAGACTACATGTAAAACAATTTAAATTCATTGCATGATTAAAAATGATTGTAAACTGATTTTGGTACCACGTGGTCATAACCAACATTTTTGTATGAATACGACTGTTCGACGCACGACGAGACACTTGGGCGCAGATCGTCGAACAGTACGGAGCTCTCAAGAAAATACAATAATAATTTGAAGAATTGAAGAAATTTTATTTCGAAGTACCTATCATGGACCCTACTGAAGTTAGTGACGTCAGCTATGCTGACGTCACACTTTTTAAAACCAACGAAACGGTCACCACCCCATTATATTTAATTTAATAAGTAACAGGTTTTATTAAGATGTCTCCCAATGGACTTAGATTGTTATTTATTGACATTGACACCAACTTCAAACATATTATATTTATCGGCGCCAAAGCGTTAGCAAGCTTCCACATGACGTGTCACACACAAGTTGCATGTGTTATTCTGTTACTGTTTATCCAATCATTGAAATTTTAAAGTTATGCTTATGAGTTGATTTAAGTTTATAAAAATGATTGTAACTCATAATTATTATTAATCTAGATCAAAGACTACATGTAAAACAATTTAAATTCATTGCATGATTAAAAATGATTGTAAACTGATTTTGGTACCACGTGGTCATAACCAACATTTTTGTATGAATACGACTGTTCGACGCACGACGAGACACTTGGGCGCAGATCGTCGAACAGTACGGAGCTCTCAAGAAAATACAATAATAATTTGAAGAATTGAAGAAATTTTATTTCGAAGTACCTATCATGGACCCTACTGAAGATGCTGACGTCACACTTTTTAAAACCAACGAAACGGTCACCACCCCATTATATTTAATTTAATAAGTAACAGGTTTTATTAAGATGTCTCCCAATGGACTTAAAAATATAAATTAATCTTAATATAACTTTTTGAAGTTGTTATTTTTTGTGTACCTTTATTTTTCAATTTTCAGTCTAAATATACTTACATACGTAACAAGTACACTATACAACATATTATTATGTTACCGTACGAAGAGTACAGTGATTTAAAACGCCACGTCTGCTCAAGACACCATTAAATCATTTCCGTCAACTGATCTCAATGTTATCCCAAAACTTCGCATCGTAAAGGAGTGCTGTTGCTTTCATCATAGGTTGATCACCATGATATGAGGACTATCCGGGAGTCCTCTCTGATAATCCGATGATCTGAATGATGAATTCGTTTTGCAATGTAATCGGTACCGATAACAAATAACTCAAAACAAGGTTGGGTTAGCTTAGCCGTTGAGGAGCGGCATTTGTGATCTCAAGACAAATTATCAGACATGAAAGACATGTACAGGCTTTGTTATGCGACTGGTACTAATAGTTCATACCTGAAAATACGGTAGACTTATTTTTGATTGTTGAGGAGCTACATTGTTTCTCTTCAAGGCACATCAGACCCTAAGGTAGTTTACGACGGACTGGTTTTGTAATATGTATGTTGTAAATAACAAATATTTTTAAAGACGACTAAATTATTCCGGTTTGATAAGCTGTTGCACTCTTTATCTACAGATATTATCATCAGATCCTCATTATATTCGAAGATGATCAACTACGAGTCATTCCTCCTACATTAAAAAATTATCAAAATCCGTTCATAAACACGAACGTAATAGCTGCATATATACAGAAGAAAATTACTTGCACCCCCGCAATAGAATCTCCTTATTGGAAGTTGGTTAAAAATAAAGTCGATTTAATGTTCCCTGGAAAGACTAACCTACAAATACTTTTAAAGTGGTAGCTTAGTGGTTTGAACGTAGGTCTCCTGCACGGGAGATCAAATTCAAATTCTACATACACTTTTAATTTTTTTAATGATGTGCGTGTAACAAATTATTTATCACCTCCATCGGTGAACGCAACTATTACGTGGAAACTTTAATAGTTGAAAGTTCTTTATATTTTTGTCAAAGTTGCGTGAAGTTTGTCAATTCGCACTTGATCTGCGAAGCCTAAACCTAAGCCTTAACTTAAGCCTTGCCTTAAGCCTTTTATAAGCCTTAACCTTATAGTATAATTTTTTTCTCCGTGCAGTTTGGATCATAATAGATAAGTCGGCTAGGGCGGTGAGCATGTTGCGCGGGCACAGCGCCATTATCGATAAAAACAAATGAGTCATCGAAGGTACACGACGGCGGTGCGGTATAAAAAGGGTGCTGCGATATTGTTATGATATGGTCATTGTTTGTCAATTGTTATGTAATTTGTTTTTGATCATTACCCCCACCTAATACCTGCATATTAATGCAATGCTAAATTAGTACATATATCGAAGAGAAAATAAGTGTTTTCGCGCATTCTTTCTCTGATTTTCTTTAGTCACACAATGGCTACTCCTTTTAATAAATACGTTGTTTTATCTATTTTTATTTCATTTTTATCACAATCCCACATAATGACAAAACTAAATATACTATCGATAATGCTTATCGACAACAATAATGCGCATCACTATGCCCGTCCATAAGGCCCGTGAGTCGGAGAGAGAGCAAAATTCTCGCTTCACTGCTCCGACGTTTTATGACGCAAACTGCACGGAGAAAAACATTGTACTATAGTCTTATATATGAATTGTAACGCATGATGACAACGACACGAATCCATTATGTAAATGAATCAATGTACAAATTCGAATAACGGAAATTCGCACTCATCAACGGTCTCCCCTGTTTTTTACCTTATTCTTAATCAATTTTCAATCCCACCTAATAGATAGTAAAGCGTATTAAGTTAGGAAACGACTATTCACTGTTGATTTGAAATCATCAACACATCACAAAAGATGGGAGTACCATTAAAATTTATTTATAATGACATTCAACCGTTAATAATATTTTTCAGGGTTCTTATACAATATCAGATAACCAAAATAGGGGGTTTTCCATTTTCAGCTTAGTAAAATGTTCGTCACACTTTGGTATACCGGCATTTCCATATCTCTGTAATAATAGTATGGTTGATCACCTAAAATTTCACATCAGGTAGGTACTACATCTTTTATACTTTCATCTTTTACACACCTGCAGGAAATACGCATGACATTGAATACTTATATTTTATTTAAAGCAGCATTTCAGTATCTTTTACGTATCTCAGACCTTCAATTTTTACATACTTTCAGTTTTTATATATCTACAGGAAATGCTTGAATACCTATTGGTTACAATTCAAAATATTTAGTGGTTTATTGGGGATCCGCATTAACTAGGGTTTCAGTTTTTAGTTTTTTGTTTACACTAAATAAAATAAACTGATATCCCTCGTTATCATCAGATCCAGTCCCAGAAGGTGAGTCAGGTCTGATAAAACTAAGAGACAATCAACAGAACTTTCAAAACGTTGCCGGTGAATTTTCAAACTAAATGTTACACAAATCTTGCCGCGACAATTATATTATGACGAAAACAGAGTTGGTGAAATAAGTGCAGCCGCTGTGATGAGATGCACGGACAAACAACTGTGGCAGTTGATTTTTATAAATAGACTAGCGACCCCCTTCGTCTTCGTTCGAGTTGATTAATTAATTACATATACCTAATTGTTCAAAAATTATATTTGGTTTTCTGATATTTTGTATAGCCTATCATATGCGCTATCACGTGTTCTCGTTTCATTCCGATTTTCATTAAGATTAGTCAATCCCTTCTTTAGTTATAACAGGACATACAGACCGGAAAAAAAATCAGAACGATCAAGTTGATGTAACTGAGTCCATAAGACGAATATTTATCATAAACATAACAGACAGACTCTACATAATTATTTATATAGTAGTATAGATTTAACTAATTCAAATTCAAATTCAAAATCATTTAATCATATAGGTATTTAGTAAATACACTTATGAACGTCATTTTTTGCTTCTACCACCGTTTCGAAAAGGTGCTTTAACAATGAGGAGAAGAAACGGCGAAAGAAACTCCTCAGCACATCTTTTAAACAGCATACGGTAATTACAAAAGTTTAAAGTTTAAACCTGTGCGGAACTGGTTTCGACACTAATTTTGTCCTGGCATCCTTGTCATTCATGTACTCATCTATACTATAATATCCTTTGCCTATAAGTTGTGTTTTAATGCGACGCTTAAAAGTTCCAATGGGCAACTCGCGTAACGAGTATTAAGTTAAATGACAACAAAAGTTTTGAATCACATACAGAATTTCTTGTTAGTTTTTAAACTAGACGCTTTAGTTTCATAGAATCCTTTATAAGATTTACATAAATACTCTGTAATCACATCTACAGTACAGTATGAAAAAAATCGTTTCCCGAAGCAAAGCGATTATCGAGTTTCGGGCTTAAACAAGTAGATAACTATCATATCAAATAACCTAACCTACCCCAATTTTAAATAATTCGATATTCAATACGAGTAGATATAGCACGATGAGCATTAATACCTGATCGCGATTTAATGATAACGAAGTTTAAAAGCAATATACATAAATTAATTTTATGTTTTATTTCAGTTCTTATCTATAAACGTTCGTAATAACACAATTTATAATATGTACCTATAATGTTGGTAAAAAAAAACTCAATTTTCATTAAGGAGCATGCACTTAAATCGATTTTGTCTATATTTAAAACACAGTCATAAGGAGGATATCGAATTGCGCATGTCAATGCATCCCACCCTCTTTGCAATCTTACCGCCTCACTCACCTATCCTAGGAAAGTACGGTGCCCAATCAATACAGCGGGAAGTATAAATGCGCATGCGGGAAATATTCAAAATTAATAGACTCCGCGACTGGCGCGACCAACGGACGTGTCGCCCCGCTAAAGTCGAGCACGGGTTTAAGTGATATTTCTAAGGGAAATTCGTGTTATTTTCTGGTGTCTATCATAATACTGGTGGCCGGTTACTAGATACGTCGGTTGAAATATCACTATATTATTCAAGAAACCGCCAGACGATAAGGAGCCCTTGTAATCATGCCTAAAGGCAACAAAAAAGCTGAGTCTCGTAGCGAGGAACGAGCGAAAAACTACCCAAATTTAAGACCTCGTCCAGAACGCGAATTGTTGCGAATCGTTAATCCAAGGTAAGAAAAATTGCATTGTTTCATTGTGATGTAGTATTTTATTGAACAATATTTATTATACATATAAAATATTGAACAATATTAAAAAATCTAACAACTATTATTTTGGGTTCTCTTGCGTTAATAAAAGCTCTTAATAACAGTTTTCCTAATATCTCCTTCAAGTACAGAAAATGATCAATTAGAATTTTATTATATGTATATAAACACAAACATCAGACAGGACAATTTTTTTAATAAAAAAATAATAAAAAAATTTGCCTCAATTCTTTTTTGCCGTACAAGAATCAATATTTCTTCATGTTATATGGGTAGAGAAAGGTTTAAAAATAGACGGAGAGAACCTTAGCCACCTACGGTTCAAAGCCACACATTTTTCTTTCCGATTTACTATAATGATTACTATATTCATTACTATTGTCTTGAGTTTTCTATTAATATTTATTTTCATGTGTTCAACAATTACACTACTACTACACTGCACTCTTTACAACTTTATGTAGTTCTAAAGGTCTGCTTCTCTGGTTACACGCAGTGCAAGTCCAAAGTATCGTTCATTTACAGAAAATACGCAAAAACATGCGTTTTTTAAATTAATGAAACACTGGCGATAATAGAGATTTGTCATATTACTTTTACCTATTATAAAATCACTGCTTAATACAATGATATAGGATATAACGATCCCGCTCGTTGGTAAGTGGCGGCGTAGCATCATGTGGCAATTAATAACAATGTACAAGCTTCGAGACGCCCTTCCAAATAACCCAAGAAGTTTTCTTGGAGTAGATCCGGTAACGAAGAGTTACTCTTTCAGTTTCTCAGAGGGCAAAATGTGCCATACAAGTCATTTTGTCGTTATAAATATGGTAGACCAGGTCAGAGTAGCATTACAGCTGCCGCTGACTACACGGACCACGTCCGTGTAATCGATAAACTGAAATACGGAACGAGTATTAATATACACCCCACAAATAATACACCCAAAATTTTGTTTTAGAAACTTTTTGATCTTCTACCAAAACTCCCAATAAAATTGGTTTAGCTAGTCCGAAAGATCACCTAGTCAAAGGGAATTACAGACAGGCATTCATTTAAATTCTTCAATTTCTTAAATCACTATGGTGCCCCCCTGGCTCTTTATATTCCTTCCCTTTTCCGATTAATTCGCTCAATAGATTACAAACTCTTAACATTGCTGGGATAAATACATATGTTATTACATAATATGTTTAATATTTTAGGACTACTTTAATATATTAAGGTTAAACTCAATTAAATATTGATTCTACTTCATTCGAACCTAGTTACGTAACTTAATTTATTCATTATTTGTCCTCAATAAATATTTTCTACAGTACCAAGTTAAACAGTTATATTATTTCAATATTGTATGCTATTTTATTTAACCACTTCTGCATAGAACATGTAATATTTTATTATGATTGAATTAATTTTAGCATGAATATAATATCGTCAAGAAATACTTCCTCCCCAATTACATATTCAAATATTTCACTGTATTATCTGTGACAAATACTCACAATTTTGATACTACTTATATATTTACAGTAATTTAGAATTTATTCGAAACAATTTAAATATGTATTCGTACAAGCAGAAAAGTGATACACTCAATAGTGAATCAAGAAATAGGCATAATTTGATTACATTAATTAAATGCGATATGATGATATCGCCTTTAAAAGGTTCAACGTTCTTTTATGGGACATGGAGTTCGTTTTTACAATAAGGTTCTAAAGTTTACACACACCTATTAAAACTTTTAAACGACGTGTTAAAGCACAGTTTATAGGTAAAGGATATTAAGGTAGAGATTAATATATTAATGACAAGGATGCATGGAAAGTCAACGCCGAAACGCCGAACGCCGTTTTCTCCTTGGTGTTAAAGCATCTTTCCGAAACGGTAGTAGAAAAATCTGTGTATTTACAAAATACGTAAATGCTAACTCTTTAGAGTTTTGAATTAGCATTTACCTTTTTATAAATTAGGAGCTCAAAATGTTTTTATTACTTTACGTCACTGAATCCAAATACCATTAAGGTATTTTCCGTATTTTTTTTTAATATAATTTTTTCCATTGATCTAACTTTAACCTTAGAGCTTCATTCAACTTTAATGCCATCCTGCGTGGTTGTGCTATATTATTTCATATGCTACGTTCTATAAATTTTGTATAATTATTATTGTTTATATAATTTTATATATATTTTAACTAGTTTTTAAAATCCTAATATATTGCTATTGAATTTGCCCAATATATTAATAGTTTCATAATTATTTTCTTATTTAGTCTATTTAAATATTCTTTCTATTTCTTTGTGACTGTAGAAGTATAGATTTACTTTAACAAATTTCTACAAAATTTTAATTCTACCCATATTTTATAAAAAATTTCCTTCCTTTTCTTTCTTTTTCCTTCATAAAAATTTTTGTTCCATTAATTTCATGTTTTAAGTTAAAGATTTCAATATGTTTAATGGTTCACGGTCATAGTCACTTCCTAGATCAATTCCGATATCTTTTGTTTGACTTGTTGCTTAAATTCTAACCTCCGTTCGTACAGCGGTCCATCTTCGTCTACATATTTTATAATAGACTTTTAAATTATCGTTTTTTATTCACGATTTTATTGGATCAGTGATTAAATTGTCTTCAAGTATATTAAATCTGCAATAATTCGCCAATTTTTCAAATCTACTTAAAATAAATTACTGAAGCTTTCCAGCTTTTTTTATGTTTAATGTTAATATATATTGTATTGTTCAGTTTTAAATTTCTTTTCGTTTGCATACGATGCAGCATCACCTAACGCACTGATGCTTTTGTACACTTTAGGTATTTTGTATGCTTTTATAACTAACCCCAGTTATTGACTTTTTTGGGTTACAGTAACAACTTAACAAAGAGTGGCTTCTATGTTACTATGTATAACTTCCATACTAATTAAAATATATTTTTTAACATCATTAATCATTTCGACTTATACTATATATTGATAATCAATCTTTTTTTTGCCCACAGTGAAGGGTTGGAGACAGCCGAAGCAGCGCTAGAGCGTGAACGCTCACTAATTAGATCTAGAATGATAAGATCTATAAGATCCGATTCAACTGCGGGCGAAGCTGAACATTCTACTGAAGGTCCCGCTAACAGAGAATCCTGTGATAATTCTCCTTTTAGATCCCCTGATACCGAGCCTGATTCTAATGATGAAGAGGTTAAGTCTACAATCAAGACTATAGAAGAAGAGTCTGAACAAAAAATTGACGATCAGCTTATTCCTGAAACCTCTATAATAATAACGAAAGTTCCTGATGCGGATTGCGAGGTTTCTATAAAAACAGTCACGGACGATACCGCTGTAGTTGAAAGAACTGATGCTGCCGCCCCTGCTGAGGATCAACCTTCCACATCCACTGGACCTGTAAATACTGAAAGTGCGATAGAACTCAAAATTGACCCCGATGCTGTAGAAGAATATGACGAACTCAATTCTATAGCTGTAGCCGTAGCGTCCTCTGAATCGGAGAAGGTTGATGAAGTTGCTACGAAATCCGATGAAGCTCCCTAACTAACTACAGACTCGTACCTCGCCACGTGGAATAATACCGCTTACGATGACGGACCGCCACTACCGCCACCGAGGTGGGGTCGGACCCATAAGCACCTGAATCTTACGTTAAAAACATATAATGATTTGTTATCTGCTTCCGGATATCTTATACAAGAAATAATATTAAAAAGACATTATGATTCCACTTGCAATCTACTGGCGATGTATGATACTTATGTTAGTAAATGTAAAAATGCTGGTGGCTATTTTCCACTGACTACTTTATATAAGAATTATGTGGCGCCAACTAATTTTATATCAAATACTTGTGTTGGTCAAGCTCAAGATTTGAGGAAAAGTCTGCGTACTCTAAACAAAAGATTTAGAGGGCTCTCAAGTGCATTTTTCTTGGCATCGTGTGAAGATAATGTGGATGATGTAAACACTTACGTGTCGACAGGCACGGGCCCACATGAGGTCACTTCCGCACTCAAGGGACACGTGGTTCTGGTCGCTCACATCAGACTTGAAGGACGGCATGGCGTGTTGCTATCAGATCCCGGATATCACTTACCGAAACTAGTAACCATCATGGAAGACGGAAAACCCCCACATACTGGTGATCATAAAATTTTATATGCAATTATGAATTATTAGGGCAGAACATATTAATATTAATACGTGAATACGTCATAATATTTTCATTATTATTATATTTACTTACACAAATGTATATAAAAAGATTGCACTAGATGCCTTTAAAATTGCCTTTGTATGTTGAACAAGATTTTCATTGTTATCGATATCATTCCATCGTTTTATAAGTAGTTCCTTCATTAATTTGCTAACAAAAATCGGAGGGCGTGAATCGATAAAAGGTTATGACTCCTTATTAGAATTGTTTTTACAACTAGAAGATGTTTCAATTCTGAAAAAAGTGGATATTAGCAGAAATTTAGTGTAGTAAGTACGGTGTGTGACAGAATATTTTCCACTCACAACTTCTTTAAATAAGGTTAATGATCAGTTGTAAAATTGAGCGTTGTAGAATTAATATAATAACTAGACCGATCAATTGATCGATTTCGGTTGTTTACAAACATAAGTTAAGAAAGAACCTATTAAATTTTGTCTATACTTACTTCTGTTCACAATTATGAAATAGGTATCTTGGTTAGAATATGTCGTTACTATGTGTTTTTGGTTCCAATCAATGTTCGACCACAACAGTACATAACAGACAATAGAAAATTTTGATAAGTCAGAACAAGAAATCCCGTAATCTATCTTAATTTTTAAACTTTCCTCCGAATAATTTTTACATTTTCAAAATAATATAGACATCATATTAAGAAAAAAATTAATTCCAATAGTATACTAGCCAAAACTGCCTTCGGTAAAATTAATTGATTCTCGTTGGATATTATGAATGTATAAAGGATTTAATAAATTTTCAGTAATATGATAAATATTAATGATGGCGGATATTTTAATCCAATGAAGCCATTATCTTTAAAGAATTTTTTTTCGGTTTTCATAAAGAACGTCAATTTCATGATGAATGAATTAATGAACAATAATGATGATGGTGAACTTTACTTACTTTTTTTTGCAACTGCTATACGTGGAAAGTAGCTATGAGATGTGTATACACCCAAACTCAACATAATGAAATGTACTTTTTTATTGCTACGCAAACGTTGTAAAACCTTGTTTCAGGCTGGTTCCGCCAAAGTTCCAAAATGGGATTCATCAAAGAGTTTATGTATGCTTTTCATCCAGAAAATTCTGACTATATTGTCTGGTACGAGCAGAAAAAATATCCCAACAAATGTTATAACCACACCAACTTGATATACGTTGCAAAACCTTTCCTAAACCCCGTCGAGGTTACAGAGCGAAGAAATCTTGTCCACCCTCTGAGGTAGGCAAATAGGATATTTTTCTGGTATACACAAATTCATTCTCAAAGTCTCAAAAATTTAATAAATTAAAGTCTATGTTTTTTTTGTAAATTTCTTATATATTTCTTTTTAAAAGAGGTTTGATGGCACGTGACTCGCAAGGAGAGGTGCGCGCTGGCATTTATTTTAAAGTTCGCTCGAAGAATGCTACCTTCACTTTAATCTGTCATATCGGAAAACATTGGACCCAAACAAAGCACAAATTTTCAGCTCTCCGCAAAAGATCTAAAGTGAGTATACAGAAATCAATACATCAATAGAATTTTGGCGAAGCGAATGTTAAAATTTTGGTCATTGAGGTTTTCGAATGAGCTTGTCAAATAACTGAATGTTTGTTTTTAATTCATAAATGCAATAAGGATATTATTGTTTTATGTATCTGGTGGACCATTTAAGATTTAAAAAATATGGTATTAAAATACAAGATTCGATGAAGATTGAATGATTAACCTTTTTTTATTTAGTAAAAGTATGTAGTGTTACCATATGTAAAATCATTGAGGTCATGGGAAAAAATCTAATATTATAAAGTTAACTGAAAATAGTAATTTTATATTGGAAATTAATTGCTTCAAATTGTATACGCCATGGATACGTTCAAATTAAAAATTTGCGTGTAATATAATTTTAATATTTCAAATCGTTGCTGGGCTTTGTAATATCCAATTTATTTAGACGGTTCTGACGCATAGTGGTAGAATTCTTAAGTAGGTTGGCTAGCCATTACTAATTTTTATTTGCCAGCGATACGTAAATGATTCTTTTACTTTTAAGGACACCCACAAACGGCGATACCTAACTTTATATGGTGGATAGTCTATTCATTTCTTACCTATACATATATTGACATAAAAAATGAATAAGTTCACTGTATTTTTAAAGCGATGCTGTGCTTTTATTACGGCCAAGGGAAGAGACAATAGTTATTTCGTAATATTCTATGTAATTATGCGCTAGCAAACGATTTGCCACATTTGTGCTGAATTATTACACATCTTTAACACTCGAATAACGTTCAGAAATGTAGGGACCTTGCAATCGTTTATTCTACAAGCAAAACGTTTATAATATAAAATCTCTAAAGCACACCTGATTTGGAAAAGTAGCGAAGCTGCCTTAATTTTAAACCACCAAGGCAGAATGCATAACTTTATAGACGCTACAAATATAATTTGTGACATATCATTATAGATTCATTCAAATAGCCGAAAGCGAGTGACATGCTCATGCGGTCCATGATCCTTTTAACTTTTATCCGGTTATACTTTGATTAAGTAATTAAGCGCTAGAGGCGATTTGATAAGCGTTAGATATACAGAGTTTATACCATCACTTGTCGTCAGCTAAATAAAAATATTGTTATACTTTTTGAGCACATGTGATCTTTCGATGACAATTTCATAGCGAACGTCAAAGAATCTATCAAATGATACATACAATACAATACCGCATTGCGAATGTTTCTGCTTATTCGTATTGTCTGTCTACCAATATGCATAATATATACATAATTTTATAAAATTAAAAATCAGCAATAGTTGTGCGAATCAAATCTGATTTGTTTTTCTCAGAAATGCAATACAAATATATTTTGAGACAAACAAACAAAATACAAAGAGTTATATCTGTTAAAGCAGCGAAATATTTATAAATACTTATTTCATCGATCTTAAAAGTTTGTTTTACCACGAATAAGCGTTTGTACACGTATATAAACTCATCTAATCCGAGAAGAATATCAGTTTTCTAGGGCCAAACAAAATGATTCACTTAACAAATTTACCGGATCAAATAAATAATATGCAACGTAAATAATAAATGAATGTAAGAAAAGTAAATCGTCCTTCATCTTTACCATTCAGTTAATAGCATCTGAGAATGGAACCAAAACCTTTTTGTTTTAATTTATGAATTTTCTTTCGGCATTTAAATTAATTGAATAATGCCAATTGACAACGTTGCCCAAAGGAGACGTGGTTGTTTGGGTACGCCTTTACGAGTATAATGGTATTACACGCGGGCCATTTCCCTATTGTCTGGAAGATGGGAAAGGTCATAATTCTCCCGAAGCTGGATAAGGCTCTTTGTTACCCATCTAGCTACTGCCCTATCACACTTCTACCGCCGCTGGTGAAGCTATTTGAACGGCTGGTGCAAAATCAGATAATGCCATCACATAATATAAGAGATGCGGTGTAGTTTCGATGCAACCGTTAAACTACACTTCAGGTGATACTGGCGATACCTCAAATTTGTAACCAGTTCGCAGACGAGACATGATCGGGGTCTTTTGGTCATTGACATTCGACCGTAGTTCGCGTTGGTTTCACAGTGGTTCTGCAGTGGTTTTGGTTACGAGTGCTCTTGGGAACGAGGCGCCTTATCCGATAGCGCGCGACTTCTATGTGCAGTTTATCACCGCACATGTGGCCCAGTGGGCACATGTGATATCTGACCACGCTGACGACTCGTCAGACAAGTTTAGTAATCGCATTACGATTTAGGTAATAAGAATTCTTGCTCAACATGGGGTCTCATCCTCTACCAGATTTTACTTCTTTCGAGTTCAAGTCCGGATAAAAAGGGTGACAATTAATGCCCATAGATCATACGCCCCACGTACCGCAATTAGACAATTTTAGCAAAAATGTAGGATTCGACCTATCGTAAAAGTATCAAAATGGCAACTGTATCGCAATATAGATATTATTCATTGATAATAATAATAATGAAATGGTATTAAAATATAATCAAGCTATCGGATATCCGAAATAAGAATATCTCCGAAACCGCATCCGAATCTGGTAAAAAAGTTTCAAATAATTTCGGATAGTGCAAGAGTCCAAATGAAATAAGCTTATGACAAGTTATCGCCGGCCGAGCCAATACACTGCTACTTGCATCGCTCTCATTTTTAGCCAGATTTTATTAATATTGTTTTAATGCTACGTTTTTTTCTGTGACTACAATACCACACACAATGCTTAGAAATACAGTAAAAGTATTACCTTGTAAATACATAATATTCTTTTTCCATATCTAATATCCGAAACTGAAATAATTCGAAACAATCGCATAATCCGAAATACCGACCGAAACCCGTAAAATATTATTCATATATCGATATCCAGATCCGAAAATACATATTCATGACATTCCCTATTTAAAATTATATTTGGTAACATTGCAAGCGATTTGTTATTAAATAAATAAATACAAATTTTGTATCATACCCTATTTGTTATACAAAGACGCCGTTGCTCGGTTTGCTATATATCTGCAAACAAAATTAACTCTGCGTAATTATTATGTGTATAGATTATGTTGGATTTAATTTCCGTTGAATCGTATTTAATTTATATTCAATAATTTCAGATGTCAGTGTATCTAAGAATTCTGGTGGAGAAAGCGAACGCCGAAATGGGTTATACTTTTGGGATTTTATTAAAACTCTTGAAACGCATATGGCGAGTATTGAAAAATAAAAGGTTTGTGAAAGAGCTAACTGAAATTGATAAGGATATCCAAGAGTGGCGCCAACACGGTGGTCCTGCGAAGCCCCTAAAAAATTAATAAATTTAAAGCTTCTTCTACATATTTATCAATTTACATCATTAGTATTGGTATTAAGTATGGAAAATAGCCCTGACATACATTAGTTAATCGTATAATATGAATGGTGGTAAATGTACAGTATTTAAGTAGTGAACTCTTTTACTTGAAAGTAGAAAATGAATGGATGTAGAAGTAGATAATTTTTAGGACTTTACCAACATATACGACAAAATTTAACGTCCAGCTGTCATCGTACGTAAATTTACGAATATAATAGAATAGGCATTTGGGTGGTAGCATCCTAGTAGTAATATATTCCGTGTATAAATAACATTACAATTATACATTAGATGTATTTTAATCGGTGATACTTTTTATGCTATTATTAACAGGAGACTGACAAAGTATTACATAAAAAGTATTGCATCATTATAATAATATTATATAATATAACCTATTATATAGTAACGTGTTGTCCAAATCGATTGTCAGGGCTAGTGTTGTTTAGGGTCAACCTTTCCAAAATAGTGGTTAAAATCTATAGTTTTAAGAAATTCACCAGGTCTAATAAATAAAATTTAATATTTAAACAACAATAATAATGGTTAGTAATTAGTTTATTCATTTATAATTATTAATACTAATAAATAATAAAACGCAAAAAATTTATAAAAAAATTCTTGAAGTTGAAAAAATAATTGTTACTTCGGCAATCGTGACTTCTCAACTGAGATTATGTTGCAATAGATTATTTATTTACATTGTTAGGAATTTTTAAAATCTGGGACCCAATAATTGAAAATTGGGAGTGGATTTTTATGGAATGTCTAATTCAATCCTGACGTATCCCGCTCCTACTTTATCTTACTATTTTTTATATGAATTTACCTCCTTTATTTATTAATATGAAGTGTTTGATCAATTTCTGATGAAAATAATGAAAATTTTGGATTTAAAATAATTAAGATGATTATAAATTAAGAAAGAGAGCTTTTAGAAACGGAATTTACTTCTATCTCTTTATTTATTTAGGTATAATTACTTAGTATTTTATACTTTTAAAAAAATTAAGGAAATTTATGGGAAAATATTGGCATCTCAATGTACTATTATCGTTTAATGATAATTATAATTTCCTGTAGAGAGAGAATTTTGTAATTTTTCCTGAATAGCAAATGATCGTATACACCTAGCCTAAATAACTTATTTTATTATATTTTCTATTCTATCATCCAACCTACAAGTATGCGTTTGTTTAAATTATTACATTTCTTAAGGTAAGCTTAAAACATAAAAATAAATGTTTGGGTAAGTTTTTGTGTTAAATGTTATTTAGTATACGTTAACATGGCCAAAACGCATTACATATAAGTCTAAGGGTTTTATTCCCGTTAGCTCTCTTTATAAATTTTTGGATTGCATGCTTGAAAGCATGATATACGTTTGTATCCAAAATTTTCTGCTTTATATCCAATTCAAAGTCATTCAATCATTTATGTATTTTGTAAATACACTTAAACAGGTAATTTTTAGCTTCTACTACCGTTTTGAAAAGATGCTCTAACATTGAGGAGAAGAAACAGCGAAAGAAATTATTAAACTAAACGTAAATTAAACTCACATTTTATTAAAATGTATAGTGGTACTACGCTAATGTATTTTATTGACATAATAATCAATACATATTTTAACATAACATTTAGGTAAAAGCATAACGAATAACGACAATGATCAATAATAAATAATGACAAGAACGCCCGGATTTAACGGTGCCGAAATCAGTTCCGCGCAAGTTAAAGCCTAATTTGTAAAAATCACATCGCATAAATGTATTTACAAAATACCCAAATGATTTTGAACTTGAATTTGAATACATATTTTAACTGACTGTGACTGATTAGTGTTACAAAAAGTAAATATTTTTGTAATGGTTTGAAGTAAAGAAGCATGTATACAATCTAGAATGGATTTAACTTAATTGATACGTAAAATTTACACAAGAGGGTTGGAATACCAAGACTGATGGGTCAGATTGATGGTGTCACTGTCTGTAAAAATATGGAATTAAAAACCACTCATAACTACATATCTTGTGGTGAGGTTAGATTAGATGATTTGTTACTAAAATAATTCAACACTGGTCTATAACATATATCTGGCTATACTATTGGAAAAAACTACAAGATTTTTAAAGATAAATCTAGTAGTAAATATTTTTAAGTACTCAATTTTTATTAACTTTTAAAAGTTACTAGATTTTAAGCGCAATTACGCATCTATTTCCGAGGGATTGTAAAAGTGAATTAATCACGAATACGAGTATGTATATCCAAAGTATTCAAATCCTTTTGATATAATTTTTAGAATTATTTCGTCGAAGATTTGATTTTTTTAAGTTAAATGTTTTAACGATATTAAATAAAAAAGATCTCGCATTTTTCTAAAATGTTTATTATTTTATTATATTGGATAGTCTTTCGAGTTTATTTTATACCACGGAAATAGGGGCAATTACCGTACTAATATATATAACAAAAATGTAACCATAGAAAATAAGTTTGTGTAACGAACGTACATATACTAAAATAAAATATTTAACTCCATTTGTTAAATTCATTCAAAGCGGATCTCTATGGCGAATAATTATTACTAATGAATCATTAGAGATTCAGCCTTCGAAAGTATCTAAATATATATTAAATGCGCAGAATAACACAAATAGATTCCTCCATCCACTTTCCACCCTCAAACGGCTCGGCACACGGCGCTGCCCTTTTGTCCTAAACATGCATCCGGTAAAGGCGATGCGTTTTGCTTCGTCATTTATGCTTATGTATTGAAATGCAATAATTAACTTAATAATGCATACGGCTTTCAATATTTACTTACCATATTGGTACGTAAATCACAATAATCCCGTATTCCAACACTTCTGATGAAACTATGTATGAAAACGATCTCGAAACAGGTTTGAACAAGTGACCGACGAGGTTCATAACGTGACTGACAGCGTGAAGAGTTCGACGTGCTTCAATAAATAACAGTGGGTCTTAAGCAGTCATTACAATCGAGAAGTTACATCCTTGATTAGGCTGAAACGTGCCTAGTAAATAATAGAAATGAATTAATTAGGTACAATTGATTGTGTCTTTAATTTAAAGTAAAACATTAGCATGTTTTGTAGATTTATAATCACAATACCGGGATGAGAAGATGATGATATACTCGAGGCATAATTGTGGTGATGCAATAACAATTATTGAAAACTCAAGCATTTACGACAGACGTCATGTATAAGCAATTACATAGAGTCATACTCATATCCCTTTTATAAGCGATGCGCGAGTTGTTTAAGCACAGTACCTGTTTAAACTAAAGTATCTCGTCGGTTTATTCGCTAATGTATGGGTCAACTTACCAATAATTAATCAGGGATAATCTTTTTACGATATTTATATTTTTTAATGTGAATAGCCGACAAACGAGTCACCTTATCAAGTGGTCACCGTCGCCCATGGACATGAGTAATGTATCAAAGGCATAACTAATGCGTTGTCGCCCGAGAAAGAAGAGGAAGGAGAGAAAGAATAAACTTCTTCAAATATAAATTTGTTTTCTACTTCTTTAAAATATGACTGTGCTACTCTATTTTTAGTATTCTTATTATACTATTTGCTGAAACTCTAAACGTCAATATAGTTTAATTTGTAACTGTGTTAAATAATCTCTTGGGCGACTTACATGGTTTAATAACATTCGTAGGTCATCGAAGGTCACTTATGGTCCAATCAATGTGATTCAGACCCCATTATCACTCGTTTCTTTAACTACGATAATAATAAACATTTTCATCGCTCATTTTAATAAATTGCTTAAAAGTGATAATGTAATATTAAGCACAAATATATATACATAAATAAGCCATCACAAATCGCAGAGTCACAACCAACTGGGATATCAGGTCGTGGAAATAAGTACGTAGTTACAGTAAAATATCCACATTGATAGGCAAAGAAGGAGTAAAAATAGTGAAGCATACAGAAGGTAATAAAAGATCTTTGAAAATGGTTGCGAGCATTGGAGTCAATTTCCAACCGTAATGTCCAATAGTAAATATTACTTACTTAATTGACTGAACTGTGTCAAGAGATATTACCGTATTATTGGGAATAAAACGTACTTAAACAAGTTTTAAAAACAGAAAGTGACGAGCTTATACCATCACATGAAAATTTTAAAGATACTATTAGCTTTTGACTAGTGACAACTAATAACATTTGTATATATAAAGTAATAAATATCATTTATCGAATAATAAAATTATAGGCTATTGTATTTAAATATTTCAAAGGTAAGTTTTATAAACCAATATTTTGAAAATCTTCGAGTTTCCGATGACAGAACTCCGTTCACAGAACTTGAACAGCTTCAGTAGTTTTCTGGCTTGGCTAATAAGCTTTTCCCTAAGTGATTAATTTGATTTGATTAGTAGTCACGCTAGCATTGTTTCATGTAATAAGCTGACAAACGAACTGACGGGTCGCCTGATGGTGAGTGACTACCGCTACTAATTTACGACCAAATTGAGAGCGAGGGACTACTTGATTAGTTCTCTCCGACTCTACGAACATAACCGAATTACTTAAAGCATTTGATCCTAAAAGATGGATGGTGGGCAATAGTAGCTAGGCTGGTAAATAAAGAACCTCACCACCAGTTGATAGTGAACCCGTTTGCCGAGCGTACGGTTCCGGGGTCGATTCCCGGCCGGGGCAGACGTTTACGTGACAGATAAATGTTTGTTCTCGGGTCGTGGGTGTTTGTAATGTCATATTTGTGTACATACATATGTTCATGCCACTCGAAACACAGTTAATACTAGTGCGGGGCGGTGAGTGTGTAAACGTTTATTATTATTATTATTATTATTATTATTATTATTATTATTATTATTATTATTATTATTATTATTATTATTATTATTATTATTATTAAACTCAAATGTTGTAATGTGCTAAATTACCTTATAAAGCGATGCCTAGTAGTGTATTCAGGACTCACACTAAGCTACACTACTTACAGTGTCCTGGTATTCGGTAGCGAATTGATCTACATATACTACTATATAAATCTGTAATGTCCGTTTGTCTGTACATTCCATTTTTAAACGGCTTCATTTAAGTTGTCCTGTTTGGATCAAATTTACTAGTTGAAATTTTGACAGATTGACCTGATCTTTGGTACCCGTAGTTCTGATAACAATACATTGCCGCTACACATTGAAATGCAGTTGTAAATTAATAAGCTTAAGGGTTACTATTGCCGAAGCGTAGCGAGTGCGGAGTCGTATCTACACATTAATAAGTGAAGAGAAACAATTCTACCCCCTTTTCTCCTCTGTTTGTTTTGTTTTTATTTTGTTTGGTAGCTATTCATGCCATTTACGGTTATCAATGAAAAACAAAAAACAAAAAAGTTTTAACAAACAAAAAAAGAAAACCAATATAAAAAGGGAACAATGTAAATTCTCGATCCTAAATAGGCAAAGACATAATTTTAGTATATTTTTCTCTTTTCTGTTAACTAATTTTATTTTTTGTTTTATTTAATAACTATTGAAGGACTCGTTATTGTCAACAAAATAAATTGGACATAATATATCAAATTAAGCTTTCATTATTTACGTTCCTTAAATTTGCGGAGGAAATTTAAAGGGGATGAATTGTTATAGATTTAATACTGCTACAATGAAATCAACTCCAAGAGTTTATTTATATTATTTATAAAAAAAAGTGAAATACAAAATGCCGATGATTTATATCTGTCAAATCTATATTAGTCTGTGGTCAACATTTGCCAACGTAGAAATTGTTTCATTCGTATTTTCAAGATAAATAAAAAATTAATGCATGATGACTGATGATATTTGTACATACTTGCAGTTGACGTAATAAATCAAAGTATACATATATTGTATCTCATGTTTACTAAAAATGTAATAGTTAATTATTAAAGCATTTCATATCATCATCATTATCATCATGAACCGGAAGACGTCAACTGCTGGACATAGGCCTCCCCCATAGAACGCCATTTAGAACGCATCTAATAGAACCGACAACCAACAGGGAGCAAACCGGAAGAAGTAGCGTGCGACGGCCCCCCACTACATGATACGACGACCTCGTCAGAATTGCAGGGAACCGCTGGATGCGGGAACCAAGTATTCCATATAGAAAATATATATTAAAAAAAGGCTAACGTTGAACTTATGCCTAAAAAATCACTATCACTTTCATTACACACACCTACGATTTTATTAGCATCGCAAATCTTATCAGCTTTTGTCGTGTACCAAACATATTAAAGTAATTTACCCCTACAAAAGTACGAGCATTAAACAGTTAAAAAAAAAATTAACTATTGAATCGAAAACCTTTGCATCTCTGATTAAGTGAAAAGAAAAGAATAAATCTCCATTATTTAATTATTGCAGAACAGATAAACCTCAATTTGAGTATTTGTGCCAATTTAACTTAATTTTAAGTTCACTTTTAATTTTATTAATATTGTAATATTGATCATATAATAATGAATTCTAATTTTAGCGCGTCTGTCTATATTAGCGCTAATATGTGCAAATCAGTTACAATGTTAATTACCTACTGAATTTACGTACTTCGTAGGTACTCAACAAACCAATGACCAAGCATTTGTTTACCATAAAACGTTAAGTGTAAAATTAACGTAAGACATTTAATGCGGTTCATTTACACTTGGATTGAAACTAAGAAAGAAACATAATATACTGTATTGTCAATAATACCCTTTACAAAATTAACAATAGTTCTCAAACAACAGTAGTCTCAAGACTGTCTAGGCAGGTTAATGACTCTGGCATATTTATACAATGTCATACAAATAAA
Source organism: Megathymus violae (assembly GCA_003671415.1). Lineage (NCBI taxonomy): Eukaryota > Metazoa > Arthropoda > Insecta > Lepidoptera > Hesperiidae > Megathymus > Megathymus violae. The sequence goes on along the minus strand of PDGT01000161.1, from coordinate 18,756 downwards.
ATTGAAGTGTCGGTCTGTTTATAATTTCCAAATAATTGCATTTTGTCTAGTACAGTAGGTCAAATATTTTTAAATTTGTTTTGCCCATCTGTAATTCTCTTTGTCTGGGATAATTTTTTGAATTGCTTAATCATAGTACGTATAATCATATTCAGCATTTTCTGTATGTACTTACATAAAAACTGAGTCTTGAATACCGAACGGAGTACCGAACCCCACGCAATCACTCAAACTATTAAATATATTGAAATACCATCATGGCAAAACATATTTAATGTGACGGGCATTTTCTGAAGGTATATAAAATGTAAGGTCTGAAGTAACTTTGTCAAAACCTAAGGGCTATCATACAGTCAAACTATGACAGATTTTGTTTAGATTTTTTTACATTTTATTATTATTTTATAGTTTTTCTTTTTGAAGTCAGATGAAATTTTTTATAAGGCTTTTTATTTCCTCATTTTTCTTGTTAATATGCATACATGATAATTACAGTATTAGAAAATATTATTATGTAATAGGAGGAGCAGTAATCATTACGGACGATTAAAGTAAAACTTGGAAATATATACCACTCTTACTTTTTAAAGATTTTTCACTAATGTATGAAAGTAATTGAAAAAAAAATGTTTAAAACAGCTCAGGTCAATATAACCTCATTAAAAATGCTATAGAATGTAGCAAACGTCAGTGACTTTTTTAAAAACGTAAACGATTTAATAATCACAAACATAGTTATGTAAATTAATAAATGCACCCAGAAATTTTCAAATATTCTCTATAGCCGTCAAAATTGTTATTATTAAATTTTATTTAATAAAAAAACAATCGAATAGATTACGGTGTTTGTAACTTGTTTGTAAACAGTGGTAATAAATTCCACAAACTATAGACTCTATAATAATCTCTAAACTTTTGTTTTAAGGGGGAAAACCTTTAAAAGGTACCCGGTGTTGTAGGAGCGACACCGGATTATGTAGGATTTTTACCGCACTAAACCCCCCTCTGGTGGCCTTCCTCAGCGACATGTACAGGACTCTGGGATCTTCAACGGAACGCAACCGGAGTCCTGAGCACGTGGCCCGCCGGGCTCTGCTCGTGATGAGTCTCAGCTCATACGGCGCCTTACGACGTTATGCGGCCACGTATACCGTCATCCTTCCCGGGGTCGCTGACTGGACGGTTTGAAATCCCACCCTCACCGCTTACAACCCCGGAAGCCCCCTTTTAGTCGCCTCTTACGAAAGGCAGGAGATACCGTAGCGCTATTATAGTCCCGAGCTATAGGGACAATATTCTATAAACTACTGAACGATACTTCCGCGTTTAATGGACCCAAGTTATGGACATGTTAGAGGTGGTAACATACGTTTCTTACAAATTTTAAACAGATTAGGAAAACATATATCTATCTATACATATAATAAAATTCTAACTGATAAATTTCTGTACATGAACGACATAGGAGAAAAAATATTATTGGGGCCCTTTTTAACACAATATAATCCAAAACAATAGTTGTTAAAATTTTTATCTGTTTGTCTGTTCGTCTGTGTGTTTATTTCCGCTAATCTCAGAAACGGCTTAACTGATTTTGTTCTGGTTTTCACTAATGTATTGCAGTAAGTATCACTTAATACTTAAAGTTTGTTTCATTGCAATCCGTCCATAAATAAAAAAAGTATGAATTAATATATGTATTTGTAATTCATAGAACGAGAAAAACCCAGAAAAATGCAGCAGCCTTGCTCCCGACGCTTTCGAGTTCTAAATCAATCGAGTTGATTTCGATCATATGTCATTTTCGTACTTTCGAATGTCTAAGCTAGCACACGAATGAACGGTGGTTCAAATTGGAACTAAAAGTCGGTAGCATCGAATAAAGATCGAAAAAGCGTACTCCCTACACTTTCTAACAGTCGTCTATGAAGGAGCAGGATCGAGATCAAACGTCAAAATTCACGGTAACAAAAAAGGTTCTTGCGTTTTTTAAAGTTTGGCTCACCTTACATCATTATTTAATGTTCTGGATGACGCGCGTATAGACATTCGAGAAAAGAGAAACTTTCTTAAAATGCGTCGATATAACTCTCGGGCACTTGCAATGAACAGTGAAGAATTCCAGAGAAATTATCGTTTGTCCAATGAGTTATTCGACGTATTGGTGGATGAGCTTTCCACCATCGTGAAGAGACCTACACGACGAAGTGATACTTCTATGAAATGCAAAGTCAGTCTCATATTTCGTGGAAACAACAATTCATTAGTGACTTTCTTTGTCAAATAATATATAGTGTCAAACTAAGTATTTTTCAGATCTTGATAGCACTATCATTCTTTGCTAGTGAATGCTACTAGAGAACAGTGGGCAGAGCATTTGGTACAGTCACGTCTCAACAGCCTTTGTCCAAATCTTTAAGGGAAGTGTTAAAAACATTATACCACAAAAATATATTGGCATAATATATAAGGTTTCTTCAATCACCTGAAGAAAGGAACATCATAAAAAGAAAGTATGTGATAAAAGTGAATATTTCAATATATTCCGCGACGTCACTCAGTTGAGTTCCGAAATAATGCGTCGTTTTTAGTATATCGATAATGATTTAATAAATAATTAGTTTATCTGAAAAATATATACAAAAAAAAACACACACACCCGTTTTTAAAATTTGACGCCAAATATATTGTCAAAATAATATAATAAATTCATGATCACAGATTAGTTAATAGTAGTTGTCAAGATACAGATTAGTTAAAGTGAAGTTGAATTACTTTTCTCAAACGAAAACACAATTTATATTCATTTCTCTATCAAAATTAATATGAACAAATAGTGAATATAAAGTTTTTTAAATCAAGCTATTAAATTTAGCATTTTTTGAATATTTATATGTGCAATATCCATGTACTTCTCGCACTTGACAGTGACGTCACTAACCGGATACACTTAACGACGCTGATAACGTTCGATCGTAAGTCGATCTTGATATTCGATTCGATTTGGTTCGGGAGTACGAACTTTAGATCGAGTCCGAATTAGAAACAAAATCAAAACCAAAATGTTTTCGGGAGTAAGGCCCCAGATTCAATCTTTTATCTTTAAGACGAATATTATAATAATCTATACTAATAAATAAAATTGGAGTGTCTGTTTGTAATATTAAAATGTGTATACGGTACATATACCAAAATAACATTTTTTACTATTTTTGTCTGTCTGTCTGTTTGTTCAGGCTAATCTCTGAAATCGATCGATTGTGACGGGACTTCCACTGGCAGGCAGGTAGCTGATGCAATAAGGAGTAACTTAGGCTACTTTTATTTCTACTAAATAACTTTTTTGTTAAATTCCACGCGGACGAAGTCGCGGGCACCACTAGTGCATAATAAAAATGACATCCCTACAAGAGGACTCAATAGACGCAATAAGTGTTGCGCATCTGGATAACAACAGTCTTAAAAAACTAAAACGGAGTTAAAAAGACGAACATTAGGATTGCAGCTAAACAAACACCAATTAAAAGAATATTAATTTTTCCCGTACCTTTTTTCAATTTTTTTTTAATATTCAACTGCGTAACAGAGCATGCGCCAACTATGAGAATATTGATTTCTCTGTAGCGAAGCGATTACTTGACGGCCATTTTGTGATGTGGCGGTTTAAGTCGCTTATATTTCCCCACAAAGGCTGTGCCATCATTAAAATTGATTCGGCACCCTCACAAATTTTGCGTTTGTTGACGTTTTATGTCCAACACCTTTACAGTTTGAATATTTTACCGTGTAGTAAATCGGCAGTTCAGTTAAAGGCTGTGGTGGGCTCGGTGAAAATTCGTATAGTACAAGGGACCTCGCCCACTAGTAGCATCCGGCTACTAGTAGTTTTTACTAGGTAAGTAAATATTGAATTGTGGTAGCATAGTATTTACATAGTTCTTATGTTTTTCCTTAGCGAACGAAAATTAGGATATCGCTCTTCGATGAGTTCACAACAGAAGAGACCTAGATGTTTTTAAGGATTTCAAAGAGAGACTGTGCAATATTTGATAAGCAGGATTGTCCAATAATGACGACTACGGTCTTAATCGTTTTCGTCCTAAGAGGAGACCCATTAGGGGCTATAATAAAAGGAATATTTATGATTATTTTATCCCCTATCCTGTTTAGTTCTGTGCTGGTGAATAATCGGGTTAGTGGGAACTCCAATACCAAATATAATAATCCACCTGAAACTGTTTTAAGGATTCAATCGATTAATATTTTTTTTATCTTTTTCCACTAAAGTATTTTCCGTTTGTCAACAGGAACGATTGTGAAAACAGCGAGACGGCGCTGTCTTGGGAAAATATTTTAGGGCGTTTACGTCCGCACATGTCTCAAGAACCAGAACCGCATCAATCCTTTCTACATATACTGCTGAGGACTCTGCTGCGGGTAGCAGTGAGTTTTCGCCATCAAGGCCCGATGCTACCTCAGCTACGTTTTTCACCCAACTTCAGGGCTGATTCTCATCTCCCTGATTACTTACATTTCCCGCTATATCCACTTGTGGCTCCACCACCGCGATGCTCTTCGAACTCTCCGATGCATATGCATCGCCGATTAATCATTCGTCTAGATCGTGAGGCTCCTTACTACGGCGTACGCCGAGTTGCACAATTGCCAGGTCGCCGTGGAGCACCCTATGGAAGACGCTGCTGTCGGCGGCTGCGATACACAGGATAGATCTTGACACTAATACTCGGACCAACGCGCTCATGTCTCTTCTGAACATGTTACAAGAACCACACAAGTTCCCTTTGCTGCAGACTACATCAGGAAATGAGCGCCTTAAATACAATTGCGGTTTGGGAGACCATTTGATATCGCTACGAAAGAGGAAAAAGTTTACTTATAATGTTTTAAAAAGTGTTTAAATGTAATTTATGTATGTACTGAATCACTCATAACCACGAGCTCTTTCTTCATGATCTTCGAACCCGAAGAACATAAAAATATGGTAGTATAGCAGTAGGTACTTTATGTGTAATATTTATCACAATGCTATTTGAATGTTTAGATCTTCAACCCGCTTAGATCCTTACAAAAAAGCTTAGAAGAAATTAAGTTTATCAATAATGTTAACAACAAATTCGAAAAAAAAAACGATGCATCTATGTATATATGTATTACAGACTTTAAACCGGACCACCAATTAGTACGTTACGTTACATCCATCCATGATATACAGAGTTTACATAACCTACATTCTCAAATATTTGTTTCGTTCTACATTCTCAAACATTTGTTTCGTGTATTAGTGTGAATACTAGAATTTCCTGACGTAAAATAAAATGACGATTTGTACTAAAAATAAAAGCTGATAGATATTAATGCTCTATCAAAGTATTAATAAAAAGTCAAGAAAGTTCAACGAAAAGAAATGCTAAATTAATAAAAATAAATTATTATTGTGTATATCCGAAACCTACGCAATGACACTCTTAGTACTTCCTTGATGTATATGTATACATTTTATAAAGTTAAGTTTAACAGCTTGATTATTCTGCGCACAACGATATTATTATTTTAATGCATGCATGCAATATATAGTAGTCTATTTGGAATATTCTTTACGAGAAAGTGTTCTTTACGAAAGGGATTAGATCTAGGAAAGATAAAATATTTTACTATGATATAGGGAAATGTGCAGCTATTCTTCTGGAATAAGTAAATAGGGAATGCCCAAATTCAGTATTAAAAATGCTGTTGGGAGTTAAGGTGGCTTTAAAATAAACAGTTATATTAATTTGGCGTCATATATTTTAAACTATTTACAATAAAAGGAGCCTTGAGCGAATATTTTTTGTAAAACTATATTACGTACTAGCAAATGCCCTCGTTTCGTTACGGGTTAACTTTAAAAATAGCACCTGCATTTTTCTGGGGTTTTCCCGTTCTGTGAATTAGAAATACATATATTAATTCATAACTTTTTTATTTATAGACGGATTGTAATGAAACAAACTTTAAGTATTAAGTGACGCTTACTGAAATACATTAGTAGAAACCAGAACGAAATCTGTTAAGCCGTTTCCGAGATTAGCGGGAACAAACGCACAGACAATCAAACAAAAATTCTAACAACTATTGTTTTGGGTTCTATTGCACTAATAAAGGCCCGTAATAATATTTTTTCTCATATATCGTTCACTTATAGAAAGCGATCAATTAGAATTTTATTATTAATATAGATATAGATAAATTTATTTCAATTTTCCCCCGAATAAAAAATCTAACCGTGGTCCTCTATGCTGTTATGTATATTTTAAAGTTTAACTGTCTTTTAAGGTTGTAGAAAGTAGTTAGCCAAGAAAAGACTTAACAGATTAATGTTTGTAACTCTATTTCATTTAAATGTTTTAACTACTTCAAACCTTCTATGACATATAAAATCAAGTCGTAATCTTTTTTGCTGTTATAAACTGTCAAAGTTTACCTATGAAACTATACTAGAAAGTAGTTAGTCAAAAAACTTTACAGATTAATGTTTGTAACTCTATTTCATTCAAATGTTTTAACTACTTCAAACCTTCTATGACATATAAAATCAAGTCGTAATCTTTTTTGCTGTTATAAACTTTCAAAGTTTACCTATGAAATTATACTAGAAAGTAGTTAGTCAAAAAACTTAACAGATTAATGTTTGTAACTCTATTTCATTTAAATGTTTTAACTACTTCAAACCTTCTATGACATATAAAATCAAGTCGTAATCTTTTTTGCTGTTATAAACTTTCAAAGTTTACCTATGAAATTATACTAGAAAGTAGTTATTCAAAAAAACTTAACAGATTAATGTTTATTACTATAGTATATGTTTTTTAATTATATTAACTTTGGCTCGTCTAGATACTACAGCCGTGCTCTTGCTAGTTATTATATTTGTAAAACTTACTGATTTTTGGGATTTTAGAAAGTAGTTAGCCAAGATGAGACTTAAATAGAATTTTTTTTGTAACTACATATATTATGTAATTTACATTTATTTATTCTACATGTTTAACCATAAGTTGTTGTTCTAAAGATAATCAGATGTTTTAGTAATTCAATGTTAATAGATGTTAACGTAATGCAATACCTATTCATGAATAAAGTTATGATTATAAAAAAATACTATTAATAATTACTTGTACTCGTACTATTAAATAAAAGTTTGATGCAGAATCCTAATAAATTTATTCGAAATCTTAAACTACCTTATTTATACAACCACTATCTCCTAAAACTCGTTGTCATAAAACCTGGAAATTAAATTGTAACTCTAGTTATATTTGACTTACTAAATACAATTACAGACTCTGAATTCTTATATAAATATGGGGAAATCATCAGACTTTAGTACACTCATAAACATAAAAAAATTTATTACCCGACGCATACATATGTCAATAACAGGATATCTCTCTCCGCTCGAGAGACACGGTGTTGGGGAAATAATATTGGATTTACTAGGTTAGGCTAGGCTACAAATTTTTGTTTAATTGACAGAAGCAAATAAGCAATTTAGAATAAGGTGCACAATTTAGTAATAAATCGTTCATATTGTTTCCGTGTTATGAATTATATTAGAATTAATCTAATTCTCAGTTGTTAAGGAGTCATTCTTTCAGAATAAAAAATTAAGTATAATGTATTTTTTTTTAATAATATTTCTGAATCATACTAATCTAGTCCTAAAACTGGAATTTAGGATGACAGTGCACCTTTCATAAATTTCGTTTCAGCCCATTTCATTTATATGATATACCCACGTATTTTGTCTTTGGAATTTACTTTGAGTTGATATCAGTTATTTTTTCCCTAAAGTCTTTTTATTATTCAATAAAAGAATTTTTTTATATCGTCTGCAAAATATTATTGAGCTCCTTGCCGTTAAAAATAACCTAACAGATTGATATGAAATATCAGTGGTAGACAGATTAGTATAATATATGTACATTTCTCGACATTCTGTAGAGATCAATTACGAAATATTAATTATTTCATATAGTGAGAGTTCACTGAATTCATGGTGTATAAAAAATAAAATTCGTATTGTCTTCAAATTTACTGGATAAAGAACATGACGTTATTCGTTTTTACTAATTTTGGGCTGCTGAGGTTATTTCTACAATGTACATATATAATTTCATTTATCCATTAAAATAGTTTGATATTATCGACTTTTTTAAACGGTAGTAGAAGAAAAACACGACGTACAGAAGTGTACTTACAAAATGTCTAAATTATTAAATGATTTTCAATATGAATTTGAATTTGGCTATACTACCATAACTAAAAGCACTATTCATATATACTTATAGTCATATATCATAATTAAAAACACGTGTGAGTATGTAGATGTTTTATTTATAACTGTTATAGTGATATGAATGAAATTAAATACTTTTCATATTCATTATATGTATCTAAGAGTTACCTACTACGTAATTCTATGCTGTACCGAGGATATAGGTACTACAAATACAATGCCTAATTTCCTCTTATATAAACATTAAATATTTCTTTGCACATTTACATTGAAATAAATTATTAATACAATAATATTAATACGTACGTAAATGAAGTTTACAGTTATTAAAACGATTTATGAGACGAGATGCTAAAACACTCTGAGTATTGTTTGTTTGGCGTATGAAATGTGATTGATATCTGTAAGATATTTACGGAGTGATAATAATATAATTTTTAATATTTTAAATTATTGAATGTACAGTGTATTAAGGTTGACCGAGGCACGGCTGCAGCATGCAGAAAATGTGATTGTATGGAAAAATTGCCATTCAATATCTAAAATAAAAAGCATTTATATAATAAAATAAAATAAATTAGATAACGGAGATAGATAGAAAATGGAATTTTTATCAATGCACTTACATTCTATAGACTATAATTCTTTTGCTAGAATAGAATCGATGATTACTTTGAAGGTCGTTGACGATCTCATTAGTACTGTGATTGTTTTTTTCGAAAAATAAGTTATCTTAAAGATTTAACATACCTTTTAAAACTATAACATTTTGTTATGTAATTTAACTAAATTAGATTTGAGCAATACTTAAATGATTTAATAACAAAAATAAGTCTAAAAAAGTACAAATACTGCAAATGAGGTTTTTAAAGTTTTTTTTTTGTATCTCCTTGAGATTAACTTTATTAAATTTAATAATGAAAGAAATTAAAACTTCTTGAATTTTGATTGAAAGATGAAAATTTTCTGGAGGTATCCAGGCCATATCGTTTTGAAGATTTTCCTTTAACACACAGATGGTTATATCATCATTTTAAAAACTCTCCTTCAATGTTATGATAGCTGACGGAATATTAGATTTAGTGGTTCTAATGCACCTAAAAATCACCTAGGCGATTTAAGCTCATGAAATATTTAATTAACTTTAGCGCAGTATTCACCTCCAACTATTGCAAATTAAAATATTTATTTTATATATCTACAAATTATTTTATGTATAGTATACACGAATACTAACTCAAATTAAACAATCGTCATATTACTGCAGTACATAGAAATTGTTCACTCCAAAACAAATTTCTTCCTGCTGAGCTGATTTGATACAAAGTCAAATTATGGGTGAACAAAAAATAATATAATTAGCTCCATTAACGAAATATATAATAAAACTACCTTTCATTATGGCAAGTCCGTTAAAGATATCGAATCTTCAAAACATATACAAAGCAGTAAAGCGACAAATAATGTTATACTGATATACGCATATATCACAAAATTGCAAGAATAACATTGTGAGTTTTCGTCATTGTAAGCTATGTGTACAAACGGCATTATGATGGTGGTTACTTTACAAACAAACAAACAAACAACAGAATAATTATCTAGTTTGAAGACAAAGATAATCTTATTTTAAGATCTACAAAGACAAGGGTATATGATATCAACAGGATCAGTTAAATAACACGAAATAGAGATGCAATAGTAAATGTTAACAAGCAGCAGACATTCACGAAGTACCTGAAGCTTTAAGAGGTCGAACTTATATAGTCTTGAGATAAGAAGATACTTAGGTATTTAAATTATGCATACACTTTGAATAATAAGGTTAACTAATATGACTAGAAGATTACAGTCTTCTTAAAGAAGGTTTAAATGTAGTGTACATTCCACGAAGAAATTGACGGTATATCCATCAACTCCTTCAATACGGGATCTGGAACAATAAACAAATAGGTTATTTGGAATTTATTCCAACGGAAGTGGTGGAACTCGAAGTAGTTTTTATTTTCGTGTGTGCAGCCATAATTCCGTTGTTATGAACTAATTCTGATGATTCTTTTTAGTGTACAGACGATGGCCTTAAGTTAATTTCCTTTAAATATGGAGAGAATCTGATGATGCATTCTGGTGATAAAGGATGGAATTTCTTAACAGACGGAAATATTTCAGCCGCGTTGAAAGATAATTGCCAAAACAAAGGTAACGTTAACAGCAGTCAAACAGATTGTTGATAGATAAGTACGCTAGTTTACGCTATTTCATTAGTATTGTTACGTTTCAGGATATGCGGGTTCTAAATACGCCAAAGTTGTTTTGCAGGTCCTTTATTACACTTTAACATTAATAAACACTTATAAATCGCAGATATTTCGCTTCGTAGAGAATTCTCTTCGCTTTTGTATTGGAGATCCAAATGAAACACTAGCTGCCCGGCCCGTTGCTTATAATGATTTCCGGGCCTTCCAGAACTTTCTAAGCCCTTTCGCGTCAAGATCCTCGTAAAGCAATAAAACCAGGTAACAATGTAAACGTGTATTCCATATTTGCCCCTTTGCGCAAGACATAGCACGCGAGAGTCACCTTATGTGTTCGAGGTACTTCTTATCAGCACCTGGTTTTTATTGCTGCTATTGTTTTCCGCTAAACCTTCCTAATGTTATTAAATTCCTTTGCCAATTAAGATGTTTAAATCGGTACGTATTGTTGAGTTTCAAGTTTCGGAGTAATTTCAAATATTTGAATGCATGGAATAATATTTTTTAAATGTATTTTTTCTTTTTAGAAAAAAATTGTACATTTTTGTTTTTGAAGTACATTAAATATGATATAAAAAAGCTACTTATATTAATTTTCAGTAATAATTTTAGGTGTATTTTTTCATAATTCCACGTTATATTTTCCGTAGAATAGTTATATTTTAGGCAAAGGGGTATTGTTTTAAGGTATTCTTATAAATACAGTAAAAAAAAAATTAAAGTGCCTTGTCTGTGGATTCAAATAAACTACGTTTTGTCAAGTAGATGCGTGTTAAATTTTTGTCTGCTAGTCTAGCTAGTCTTCGGAATGGCTAAACAACCGATTATAGCGAGACTATCATTGGAAGATAGCGAAGTTTGTAGGACAATATTTAAGATGCATTTTACTGACTTTCTAAGATTGGATCTGAACATGACCACCCGATTTTGATGGAGTATCAACTAATTTTATATCACAATATCAATTAAAACTTCTGATATAAGATGCAGGATAGTATCAACATTGGGTCGATAACTTCATTATCATCACATGACTCAACCATAAAATATCCCGTTAAGTATATGGTCGTTCTCACACAATAAGAAAGCTTGAAGGTTTGAAGTTCAATCAATCAATCGTACTTTTATAATCATATCCAGCATTTCATATATATATATATATATATATATATATATATATATATAAACTGCAGGTCTGGAATATTGGATGTGAAACCCTAGTAAATCAAACAAAGTATTAAACATATTCAAGTTCTACCGGAGGAAACATATTTAATATGATGTGCATTTTCTAAGAGTACGAGTATATAAAGGTCTGAATTACCTCATGTGGAGCCTTATGAGATCACAGACTTATGGTTTGAAGTTCCGGATGTGAAAACCGAAGGGACCAGCAAAACTATTAGAAATATCGAAATGCCGCCATAACAAAACTTATTCGTTACGATGAACATTTTCTGCGAAAATATTAATATTGAAGGATTGAATGACCTTATTACTGATATCCGTTGAACTCACACATTTATCCACGTCGCGTTCTGCTGTTAGCTGGACCAAAATACCGGGCTCCTGGGGGTGGCACAAATGCAGGACGGCCCTCTCTAGGGATCATCAACGGGGGGTACACTAACATATAATGCGGAGATGGTGGCGGTGAGGCTGAAGGAAGCGCAGGAGGATGTGGCCAGAATCTAGCCGCAACTGACTGTAGCAGCGGCTCTAGTAAAGCCCTTAGCAATGAACGATTCGTCGGCTCAAGTTGAGGTTCAAAGGGGCGTAAGCCCCACAAAATCCATTGCCATAATTTCGCCGTTTTGGTGGATTTCTAGCAGCCCTGAAATTGTGAAATGTCACTGATTGATTTCGATACTGTATAAGTTTCGCTTGCAACTTTTTTTTTTCAACGTTCTAACTATTTACATACCATAATATTCGTGATATTTACAGACCAATATTAAATTAAAACCAATACAACATTATCATTAAATAAAATCTAAACTGACTCACTGTAAGAACTTTGTATTATGAACTAAAAAAGTACCAAACTAGAAAATTCAAGGTGTTCAACACAAAGGGTGATACACTAAGAACACTTACAATTTGTTGATATTTAACTTAAAAGTTACTAAATAATAATAAGAATTCAAATATTATAGTGATTTTGTATAATAGTAGCCATATGTAGCGTGTAACATCTAGAGCTTTTGTATGTAAATATCGTCAAAAAATAATGAATTTACAACAATAACGAGGGTTCAAAAACAATAATAGAGAAATATATTCACTTACCTTGGACAAAACTAGCTCAAAGCTGCTAGCGGCTGGCTAACACACACACTCCAATTTCAATCTTTAGTAAAATTGAATACCAAAGATTCGTACTTCATTAATAAAATCTCTTTAACATCTAGAAAAGAACGAAATAGCTCGACTTTTCCCAGCTGGCGAAATATCGTATCCCGAACAACAGCGAGGCAGCCCGAAACTTCAAAGAAATCAATATTAGTTACCAGTGCTGCCACCTAGCTTGCTAGAGGCTTAATATAGTAACGAGTTGAAAAACGAATAATCAGATGACTCGAGATTAATTTGAATAATATTATTAAAATATTATATTTCATTATAAAAATTATTTTTAATTTTAAAAATTATTATTTTATTTATCTTTAGTGTTAGTTGAAATGGTCAAATACCATTCGAATTCGCTATAATATATCTATGTAAGACAACAAATAATCAGATATTAAAATTAAACTTAACCTTTTAAGGTAATTATTACGTTTAATATTATTGTATAAAATATATAAAATTCGCTTCGATTTCATTCCCCGAATAACCTTCAATATACTGGTATGTGATAAGTACATTAAGTATATATAACCTAATATGTTATTGCCAAGTAGTGGAATTTTGACCGTAGTAGAGGTTCTTGTAAAAAAGAGTGGACATACCTGTATTATCATTTCATATATTTTTTTATTTTGTTCTGTTCCGTCACCTGCGAGATTTAAAAAAAAACTATTATACATCATGTTCAATTTCTTTAAACACTAAAAATGATACGAAAAATTATATATTTTTGAAATGATATAAAGTTGGCTAAGAAAAGAAAATTACTTTATAAATGGAGAAGAAAAAGGTACAATCAACCAGGGTAACTTTGACAAGTAAATAAGAATAGAACTTTGGCAAGAATAGAAATAAAAAATGATCTGACACTTATTAATGGATATTATAACAGAAAATTGTAAAAGCATGGTTTAACAAAGTTACCCCCTCTTCTGGGTAACTTTGATCAATATTAATAAGTTTTGGGTTCATAATGAAAAATAAAACCTTTACAAAATAAATAAATTGTTATATTTTTTTATAAACGGTTTCAAAATTAAGATCCAATCGACTAAACATTGAACTTGGAATTATTACCGATACTGTAAAGAATATAATTCAACATTGTGACATTTCTCATTTCTATTACACCAATAATACATATCTCTTCCTCCTTGGATTTTACTAGGGATGTTAAAGATATGAAAGTTTAGGATTCAGATGTAGATATAATATTTTACCGGTTTAGGTTACGGTTATGGATATGAAATTATTTTGGATTATCCGATTGTTTCGGATAATTTCGGTTACGGATATTAGATGATTTACGAGTTGGAAAAAATATGTGATGTATTTACAAAGTTTGACTTTGTTTCTAGGTTTTATGTGGTAGGTATTAAAAAAAAACAAATTAATTAATAAAAACTCTCCGAAACGAGAACGATGCGGCTAACGTATCGGCTCAGTCAGCGAAGACCAGTCATAACGTGATTTATTTAGACACTGCCTTTATCCGAAACTATCCGAAACTTTTTTCGGATTCGGTTACGGTTTCGGATATATATTTATTTTGGATATCCGATAGTGTCGGTTGCGGTTACCGAACTCCATAACATCCCTGGATTTTACCATTTGTCTTTGATTAGGCTATCTCCAACCTGTGATAAACTATTCAACCATAACCACAATGGTATAACAAGGATATTCTACTGTTAATATTTTTCTAAGAAACAAGGATCCCAGACTTCGAAATGTGCTCATGAAATGATTCCTACTAAAAGCTTTAGTTTCTTTTTTTAGGTTATTGTCTGGAAATAATACACCATTCACAACCACATACTTCCCACAAAATATGATTTACTACCCCTTAACAGAACGTCCATGATAAATTTTATTTTCTATCCAAATGCATATGGGTAGTGTTATTTATATTTCACTTAAATTAAATTAAGTTATGTACAAAATACCAAGTAGGAAAATAACTGTATTGTATATTTTCAAGTTACAGCCTTAGATAAAAAGGTAATAAATAATTTTATATAATTTTTACTTTGGCCAAGGATTCTAAATATGATTTTGGATATTTGAGCAAAACGGGTTATAACCAAAAACATTAATAGCCATGTTTTAAATGTTAACTTTTTAACAGTAACAAGCATTTTCATATTGCCAAATTCAACTAGCCGTCTGCGTAACCAAAATCACCGGCTATATCTATAGTTAGCCCATTAACGCGACTGCAAGGTGGGGCCTGCATAGAGCGCAAGCGTGACGCAATGCGGTGCAATATGAGATATGCGACCATTTACCTAGTGCAGTTCTAGATACGGCTGCGATTGCCCTAGCTAGACAGTCTAGATTTACGTTAAAACACTCTAAATATGTGAATAGCACAAATGTATATTCTGCAACGCAAATTAGTCGCTACTCCTGTGGTATAAGGTAGAAATATTAGTAAAGCATAATAAACGGGTGGGGTTACAAAAATGCGCAGGCGCGAATTCTACGCCCTCTTCGAATTCCACCAGTTTGCACAGTCCGGGCAATGTTTTCGTCGCGCCGTACGAAAGTACGGGAACGGGAAACGAAATTGGAATAAATGAAGATATAAAATTGTGCTTTAAAATAAACTCTACTTTTTTTCTCAGTCAAACATGCCCTAGAGAATTTTCACATTAGCGATGTTTTATTTTATTTCGATAAATATGAAATGTGTACGTTGAAAACATTTTAAAAAGGTCATTATTGGGTTGTCACTATTAATAAAAGTTACTAATATTAATTAACCTGTGTATGTTAAAGTGAATGTAGGTATTTGAAATAGGAATCACCTCAAAAATATTGGGTAAGTAAAGAGAGTTATTGACAGTAATTCAAATCATACTTCAAAAATGATAATATTAATTTCCAATTTATTTTTGATTATGCACTTAATTTGTGTTTTAAAAAAGTCGACATTATTGTTGTAACATATTTTTTGTAATGTTTTGATATTTTACGATAACGGAAAATATTTCGACTATGGTATAATTTTTTTCTCCGTGCAGTTTCCCTCATAAAACCTCGGAGCGGTGAAGCGAGTATTTGCTCTCTCCCACTCACTGGCCTTATGAGTGAGCATAGTGATATGCATTATTGTTGTCAATAAGCGTTATCGATAGTGTATTTAGTTTTGTCATTATGTGGGATTGTGATAAAAATGAAAGAAAAATAGATAAAACAACGTATTTATTAAAAGGAGTAGCCATTGTGTCACTAAAGAAATTCAGAGAATTAATGCGCAAAAACACTTATTTTCTCTTAGATATATGTACTAAATTAGCATTGCATTAATTTGCAGGTATTAGGTGGGGGTAATGATGAAAAACAAATTACATAACAATTGACAAACAATGATTATAATAAATTAACAATATCGCAGCACCCTTTGTATACCGCACCGCAGCCGTGCACCTGCCTTCGATGACTCATTTGTTTTTATCGATAATGGCGTTGCGCCCGCGCAACATGCTCACCGCCCTAGCCGGCTTATCTACTATGCCCCAAACTGCACGAAGAAAAAATTATACTATAGATTTTAGAAAAAGTTCGAAGACAAACTTAATATGATTACTCTAATAGAATTTTCTTTTCAAAACCAACCATTTTAGAGCATTCTCGTAACAGGTACATTTTATTTTATTATACTACACATCTAGTATGTTTAAATAGCCTAATCTCTTGAAAATTCTAAATTGTTAACTATCTTTTGTGAAAACCTATTGATTCTCCAATGTCATGACGAAATGCACCCTTGATTCCGCTTCAACACCGTATATGTTTCACAAACCATAAATTTACTCATGACACACATTACGGTTACGAAGATTCTCGAAGGTCCGGTAGAAAACAATAAAGCCCATAAAAAAACAAGTTGTGATAACATCTACTTCAGGTACATTAGGTGACTTTTGCCCTTATATGCTAAGCAACCAAGCATACAAGTCGTCTTGACTTGTATCCGTTGTTATATCGACATCGCCCGCGGGACAATCGAATCTCAAACACGAAAGCGAGGAGTTCTCTATCTACGAAAGGAAATACCTGCGATCACAAGTACGATTGCGATTGTTGAAGTGCAATAAAGTCTGTGCGGAGCTACATATTTTGGCGTTTTCACCAACTCGTGCATCCCGAACGTAACTTACATTACATAGCAATTATTATATTGTTACGAAGTTTCTCGAAAGGCCGGCCGAAAAGAAGAGAGCGGCAGTCTTATGAAGGATCGGCTGGAAACAATAGAGGCCATGAAAAAACCCAGGTAATAATAAAAACTACCTGGGAGACTTCAACTTCGGGCTTAGGCAAAATGGATGAATATGGCATGTACGGCCGTGTTTACCTGACCCGTTATTGTTTTATCAATTTCCGGGTATTATGATTGACTTCTCGCGAAAGGTGTAGAAAAGTCTGGAAGACCCGGAAATCGATATAAATAGCGGACAGGATCTCACCAGAGTATTCGGTTCCCGAATACGAAAGCGAAAAGTTCTCTCCCTATGAAGCCAAATCGACCTGCGATCTATGAGTGCGACTGTGACTGTGGAAGTGAAATAAAGTCTCTGCGGAACTATTGTGGCATTTCTCGAAATTGACACGTAACAATATTATAGACGAGTGCACACACCTAAAAATTAAACCTCAATATTAAGAATAATAATAATAAAATCAGTTAATTACTACAAAAGATTAGTTATGTTATTTTCTGAGGCAATGGGGCTGGGTGAGCTATTTGCTTACTTGGCACTGAGGTCCCGGTAAGAGCTGATTTTCAGCCAGTCCCTTCTCCCTAGGATGTTGTATAAGAGATGCAATGGCCTGTCCTCCAGCCCGCCAGGTAATAATAACATTTACATTTAATAAAAGAAAAGGAAGAATACCATAAAAGAAAGTTGGAAAACTACTTTTGCGTGAGTGTGTGTGTATGTGTGTTCTTTGTGTTATTGGTAATTTGGTTTACCTAAAGTTATCTGTTGTCTCAGTATAAAGAAAGACAATGATATATATTGAAGTTATGTTTTATTACCACTTACCTTCGTTATACAAGGACAATTTAATACACTTGATTATAATTAAAAATAATCATAATTATATCGGCAGAACAATCCTACCATTTCCAACAAAAATAGGCTCATATAGGGCACTCCCTTAATCACCTGATGTTAACCACCAGATGATTAAGGGACAGTCCTGTTGAGCCCTCACTGCACATATGCGAATCTGAAAAATATCGGAAACAGGTAGCGTTAAATAAATAATATACTTACATTTTTAAACATTTAAATTGATTTCAAGGAGAATGCAGACTTCACGGAAAGCTCTTGATATCATTCATTTAATGGGATGAAGATTGAAGAAATAAGAACACGGAAATGCTCATCTCGGGCTCGCACTTAGTCGCCTGCACTACAAGAATGGAAATACTGAAAAATAATGGAAATACGCAAAAATAGTAAGAATAAACATATACCCAAATTTTTAGTCTCGTAAATTGATCTCAAGGAGAAGGCTAACTTCACAGCAAGCTCTCGATATCATTCATTGAATAGGACAAAGAGAGAAGAAACAAGAACTCAGGAATGCTCATATAGGGCTCTCCCTTAATCGCCTGGTGTTAAATACCAGACGATTAAGGGACAGTTCTGTTGAGCACTTACTACACGAATGGAAAATCTGAAAAATATCGGAAACAGGCATCGTAAAACAAATAATATACTCACATTTTTATTCCCTTAAATCGATCTCAAGAAGAATGTAGACTTCACGGTAAGCTCTAGATATCATTCATTTAATGGGATGAAGAAAGAAGAACTCGGGAATGCTCATATAGGGCTC